>LPNX010419135.1:86578-117204 GCA_001517045.1 Pseudotsuga menziesii
AAATCCACCCAAGTAGCTGTATGTAAAGTTGTCACAATGCAGACACCATAAGTATTGGAACTCAAGCCCAACTACTTGTGGATATGAATATGGGTTCTTAACCAAACTGCCAGACCAAAGGCACTGTGGTGGATGGAACTCAAGAGCAACTACCTGTAGATCTGAATATGGGTTAATTACCAAAATGCCAGACCAGGGCATTCACCAAGGTACCCACTACAATTGGGAGAAATTCCACCCAAGTAGCTGTATGTAAAGTTGTCACAATGCAGACACCATAAGTATTGGAACTCAAGCCCAACTACTTGTGGATATGAATATGGGTTCTTAACCAAACTGCCAGACCAAGGCACCAAGCAAGGTAACCACGCCAGTTTTTGAAATTCTAAAAAAGGAAATCTGTGTAGAATCGCAACAATACACAGGCACCACACAAGGATGAATTGAAGACCAACTACCTGTGAATTTGGATATGGGCCCTTTACCAAAATGCCAGACCAGGGCCACCATTAGTCCTTTGCCAAAATGCCAGACCAGGGCATTCAGCAAGGTACTCACGGCATTGGTCCTTTACCAAAATCCCAGACTGATCTTCAACAAAGTACCATGTCTTGGTCCTTAACGAAAATGCCAGACTGGGGCATCCAGCAAGGTAACACGTAACTGGTACCTTACTAAATGCAAACCGATGCATTTGCCAAGGTACCCACGTCATTGGTAAAAATTCTACCCTGGACCTGTACGTGGAGTTGTGGCAATACACGAGCAGCAGCACGGGGTATCTAACTTAACCTGCGGATATGGGCTGACTTGTACAGAGCTCATAAAAATATATTTTTTTGCTCTACTTGAAATTCGCAATTAGTTAGAACATGTTACTAAGAGGGACTAGGGTTCACAGGTGAGCTACCGAGAATTTTAGGCTGCCTATCAGGGTTCCGTTCTCAACGTGGTCTGACCCACCCAAGTGGTACATCCCAAAAAGAATGAGCCTGGGAGCAAATCCCAAGCAAATTTGGCATAATGGATACCCTCAGACCTGGCAACTAAACTGAAGTACACCCAAATAGAAGCAAAGATTGAGCATAATAAAGTGATTACCAGTTGCCTGTGCCAATGGAGGTAATGGTGTCTTCGAACTGTTGACGGGGAGGGCGGTCCTGTCCATTGGCATCGTAGCCATAGCTGTAGCTGCCACCACCTCCACCTCCACCAAAGCGTCCACCACCACCACCACCGAAACCTCGACCCCTGCCCCGTCCACGTCCTCTGCCGCGGCTTGGCCCTCCGTCTGCACCGTCTTTGTCCTCGTCACCGTTGCTTCGACCCCAACCTCGGCCACCGCTGTCCTCTTCGCCGTTGCTTCGACCCCAACCTCGGTTTCCAGTGTCCTCTTCACGACCCCAACCTCGGCCCCGGGTGTCCTCGTCACGACCCCGGCCGCGGCCGCGGTCCCCTCCAAAGCCTCCGCCGCCACCATATCCATTGCTCTCGTTGTTGTAATCACCGCCCTCAAAACGGCTGCCGCGACCTCCACCGCGGCCCCGCCCGCCCCTACCTCTTCCTCTATCCGCCCTCACTGTCCAAAACCAAAAACCCACATGAAACCAATCAAAGAGAAATCAATTACCCTAAAACGAGCAATTTAATCAAAGAGAAATCAATTACCCTAAAAAGAGCAGAGCAGAGAACCCACAAGCAATTTAATCAAAGAGAAATCAATTGCTCCAAAAACAAAAACCCACAAGTATGGAACGAAATACTGACCGGCCTCGGCAGGCGGAAGGGGTTTGGAGGGGAGTTTAGCAGGCTGAGACTGAGATTGCGGCGGCTGCTGGGCCTGCTGGCCATCTTTCTTGGCAGTGGACTTAGACTTCTTATCGGGCTTGAGGGTGCCCACGCTGTTGATGAGAGCCGTGAGATCGTTTTCACCCTGGTCGTCGTCTCCGCCCAGGAGGGCAAAAGAATTGGTTTCTCGAGCCATCGGTAGCACACAAGGGGGGGATTTAGATCCTTCCTCTTCTATTCAATATTCACATCCCCATTTCTTCTGTTCCCTTTGCTGTTGCCACCCCATTTCCCATGAATCGCTCGGAAGGCCAAATAGCAGGTCAGGCAGGGTCCTCTCCTCTTCTCTCAAGGCAGGCAATGTGGGGTTAAAAGAAGAATAATGACAGGAATAATATGCATAAATGAAGCAAAGGCAGCTATCACATGCTCAACCTTTAAACCTAACTTCGCGATGCAATCCATCCATCCATCCCTTAAACTCGCCCGCCGGGTCCACTCAGTGGGAACCCTCTAATTATTTAAATCCTCTCGTTTTATTTTCTTTTATACGATCGCTATCCAGTTTTGGAGTTAGATTTTTATTACAGTAGGTTAAATTTACACTATATATAACGTATATATATTTGTAAAATTAAATTTATTTAAATATACAAAACGTATATATATTTGTAAAATTAAATTTATTTACATATACAAAGAAATCAACATGAATGCATGACCATTAGTGAACATGAATGCATGACTATTAGTAGTTTATCCATGAATGCATGCTATTAGTAGTTTATCCATGAATGGTGGATAAGGATAATTAGTATTTGTTGATTTATGCGGAAATTAGTATGTGATGCATGAATGTATGACAATTATTAATTGATTTATAAAAATATGGATATAGTATAATTTGGGGTGGACTGGTAGTTAACGTATGGATAATATAAAAATTTATGGTATTTAGCTTGGAGTTTCGCTCACCAAACATGGAGAGGAGAGATTGCAGTCTAGCTTACCAAAAACCGAGAGAGATCCAATTTCTTAAGGTGTAATTTTTTTGTCTTTGAATTTCTTAAATTTAAAAAAAAATACAACTCTAAATTTAACATGGCTTTTTGTATTACTTTTAAGTTGGTATTAATTTTTTATTTTAGCATTTTTTTATATTTACATAAAGTTAGGTTAAGTTATCTTATGTGACTAGGTTTCCTCATATTGGGTTGTAAAGCAATTCACTATGCAAAAATTTATAAACTTTTTTATTTCATATATAACCAACATAAATCCATCTTAATCTAGGATCTAATAAGTACCAAGAAGGATCCAAGTTCTTGAGGTATAATTTTTTCAATCTTAATTTTTTTACAAAAATTTTACCTTGAAATCTGATAATGAATTTCCATTTAAATTTAAATTTTTTTTGTTTTATAGATAAACATTGATTTTTTAATTATTATTCGTAATTTTTTATTGGAGACAACATAAATTTTCTTAGTATTTTTTATTTTTAGTAATGTATCCTTATACATTAAGTGATAACATTTCTCAATGTGTAAAAAAAAGTGGTTGCCCTAATACAATTATATATTTTTATAAACATATTACTTAAAAATAAAATAAATAATTGTACACGGAGTTCAATGTCTATCAAACTTTGAGATAGGAGTTCAATGTCTATCAAAGTTTGAGATAGGAGACCGCCCTCGTATCCTTCACTTCTCCGAGTTCCAAAAGTGCATCATAGTTCTTCTGCATGGGTTTTTGGTATAGAACTATTTTAGGTTTGATAGCCGTATATTTTTTGATGTAGTAATGGAGTTCCAAAAGTGCATCATAGTTCTTCTGCATGGGTTTTTGGTATAGAACTATTTTAGGTCTGACAGCCGTATATTTTTTGATGTAGTAATGGAGTTCCAAAACTGCATCATAGTTCTTCTGCATGGGTTTTTGGTATAGAACTATTTTAGGTCTGACAACCGTATATTTTTTGATGTAGTAATGGAGTTCCAAAAGTGCATCATAGTTCTTCTGCATGGGTTTTTGGTATAGAACTATTTTAGGTCTGACAGCTATATATTTTTTGATGTAGTAATGTTTTGTAGAAGGGTAAAAAGCTTCAATATTGTCTTCTAGTCTATTTAGATAAAAACTTTACATAAATAACTTGATATAATTTTGATTCTCTTAAATAAAATAACTTGATATAACATTGATTCTCTTAAATAACAGATTACATATTTTTTCAGTAAAAAGAATATTATTAACCAAAATAAAAATAAAAACACCACTGCACTTTCATCAACCAAAGAAACTTTCTTTTGCAAGGAGAAAAGCTATCTCATCCCCTTTCTTATGTGTCATTGTCTTGTTAACAATGAAACCATGCAAAAAAAAATTGAAACGATAAACTCATCCCCTTTCTTATGTGTCATTGTCTTGTTAACAATGAAACCATGCAAAAAAAATTGAAACTATAAAACCATGCAAAAAATTTTGCAACTCACTATGCAAAAATTCATAAACTTTTTTATTTCATATATAACCAACATAGATCCATCTTAATCTAGGATCTAATAAGTACCAAGAAGGATCCAATTTCATGAGGTATAATTTTTTCAATCTAAAAATTTTTACAAAAATTTTACACTTGAAATCTATGATGAATCTACATTTAAATTTTGATTTTTTTTGTTTTATAAATAAACATGGATTTTTTAATTACTATTCATAATTTTTTTATTCTAGATAACATGAATTTTTTTAATACTTTTTTTTTTACAGTAATGTATCCTTATACATTAAGTGACAACATTTCTCAATATTAAACTGTAAAGAAAGTGGCTACTCTAAAATAATTATATATTTTTATAAATATATTACTCAAAAATAAAATAAATTATTGTACATGGACTTCAATTTAGATGCGGATTGCCCTGGTATCCTTCACATATGACAATTATTTTATTTTTCTCTACATTTTATATATAATAATGTTTTCCAAAAAATTTCAATATTGTTTTAGGTATATTTAGATAAAACTTTATATTTCTCTGCATTTTATATATAATAATGTTTTCCAAAAAAATTCAATATTGTTTTAGGTATATTTAGATAAAATTTTATATAAACAACTTGATGTAATTTTTTGATTTTCTTAAGTAAAAAATTACATATTGTTTTAGTAAATAAAAAATATATATATAAACCACCACTCCACTTTCATCACCGAAAGAAACTTTCTTTTGCAAGGAGAAAAGCTATCCCATCCCCTTTCTTATGTGTCATTGTCCGGTTAACAATGAAACCATTTACACTTTCTTTACCAAGAATAGATTCCTCCATCACTTTGATGTCGTCTACTTTGTTTTGATTGCAACATTCTTTTGGTTTTTTTTTACTTGTTCAAGGATTTTTTCAACGTGTGTATGTTATATTTGTTTAATAATATTATAACGAAGTAAATATGTTTTATAATTTATAAATTAAATAAAATTAATGTTATATTATTAAAAGTATATTTTTATTAAATATTTAAGATTTGTATTTCGTTTTATCATATAAAATAGTATATTTATAATTACATTAAAATAAACCATTCATTTGGTAAGAGATTTTAACTTTAATGAAGAATAACAACGCTCGTTCTCTACCTACTAAACATCATGTTCCATTGACATTGATGTTTTTTTCACTCTTGGTACATCGACAATATAGCAACATAATCTTATAGAGATTCAATTCCATGTTAATAATTACTTTATTATGTGCTCTTACAAATTTTACACCACAAGTTCATTTTCATTTAAGTTCTCACACTTCGTTAAAGCAGTGACATTATAGTCACTTTTTTCACATTACAATGAGTAGTAGCGAGGTCAAGTGAATGTAGTTAGGGTTAGGATTATTACATGTTTTTACATCACAAGTTCATTTTCATTTAGTTTTCAAACTTCTTTAAAGCAATGATACTATAGTACGTTTTCACATTACAATGTTTAGTAGTGAGGTCAAGTGAATGTAGTTATGGTTAGGGTTAGGGTTTTAGTTATATGTTATTCTTTAGTATAGGGGTAGTTGGTCAAATTACATGATTTAAAAGCATTAAACTAAAAAAATCACAATCATCTCAATCTTCTTTTACTTAGCTTGGGATGATGGTAAAGTAATCTGATACATGTTTAAAATTAATATAAATATAAAAGAGATAAGTTTGTTTGTAAAGATCTTACTTGGTGTTGCAAGAAACTTTATTAGAAACTAAGTGTGCTAATGAGTTTAAGTGATTAAGTTTAGCTATAAACAAATAACTAAACAACGATAATCATCAACAAGTTAAAAAATAAAAATAAACCATCAAGATTGTTTATCTATACATCTAGTGTGACTATATTGGATTCAATCTTGTAAAAAATATAGAAGTAATTAAAATCATGGACATAATGCCCCACCAAGGGAGTTATGTACAAGTGAGATTATAAACATATTTGATGTATGTTTGGATTATCAAATGCATTGAACAAGGCAATGTCTAATGGTCGACCTCAAGCATGTTAGACAAGGTTTACCAAGCAAATCCCTTAAGCTAGTTAGCTAAGGTGGATACTCACTTAGTGAATTCTAAATTGTCATATTGGCTTTGATCGACCCATTAGTTAGACACATTAATTTGTTGAGTTACAATTACCTACCAATACAGATTTATGAGTTCTCATCTGCATATAATGACAAATCACCTACTAATCAGTGAGTTGAGTCAGCACAATCTAAGTATGGTCACTACAACAAAAACCTGTGATTAGCGCCCCTTTTAGCTTCCTTTTTAGCGTCCACTATCCATTTTAGTGTATTTTTCATCATTTTTTGGACAAAGTGGACACTTTTCCACGAGATGGCGTTATTTGCGTCTCTTTTTAAAAGTTGACGCTATTTTGGACGCTTATTAACATCCCAAATAGTGTCCCAATTAGAGACTTTATTAGCGTCCCAATCAGCATCCCAATTAGAGTCCCTTTTTAAAAGTTGGCGCTATTTTGGATGCTAATTAGCATCCCAATTAACGTCCCAATTAGCATCCCCATTAGAATCCCAATTAGCGTTCCAATTAGAATCCCAATTAGCATCCCAATTAGCGTCCCTTTTTAAAAGTTGGCATTATTTTGTAATTAGCATCCCAATTAGCATCCTATTAATCTCACACAGTGATCTAGGGACTAAGCACAAGTCTCATCAAAGATTAATAACAATAAGTCATGAAAAATGGTGTAAATGGGCTACAAAATGAGTAGTCGCTCTGTATATTCACACAAAGAATGAGTAATACAATACAATGTCATGCTGCAAGCATGAATGACAAAGCAATTCAAATTCCCAAGGAGGTCATTCGAATTGAATGAGTGAGTCTAGCTTAACTGAATGTAAGCCACAGTCAACACTCAAGTTAACCACTGATCAAAACCCTAATTGACTCAACTGAGCCCTAACTGAAGTCGGAGTGAAATAAATGACTGAGTCTTAACTTAAAGAGGTCAAACACATGTCACACCAAGCCAACCATCAAGTGCTAGTGCATCAATGACTCCAATGAACCCCGATGAGGTTAATTGAAGTGTAACTGAACATCAGAAGTGGTTGGAGGCGCCTCTGTTGACTCCGGTTCATTAAATAATCAATTTAATGATGGAGGGCACCTTCAGTGCTCTATTTAACTAATTATAACCATCAGTTAGCAATATGGTGCATTAATGACACTCAGACCACCCCCGGAGTGCTCCAGTTAGCCTCCCTGAATGTAGGAGAAGGCTAAGTTAGCCTCCTTGACTGAAGGTAGGTGTGGATGTGATCTAGCTGATGTCATCTAGTGCTCCTCTGATGTTAATTAAGTCAATAATACTTAGGATAGTGGTTTAACTAAGCCAAATTGACCAAAATGAGTGTGTAAGGTGGTAAATGTCTCCAACACCCCCCCTTAAGCTATACTCAGGAGGAGTTAGAAAACATAAATGCATAGAAATGCTAGGTCCCCAGCAACTAAGGCCATAGGTCACCCTGTACAATGCTGAAACTGAAACAATGCTCAAAAACAAACTAAGTGAGGAAAAGAGGGAAAACCCAGTGGGAAAACCCCCCCTCAAGATGAACACTGAAAGTAGTTTGAATCACCCTGATGAACTCACCCCCAATAGTGAACGGAGGTAAGTGAACTTATTTTCTGAAAATATATTGTTGAAGATGTCTGCAATCTTCTCATCATTCGGGCAGTATTGCAGAATGATGGTCCTGTCATGCACTAGCTCCCTGATATAGTGCATGCGGATCTCTACATGCTTGGTCCTTTACCTGGTAACTGGATCTGTGGATATATTAATAGCACTTTGATTGTCACAAAAGAGGACAGTGGACAAAGTACTACCAAGATCAAAATCTGGAAGAATGCCTTGCAACCAAACTGCTTGGATGCAAGCATTCACCACTCCTCGATACTCGGCCTCTGCTGAAGATAGTGTTATGGCAGCCTGCTTTTTGCTAGACTAGCAAATGGGGCCACCACCAAACATGAATACATATCCGGAAGTAGATTTTCGATCAATAGAATCACCCACCCAATCAGAATCTGTGTATCCAACCAGCTCTAGCTCGGAGTCTGTAGCATAGTGAATGCAGTAGGTTATGGTTCCCTGAATATACTAGAGGATCCTCTTGGCTGCCTTCCAATGAAGATCATGAGGTTGCTACATATATCTTGATACAGCATTCACGGCATAACAAATATCAGGCCGAGAATGTGTCAAGTACAACAAACTACCAATCAACTATCGATAGATAGTGCAATCCATGGGAGGTGTGCTTTTTCCTTCTTCAAGGCTGATCCCTTAAAGGAAAGGGAATGGTGTAGGCCTACATTCAGCCATGTTAAACTTGACTAATAGTTATAATATGTATTTGGACTGAGTGACCATAATCCCATCAGAATTTTGCTCAATTTCGAGCCCCAAAAATTGTTTTAGGAGCCCTAAATCACTCATTTCAAAGGCATTGTGGAGAGCAGTTTTGATGGCTGAAATGGAAGCAACTGTGCTACCTGTGATCAATAAGTCATCAACATATAAAACAATAATAATTAAATGACCATCATACTGCTGTAAATACACATTTGGATCTGATCTACACCTTTGGAATTTTTGCGAGAGAAGGAAGGCATCCATCTTGGAATACCACTCTCTTGGGGCCTGTTTTAACCTGTATAGTGACTTGTTTAGCTTGCAAACCAAAGATGGATCAGTGAAGTAGCCCTCAAGATGCATGTATATCTCCTCATGAAGATCTCCATGCATAAAGGCTGACTTAACATCCATATGATGCACTTCCCAGTGCTTAAATGCTGAAATTGCCAAAACTAGGCAGATGGAGTCCATTTTTGCAATCGGTGCAAAGGTCTCATGGTAGTCCACACCTTGGACCTGAGAGAAACCTTTTTCCACCAGCCTTGCCTTATATTTGTAGGTGCTACCATCAGCAGCAACCTTGGTCCGAAACACCCACTTGCATTGAACCAATTTCCTCCCCGGAGGAAGAGAAAGTAGCTCCCAAGTAGTGTTTTTTAAGAGAATTCATCTCTTCATCCATGGCAACTTGCCATCTCGGATCCTTTCAAGCATGGTAGTAGGATTTTAGGTCTGAACTAATCATCAAATAGCAAGTTTCAGATAGCAAATTATCAGGACAATAGAGCGCAATACCTGCTCTTTGGAAATCAGACCGGGTTCTCCTTGGATCATCCGAATTTCCAATGTTATCTCCTGCGGAGGAGAGTGTCTATCGGGCCCATGTGGGAAGATGATTTTGTACTTCAAGTTCTGATTCACCATCTGATGTTTGCTGCACAATGATATCAGAAATCAAAGGATCCAAATCAAGGTCATCACCCCCAATTTCACCATCCAAATATTCAGTAGAATAGGAAGGAAAATCAGCAGTTTTCTCCTTCACTAGTTCCACCTCCTGAAGAGGCTAATCGAACTTGACACTTCTCTCGATGATGATCTGTTTTGTTTTGATATCCAGTAGCTTGAAACCTTTTGATTCATCAGGATTCCCAATAAACAGACATTCTATGCTTTGCGGTTGTAAAGCCCTTCTTTTATCAAGTGGAATCTAGGCCCATGCAGTGGACCCAAACACCTGTAGGTTCGACATATCCGGCTTGTGTCCAAAGTATGCTTCAAAAGGGATCTTCCCTTTCATGGATGAGTGTGGAACCCTGTTCTGAGTGTATGTTGCAGCATGCATGGCTTCAGCCCACAAATTTGTAGCCAACTTCTTTGATTCCAACATACAGGTGGTCATCTCATTGAGAGACCGATTCTTCCTTTCCGCTACTCCATTCTGCTGGGGAGTGTAGGGAATTGAATGTTGGACCTGAATACCACTTTGGGAGCATATGTGCAACAACTCATTACTAACATACTCCCCGCCATTATCAGATCTCAAGATCTTGATCTTAAGCCCAGAGGCATTCTCGATCAAGGCCTTCGGTTCAGAAAATTTTTCACATACTTCAGACTTCTTTTTGAGAAAGAAGACCCATGTGTACCTTGAAAAATCATCAATAAAAGTCAGAAGATACCTTGATCCATTCATGGATGTGACAGGCATCGGACCACTAATATCATAATATATCAGCCCCAATATGCATGTAGCTCGGTTTTCCTTCCCCCGGTCGAATTGTGCTCAGGGTGTTTTCCAATCACACAGCCCTTGCAATTTCCAATGGTTGCCTTGATGACCGGGAGGCCTTCAACCATGGATTTTTTTTTTGTAATTGCTGCAAATATTTGAAATTTAGATGGCCAACCCTTTCATGCCACAGCCTACTAACTTCATTTCCATGAGTTAGCAAAGCGGTGGGCTTTGCATACGCAACAAAGTGAGAGAACTCATAGGCTTTTGCATGATGGTTTGCAAGGCCTTTAGCAATGAGTTTCCCGAATGCAAGTTCTGTTATCTCAACATCATTTGGGATGAAAGAAACTCTCTTAGGCACTCATGTATGTGTCATCTGATAGACACTAAGGATATTTGATGCCAGAGACGGTAAATACAAAACATTTGAAAAATAGCCATTCTCAAGATCAACAGTACCTTGTCCTTCTGAAATGATGGTGGAGTCATCTCCCATGTGGATGAGGATGGATTTGCCGGTCTCCAAGGATGAAAAGGAGTCTCTTTCAGCCATCATGTGGTTCGAAGCTCTAGAATCAATCAAGAGTGCTTTGGACTTCGAAGTGCTTGCCATGAGGGCATGACCTTTTTCATGTTGTGGTTCCCAATCTTGTTGATCTCTCATTTGAAAGCTTTCTGGAATATTGATGTGATTTCTCTCAAGGAGAGAGGTAGCTTCATCCATTTTTTTCTTCATGCAGGCATGTTCAGGGTGGAAGCCCTTCCTGCAGTATGAACACTTGACTTTTTCCTTTCCATGATGCCCATTTCCTTTGTTCTTCCTTGAGCCAAAAGACTCATCATGCTGCTGGTTTTCAACTTTAGGCTTAGGAGCTTCGAATTTAGTTTTTGGGTTCTTCTGTTGCTTTCCTTTACCCTTCAGATATTTGGGCCCCGAGACATGGAGGGATTGATCATGGGAGGATTTGATGATCCCCATCTAGATAAGCTTATCATGTTCACTTGTTAGGGACTCAATGAAGGCATTGAGTGTAGGCATCTTCCATCCAGGGGTTGTGAGCTTTCCTGCACGAAATGTAGAGACAAAAACTAAATAATCAGCTCCAAATTTGGAGAGTATGGTGAGGATGAGCTGATCATCTGCCTTCTCCACTTTGCATTGCTTTAAGAGTAAGACAGTGTACTTGAACTTTGTGAAAAAGTCATTCAATGTCTCGAAATTGGAAGGCTGGAGAGACATCAATTCATTTTCGAGCTGGTAAACTCTCAAATCATCATGCTTTCCATATAGGGTTTCCAATTTGTCCCAAATTTCCTTTGGAGTCTTCAATCCCGAAAGATGGAAAAGAACATCCCGGGAAATAGAGAGGCACAAGAATCCAAATGCTTCATCCTTCTTGTTCAAGAATCTTGATTTGTCTATAGCAGAACCAGGCTCATCTTTAGTGTCCATGGTGACTCTATAGAGTCCTCTGGAGTGCAGCTGAATCTCCATGTCTCATTTCCATGAGTGGAAATTGAATGGAGTCAAAATATATACCGAGGAGGCCATCTGGATCTGCTGGAGCGAATGCTTCGCCTGTAGAAAACCTAAAAATCACAACAAAAAGGGCAATGTAAGGTCGAATAGCCTCCACATTTTAGGCTTTCATGACACCCAGCATAGTCAATCAAGCAAGCTTGATCAACAAGTTCTTTACTTGGGGTATTAAGTGGTAAGCCTTGGCTTCTAGTGCAGTGCTGGATTTTTGAGCTATTGCTCAATTTTCATGCAAGATCTGTCAAAAACCTTGTTTTTGAGAGATCTGATTTTCGTTGTGCCGTGAGCTCTGATACCATATTAATCTCACACAGTGATCTAGGGACTAAACGCAAGTCTCATCAAAGATTAATAACAATAAGTCATGAAAATGGTGTAAATGGGCTACAAAATGAGTAACCGCTCTGTATATTCACACAAAGAATGAGTAATACAATACAATGTCATGTTGCAAGCATGAATGACAAAGCAATTCAAATTCCCAAGGAGGTCATTCAAATTGAATGAGTGAGTCTAGCTTAACTGAATGTAAGCCATAGTCAACACTCAAGTTAACCACTAATCAAAACCCTAATTGACTCAACTGAGCCCTAACTGAAGTCGAAGTGCAATAAATGACTGAGTCTTAACTAAAAGAGGTCAGACACATGTCACAGCAAGCCAACCATTAAGTTCTAGCGCATCAATGACTCCAATGAACCTGGTGAGGTTAACTGAAGTGTAACTGAACATCAGAAGTGGTTGGAGGCACCTCTGTTGACTCCAGTGCATTAAATAATCAATTTAATGATGGAGGGTGCCTTCACTGCTCTGTTTAACTGATTGTAACCATCAGTTAGCAATATGGTGCATTAATGACACTCAAATCACCCCCGGAGTGCTCCAGTTAGCCTTCCTGAATGTAGGAGAAAGCTAAGTTAGCCTACTTGACTGAAGGTAGGCGTGGATGTGATCTAGTTGATGTCATCTAGTGCTCCTCTGATGTTAATTAAGTCAATAATACTTAGGATAGTGGTTTAACTAGGCCAAATTGACCAAAATGAGTGTGTAAGGTGGTAAATGTCTCCAACACATCCCAATTAGAATCCCAATTAGCGTCCCAATTAGCGTCCCAATTAGCATCCCAAATATCATCCATTTTTTAAAGTTGGCGTTATTTTGGACGATTATAATCATCCCAATTAACGTCCCAATTAGCGTCTACAAAAGCATCCCATATAACGCCAATAATAGCCTCCAATAAAATGTCCTAAATAGCATAGCACCATATATGAATCCAGGGTTAGTGACATGAATTGCGCCATGAATTTTGACAAGAAAAACATTCAACATAGAGGCAAGAAATGCTACACCTGGAGTTGATTTTCTAAATGCTAAGTACTGTTGTTGAGTTGATTTGCTAAACGGTAGTACCACTGCTGAGTTCGATTCCCTTAAAATAGAAGGTTTGACTATAACTGTCAACTAATATTCTACCTGAAATTTGAGGATATATGCCCCACTATTTCCATAAATCTAGAGAGGATTTCTTGGAATCTTGTAGCTTTCAAGTGTTCAATCTATGACCCAAATATGTTTTAACATCCTATACTTTGATATTTGTCCCTCCTTTGTCCCTCCTTTGAATACCACCTATTAAATGACTGCATGGAAATGCTCGATTTGATGCCCTTGAATATGGGGTTGATCTTTATTGTTGATCTTCAAAATATGGGATTTGAATGATGGTAATGTGGACCTGCTACTTTGCTGGATGGAGGATTCGACACCATAGACGGTCCCAATGATATTTCCTTCTACAAACATCTATAAATCCCCATTGCTAATATTACTCTTGATTACTAGATATTTTGTAATATACTCTGTCACTTGTTCACAGTATTACATTTCTCAATATGCCACGAATTTTAAGAGCCACTACTACGACAAAGGAATTTTCCTTGTTCAGATCGTTACTAAGAGCTAGTAGAGAATTCAACGTTCCAACACATAGGTATTGATAGGCTAAATATGCAAGTGGAAAAATATCAAATGTATTTTTGATAACCATTCAACAAGGAATCGATGCCAATAGGATGGTTTCATATGTGAGAAGTATAACTCTTGCATATTCCTTAACTGTTAACAAATTCCATTTCAAAGCTCCTCCTTCAGGTGTAGGATGCAAGAAATTCAACTCTATATTTTCACCTTCAAGTCTTATTTGGCCTCCAATGACCATAAGGTCATTTTGACAGGTATGAAATACAAGAAGCAAACCCTTTATTGAGCTTGCCATTATAGGCAATTTTCCTAATATATTCCAAATATGGTATCCTTGTTATATTTCTTGACTTCATTTTGCTAGTGCTTGATTGCATAAAACTTGATTATTTATCATTACAACCAAGTATGTTGTTGGTTCACTGATTTTGTCAAGCAATTATACTATGCTACATGTAGAATGCACTTTACTGCTAAAGGGAACCATTTGAGACAACCATAACTTGACAAGAAACTTTTTAAATATCATTGTGCATATATATATTGTCATATTCTAGTTTAGTGTAGAGATCTTCAACAAAATATGGTCATTTCCACAAATCTCATGATGACAAAGTGTATGCACAGAGCTAGAACACGTGTAGATGTTGAAGTGTGTGGAGGAGTGCTGGGACATGATTGTGGGTACTGGAACGTGCATATTAACCTCAAATGTGTGCACATAGGGTCTAAAATTGTGACATCCTGTGACATGGAGTCACACGTAAACAACAAGTATAGACTTGGGCACAAAATTGGTAGTGGTTCTTTTGATAAAATATACTTAGGCTTTGCTCCATATTTTATTTTGTTTACTCAATGAGTAATTGTTTTGTTGATCCCATAAAATATTAATCCTTCAAGTCCCACAGACTTTGTATTCACCCAAGTTTGTTTGAGAAGCATTACATGTTGTTTGTGATCGGCATATTTTCTCTTTATCCATGACTCACGAGTGTCACGATATGGAAATTTCGTATCTTAGAACACCAATGGTTCTTAGTTCTTTATTACTTTTGCAGCCACACCTCATCTTGATGGGTATATACTTGATTCCATATCTATGATTTTTTGTATTCACTTAAGTTTGTTTGAGCAGCTTTACATGTTGGTTGTGATCGACATATTTTCTCTTTATCCATGACTCATGAGTGTCACCATATGGAAATTTCATATTTTAGAAATACAAGATTCCTTTACCTTGAAATAATGGGTTACTTTCTTTGGGTGCGAGACACCAGTGTATTTTTACCATTTGACATTTTAAATTTTGATAAATATTTGTAAGCAGTTCTCTTCAGTCCAATTCAGTTGTTCTATATGCTACTAAGGGGGTGAGGCTAACATTTGTCTGACTAATTTGGATATGTTGCCTCTCCCCATCTCTATTGTCTATTTTACTCTCGTATAATTAATGTCCCTTTTCTTATTATCTGCAGCAAGCATGTCTTCTTTGGAAGAGTTGTTGAGGGAATAGATGTACTAAAGAAAATTGAGCGATTATCAACTACAGATCAAGGAAGACCTATTGTTCTAGTTAAGATTTCTAATTGTGGTGAAATATTTCCAGGAAAAGGTAAGAGTATAGTTGTAGTTGATGAAGGTACATATATCTTTTAAGTTGTAAGCATCATGATATGCCATTTATCTTATGCTCAACGTTATTGTACACCATCCCCAGTTCACTCTTCCCCAAGGTCTCATCGTTTTTGTGAAAGGAATATTCCTGAAATGGACAAGTTTGTATGCATTCATAAAGCCTCATTAAATTTCCAAAGTTGGAAGGAATTCCTAACAAAATAATTGTATTTTGATGTGGTAGATATTCAAGTTTTAGGAGTTATTTCGAGCACTCGCCACCAAGACATTACAGAAACGCACCAAGAGGCAAGACTCCTCCAATGTTAGAAAGCATTATATTTGTTGCAGTGCTTGAAGAAATATGTTTTGAATATTCTTTTAGCAAACTATTTTATAAACACTATTGGTTATTTTGTATCTTTGAAACACTGTCCAAATCATCATAGTTAAGTGTTTCCACATCAGCCATATAATCAAGGTTAACTTGTCAGTAACATCACAAGATGGCCAAGAGTTGGTGATATGGTTCCTTCCAACACTCAGTTTTCTCTAATATCTAAAACCTTAGTTAAACTGCCTATTTTTGAAGGATTCGTTGAGATATAAAAGCCTCCAAGGAATGGTTCTAGTGAGATTATTGCGGTTTCAGATCGAGCTTTCCTAGTTTCATCATCTCTCCTATTTTAGAAGGAAGGACACAACTAAGATTGTTGTCTGAAAGAAGAAAATTAGGAAAGTTCTTCAATATGTCCCTGGGAAGAAGGCATACCCGCACGTGTCCCATGTAAGGAGGTACATTTCCACAAATGTTGTTGTTATAAATCTCAAGGCAATACGATGCAGAGAGCTTATAAATATTTATTGGTATAAAGCTTGTGAAGGGGTTGTTAAGCAACACATTGTAGTGAGATACGGTCATGTATAAGGCCAGTGATAAAATATGACAAGATGGGTCAACAACATATTGTTGCATAGGATATAAGGAATCCATTTGCTCAATCTATTGAATATTATTCACTATACTCCAAGATGATAAGGGTTTCAAATCTAGAAGGAAATGAATGTGACAAACTTGGAAGCTGAGCACAACTCTTAATCCATGAATCAAATCACAATAGAGTACAATTTGTAATGGAAAAACTCTATATCATACAACATTGAAATGCATTGTTTAAGCTAATTACAACTCCATTCTATAATCAATGGGAACCCTTTGTATTGTCATTGTGTTTCCATTGCTTTCTTCCAATCGTAATAGATTTTAATTTGTAACAAAGAAACTCCATATCATACTAACAAATTCTTAGTGGTTCAGTAGAGCGCATTGGTTCAAGGATTGCTAGAACAACTTATGTCAGACCCATTAGCAATGTTTCTATTGTGCAATGTGTTCAAATTAGAGGGAGTGCTCCTGTGCCTACGAAGCAAGATGGTCTCGGACAAACAAGTTTATCCTTTCAAGGAGGGTCAATTCCATCGGTACCATTGAAACCCATGCAAGATAACATAAGATCCAACTTCTCCACATAACTAGGTGATATTACATGTGTCCCAACATTAACCTCCGAAAGGATTCTAGGTTCAATGGCTTGTTTCCTAGGTTTATCACTTAATGTACTTTAGATGCACATGTTGTGTTTGAGTTGTTTGTGTCACTATTAGTAGGTTGTTTTTTTCCAACCCACATGTCACGATCTCTATTTTCAAAGTACATGATTAACTAGGTAAATGAGTCACATTTAGATCTAATGCAATATTCACTACCCTTTTCACTTCACACTTTGTCACATTTAGATTACTTGTTAAGGGGAACATTAGTACCTTGAAAAGGTGCAATATAAGCTCCAGGTAAGTTGTAGGTGCTGATTTTTGAACTGAAATTTTTGTTAAGTCATCTGAGATTGATAAACGAGCATAACACCTTCCATTATTTTGAGTTTCACTTCCTAAGATAGAGAAGAAAGTCTCATAGTGAAGGGACTCGTCTAATAATCATGCAAGACTAATATCAGCACTGGTTGTAGCACTAGGTGCACTAGTGAAAATAGTAGTCATTGCACCATTAGGATCATCAATTGCTTCCAAATTCGCTTGTGTTGCTACATTTTCCTCATCAGTTGCTTCTTGGATATTATAATTTTTTGTAAACTGTACTTTCTCAGCATACTCCTTTAAGCTTTCATCAAACATGATCTAGATTTCCCATCATCAATCTCTGGCATAAAGTCCTCTTTCTCTATACCTTTAAAACAGAGCAAAAATTAAAACTTCAAAGCAATAATAAATTAAAGAAAGAGCACACATCCTAAAGTTTGGCAAAACTAAAGAGTCTCATCTCTTTACAACACCACACACAATACAAAACTTTCTATAATCTAATATGATCTTTTCTTACTGCAATTCACATGGCTGTAACTATTTTACATGCCTAGGCTCCTATCCTCACTAATCATGTGCACTTGATATACTAAAATGACTTAATGTGCCATATTATATTTCTTCTGTTGTACTTTATAGTGTATCTTGATCAATTTTTCCTGAACAGTATGTGAATTAATTTTTTCAATGGAATTTAACTCGTACATGGAAATATCAAATGTTATGGCTGGTCCACTCTTATATATTGTAGTAAGAGCAGTTACACTTTTTGAACTAAATTGGTGGTAGACTCACACTAAGACCTCGGCATCCTCAAATCAACAATCTATCAACAACTAGGATGATTTAAAATACAACTATTCTATTGTATTTTTTCAAATTGGAGCACACTTCATTATACAAAAAAACTACTTAGGTATGTCATAACCATATTGGGGCTTCCAAGTGCAATCCAAGCTTGAGAGGTATAAGAATGATAAGGATTGGGAACCTGAGAAAAATAATACACAACTCAGAAAACATTAAAAAGAAATTCCCACATACCAGGCAAGTTAGCAAAGCTAGCATAACCAGGGTCATGGCATCAAAACTTTTTGTTCAACACTTGTCGTGAAAGAATACATGTAATATGGGATGGAGGGGAAATGGAATCAAGCCTAATTCAATTGAATCCTTGCAATTCACTACATGTCTGTCTCTCAACAATCCACCTTTTAAATTGAACCAAACTACCAAAAGAAGTTTATTAATGGCTAGATTTGAGAAAGTTCTAAGTGTGAGTAATTAAGGGCTCGGGGCTCTAAAATTTCTTGTGTTTTGTACCAGTACACGATTCAGAGAATCGACAGCCACAGGTAGTAATTTAAGTTATTTAATAAAAACATCTAATGTGTATACCTCTATGTCGAAACCGTTTTCCATGTCAATGTAGGCCACTACCCTATTTATTGTCTTACCAAAAGGCATGATAATTAGGAAGAAGACCTAAAATTATGGACTTCACCTTCAAAGAATGCCTTGCAATCACATTGGTAAGGACTGATAAGAAGATCACAACAATCCAACTTGTCAAATGTTAGTTGATAGTGTTGATTAAATACTTATATGGTAAATTTAATATAAGACTTACTTATAGTTGTCTCTTACTCTTTGTGTCTTGACACATTTAATATCTTATGGTTGTCTCTACGCCTTACTCAAATCGTATTATAAGGTGCTGATGTGCATGCATAATAATCCTTAGTTATTACTATGAGATGAGGATTTAAAGGGGAGAGGATGTAAAGACAAGTAATTTTATATGTATTTCGGTGGCACTGAGGACAAATGTTGTGAGAAACCACAATATATGGAAGGACGAAGGGAGATTACATCACGATCATGCCACCCATCAAATTGAAGACTATTCTTGAGCCAACAATTGTTTTTTAAATTTTATTAATAACCATTGTTTCTCCATATTATGTGTCCAATGACACCTCTCTATAGCAACATTTGCATAAATCGACCTCTAAACAATTTGTGATCCTAGCTACATGTCATTATTTGTATTTGCATGACATCGAGTGTTGTTTATAGTTGTCACGAGTCCATGATATTCATGCAAGAAATGAAGTCTTGTAGAGAAGGACTCATCAAACCGACATTTTGAATTTCATTTTGATGAAAAAAAAGTGGGCATTGGTAGCAAGGTTCATCTTGCACAACTAAGCAATGAGTGCATGACATGAGTGAGTGAGTGATATTGATTTATCACATTTACAATATTTTGAATGACTAGTTGAACTTTATAGCATAGGAATTTCAACATCTTGAGAAATTTATATGGATGAATAATTTCAAATGTTGCCCTTCTTTTGAAATGTTGATATAAATTATTCCCTTCTTAATTGGAAGAGTAAAATTCAGATTTTAAATTTTTTTTGAAGGACAATTTTAACATTACACTTCTTGGAAGGGATAAGGGCTGGAAAGGGTTCAATTTTGAACACTGGATATAACTAAATGATTTTTTTTCAATTATAATATTAAATTTAATAACACATAAAACATAATAAAAGAACAAAACAAAATATATAAAAATAAATAAAACATAACATAAAAAAACATCCCCACCATTTTGAAGCCTCTGTGCCCTCCTTGAACTTGTAGAGCATCCGATAGTATGCCATTTGAACCCCTCCTTGACTTCTATAGAGAATTTGACAATGCATAGCATTCAACAGTGGAGAGCATTGTTATCGTCACTGGAATTGCCACACATTCTTGCGCACAAGGTTCATTTCTACCCAACATAGGATAAGCAGAGGAGACCAACATATCATTGGTCGACATTCAATTCGTCATTCGAACATAGGAGACCAATGGCGATGTATTCGATATGTGGTTATTCTAAATCAATAATTTTCCTTCCACCACTTAGCCTTG
Source organism: Pseudotsuga menziesii (assembly GCA_001517045.1). Classification (NCBI taxonomy): domain Eukaryota; kingdom Viridiplantae; phylum Streptophyta; class Pinopsida; order Pinales; family Pinaceae; genus Pseudotsuga; species Pseudotsuga menziesii. Next base: position 106,989 of record LPNX010419135.1, read on the forward strand.
ATTTTTATTGCCAAGGGTTTCAATCACCATAACTCATAAAAAATGGAGGTTGCATTCCTTTAACAAATGGTTAAGTTTGAAGTATTTGTGTTCAGTTTGTATATGTAGGGCGGGGTCCTTGGATTCAAACTGTGTTTTCATGCTCTATCTTGCTTCTCTTTTTTGTATTAATAATTAGGGGAAAATAATGAGACATGGGGATATACTTCCATGCCCCACCTAAGAGAGTGACATATTTCTAACCTGACCGATAAGGATCTTGGCCATGGGCAGAGTGGATCTTGCCATTGGAGGATTGCCAGTTTGATCCAGGTTCAATTCCCTTGGAGACCAATCAGATTCCAAAAACATGAGCGCTCATAGCTCCAAGTTCAATGCCTTTGATGGCAGACGAGGCAAAGGACGAGAAAGGGGAGGCAATCACGGTCGTGGTCGCGGAGGTACAACAAATAATAAAATGAGGTGCACTGCAAACGAGGATTTGGAATCCAAGCTAGGGTTTGATCTTTTCACCGAGGGTGAACCCCGCTTAGGATGGCTCCTCACCATGTCATCTGTAAGTTACCTCGCTTCTACCACTTTTTCTCAAATATCAACACCGTTGTATTCAATTTGATTGCACAATTGGTCACGTTCATGTGCCTGCAATCTGAAGTTGTATCTGAACTCTTTGCATTTTTAGTTTGAGCTTGTTGGTCATTTTGACAACTCTAATAACTATGGCTACTAGTTCTCCCTCCCCACCATTATATTTCAAGCATTTGAATACCATTTTTTAAGTTCTTGAGTTTTGTAGTAGATAAAACAGGTTGTCCTAAAATCCTCATTATCATTGCATTTTGAAAAGGAGGCAGATGATAGATCTTAGTTTATACAAAGGGTGAGGGTTTATTTGTTCATTTTCCACCTAAAACAAAATAGTTATAACCTAATTCCCTAGTTTTTTTCCATGGGCCATGGCTAGGGCATTATCATGGTTGCGAAGCATGGGACAATACTCTCTTGGCCTCATTAATTTCAATAAGTGTGCACAACGTATTCATTATAGGAAAAAGATGAGGCATGGTTGAAGCACCAGTGACGATAATGAGTGCAATCATATCAACCTCAAGACTTATGAATGTCGGTTGGTCATGCAGAGTGCGCAACCAATATACTAAAACTACCATTATGAGGGGGTTATTGATTATGTTATTAGGATTAATGATGGCATTATGTCCTTCCTTATATATTATGTCTTGTTGAATCTTTAGAAGGGTGCAGTTTTGTCACTCGAAGGAGATTTTGCATTCATAACTTTGGGAAAAGTATGGTGGGGCATGAGTTCTCCCCATGGTGCTTTGGGATTTTTTCACAATGGTCAAGGACACGGGTGGTCTTAGTTTGATTTAAGTTGAAAATCATGGTAACATCTTGGCTACTAAGAGGGTGGTTAGATGTTTAGAGGGATCCTCTCATTGGAAGGTTTGATGGGGCACATGTTACTTATGAATTAGAAAGTTGGTAAAGTCAAAGGCTAGTTTGGTTTATGACTATGGACTTATATAGGGTTTCCTTCTTTCCCTTATATTATGTATACAATCTCTTTCCCCTCTTCAAAATGGAGTTCCTTCAATTCACACTACTTCAAGGCACTACCCCTCCTCAACGACTAGATGGTGTTTTTTCTTTGGCTATGACCTGTAAAATGATTAAGGTGTAATCTTGAATTATGGATGCAATAGCTACTCACTAAAATTAACATTTGAAATAGAGTTCCTATAATCCATGCTATTTTGGGGTGTTAGATCTCATCAATGAATATATAGTGTTTTTTTTTTTGCTATTACATGTGAAATGATTAAGAGTTAATATGGAATAGCCACATAGTATAGTGCCGCTTTCAAATGAAGTCACTGTGATCCACATAATTTTTAGGAACTACCCCTCATTAGTAGCCAAACGACGTTGTTTGTTTGGCCACAACTCATAAAAGGATTAAGGAATAATCTTGAATCATGGCTACAAAATCCATTGAGTATAGTTCCCCTTTTATATAGAGTGTCGCTAATCCACACTATTTTGGGATTCCACCCCTCATGTGTGTCTAGACCACAATGTTGTTTGTTTCAATGCGGATTGTAAAGGCTCAAGGAATAATCTTGAATTGTTGTTGTAGTAGTCCCCTAATATAGTATGTCTTTGAAATAGAGTGCTTTTGATCCAAATTATTTCGGGGCACTACACCTCGTCAATGGACAAAAAGTGATGTATACATCACTTTGAGAATTAACATACCAAGGATGGTTCTTGATGCCCATGGCATGGTCTAGGGACAAAAGGAAAGGTAGTATACCATACCATATATTTCTACGAGGGCTCACATGCCATGTTTCGTCACTCGGGGCATCACACATGCCCATATACATAATCTTTGGCCTACGAATTTGATATGGTGGTGATTTTAAGGTTTGAAAGACTTGATACGTTTCTCAGGGATAAGGCATAGTTTGATGCAAAAAAACTAGGTTCTAAGTCCATATTGGAATCTATATCTAATCCCTAGATGTCATGTGCGGGGCCTTAAGCCACAACATGGGCCATGCATATGAATTATTTGGCATGTGAGGAAGAAGTGGCGTCTCATTTGAAGGTTTAGTGCACCAAGGATGGTTCTCAAGACCTAAGTCATGGTCCAAGGTGAAGATCCAAGTTTTAGTACATAACATGTGGCTTTCGGGTTCTACATAGGCCATCCATAAATCCCTAGCCCATTTTTTTTCCGTATTATATGGATATGGTGGCCATTTTGAGGTTTTTCAAATCATGGATGCTTATTGGTCACTAATTCATGGTTTGATACCAAGACCCATGTTGTTGGGATAGAACATTTGTCTATGGGGCTCATGCTCTTTGCATATTAACCCACATCATTGCATAGGGCTTATGCAGGGAATCCTTAGCCTACATGTGAGATATGGCCACCAGATTTAAGAGGGGCACACTAGGGATGGACCTTGAGGACCATTCCATGGTATAAGGAAAACGCTAGGACCTTATGTTGTATCATTTTAATATGGTGCTCACTATGGATGGATTTTGAGGACCATTCCATGGTATAAAGAAAAATCTAGGACCTTATTCTGTATCATTTTACTATGGAGATCATGGCCAGTGTGTGGGGTCCCAAACCACTACATTGACCCTCCATAAAGAATCTTTGGCTTGTAAGTGGGATATAGTGCTCATTTTCAAGTTTAGAACACTAGTTATGATTCTTGGTGCTCGTGATGTGACTCAATACCAAAATTAAGGGTATTAGGTTTGTTCAATTTTTTACAAATAAAGATTATACATAATATCCATTTTGACATTTTTTTATTTTTTTTATAAAGTTAAATATTTAACACATTTTAATTTAAATTCAAAAACTTAAAATGCACTTAAAAAATAACAAAATAACAAACCATAAAAAAGTAAAAAGTAAACTCTTTGCCTGTATAAGATATTCTACCATGGATTGTCTCTGAATCTCTCACCTTTAACTCCTATTTTATTTTCTTTATTAATCCCTACCCTACCCTAGTGCAAGGAACGTTATTCCATTTTCATGTCTAAGAAGAAGTCTTGTTTTGTTTTTAAACTTTTACATTTGCTATTTTATTTCAACAATTTTTCCTTACCAGATTAAAGCCTTAAAACAATAAAATTAAATTTGATTCGAAGGGGTGAGGGGACTGATTTATAAAACTAGTGAGACTGATTTATGAAATTCAAACTATCCAGCATATCAAGTTTGAAAATTTGATTCAAAGGCGGTTGGGAATTTGGAAATGATTTATAAACTTGGCAGGAACTGATTTATAAAATTCATACTATACAACATATCAAAATTTTCCCTATTTTTGTTCCCTGTGATCAGATTAGAGGAAAGTGTATCTTCGAATGGCATGGAAGCTCTGGTATCTTACATACACAATTAATTATATTCCAGTTGGGTTGGGTTGGCATGATTGAGGATTATAGAGACAGGGGAGGGTGCCTAACCTCCATTATATGTCCATCGAAAACATGGAAATGATCTTCTTGGTGATCGATGTGCAGAGGAGGTTTCTCTGAAAACATATCTTCCTAAGTAAACCAATGAATATCAATTTGGTTAATATTATCTGGGAGCCTGTCCAAATCTTATCCATTTCTATTTAATAGTTGATATGAGACCCAAATGGCATTTATCATGTAGTGGTAAGGATTGGGCCTGATCTGTCGAGAGAAAAGAACATTCCTCCTACATACATTGATGATCACATTGGTGATAGATAGCATCATAGGTAGTGGTATCCTGGATTCCTCTAGATTTTGGTATATGGGGTCACTATAACATTAGATAAATGACATGATGATGGGCAGTGTATATTACATGATGTCATAGGGGTTCAAGTGAGAACTGCTCAAGTGGGAGAGCCGTGCATGAGAAACCCCATAAATATGCACCCATTGGCACCATAACTGTTTCCTCTATCCTCTTTTCATAGAATCTCTCCACCACACTGTAATAAATTGAAACAGAGCAACACATTCTCTATAGATAAACTCTTATTTCGCAAGGTACTATTCATTGCAATTCCCAATATCTAATCTTCTACGTTTGAATTTATTTTAGATAACTTGAATTCAATTGAAGTTGTTTTTATTGCAATTAACGATTTATTGACAAAATTGGAAAACATGGATCTTCCACCATTCCGTGTTCCATGAAATGAATGCAAGAATAGTAGCAAAGTTGCTTCAAGGATATTGATAAATTGTGCAAAGAGAACAGAGTTAAGGAGGCACTCGGAGTCAGGTGGATTCATACACATATGGACATCTCTTAAAATCCCACGTTAATGTGAAATACCTTTTTGTAGTGCAAGATGGGTTCATTTGCATATAACACAAATGGGATTTGAATTGGATATTTTTTTATTATCGCAGACTACCTTATATGCCAAATGAGGGAGTTTGGAAGATGCACACCAAGTGTTTGACAAAATTCCTCAATAAAATGTAGTCTTATAGAATGCAACAATTTTCTAGTTTTTGTAAGGTGGAGAGATTGATGATAATGCTAATAATGATGCATAAGAATGTGCAACAACAACCCAAGAACTGATTCCATTTCTAATTGGGAGGCCTGTTCCAAAAAGGCCTTTTTGCGTAGATGGCAAATGATCAGAATGAAGTTGGAATTTCTGCATCGGACTATAACATGTATTACCATGGACTGTTCATGTTATTGGGAAAGGATCTTTTGTCTAATGTTGTATTGATTCTGCAAGAAGCAAGAGAGCATGCAAAGAGGTGCAAAGAGATTTTGTACAACCAGAAGCTTTCGATGCAGAGTTACCTGGATGTGCTCTTCAAAAAACTCAATATTCATCAAGGCGATTTGGATATTCTCATAAAGAGTGGAGTGTTGAAGGAATCTAGTAATTCCATCGTGGTGTTGAGACTGGTCACTGAAGGTAGCATAGATTATATGGCCCAAGTAAAAGAGAAGGCCTTCATTTCACTTCTACAACTTTTTTAAGAGGAAGACAAGAATATCATCGTTGGGACGAATGGAGGGGTAGATATTTGATACTTTGTTCATTTGTTGGATTAAACTATTGTAACTATCAGAGAATAACTGATAATTGTGGTTTTGATTCTCTTAGAGTCAGGGGCTTGCAAGGTTTGTCTTGTTGGAGAGGGTGTTAGTGTTATAGCAAAGTTGATTAGGTTATTGGAATCTAGAACTTTTGTGAGAAAGGAGAAGGCTTCCTATGACTCTATTGGGATTGACTATTGTGAATGGGGACCCATCTGTATCATATTTTCCTGATCCTCTTTTGCAGGTAAATATGTGGTTATCAATGTTCTCTCTGCATTGCTTTATTTGTTAACTACATAAACATTTTAAGATGCTTATTTTGATGAACACTAATGTTTAGTTTTAATTTCTTTCCTTCTATTGTATCAGAATATTTGAACTTTGCAAAAAATGCAGGGTGTTGGCTTGTATTAGATAATACTTATGAGTAAATTACACGTGCTTTTTTATTGTTATCTTGTATCGACAGTCGAAATGTAACACATCTGAGATTCTTATTAAGAATGGCATTCTTAACTTGAGATGTTTTATTAATGTAGACATGAAAGCATTACTTTATCAGAGATTTTGTGGGCAGGTAGCCCTAAATACAAATAAGATTGCTTTGTGTGCAGAATGCCATGATAATTCAGTAAAATGTAATTGGATCAATGCCATTTTTATTTTGATTGTCTATGGGGGCTTGATTGGTTGGGTCAAGCAGGGTGGTGATATTCCCCAGCCTCCCCCACAGGGTTCAATTCCTCCAAGCATAGTGACATTTGTATCCTCCTCATTAAGGGGTTGTCATCATGGCCAACACACATTGCACACACATTGACTTTGTGCACTTGTGGATATTTCTTTATATGCTTTGTGGTTGTTGCAAACTTATCCGTTGAATATTGACCTAGACATGTATGTGAGTGTTGCATTATCATAAAGGTGTTACTCATGTGGAAAATGATTGCATATTTGTCACCTTATCCTTGGATAAAATTTAATGGCATCCTCTAAAATCCATGACAGGTTGTCCATGATAGACATGGGAGCCAACAATTTAACTTGGTTGTAGTCCGAGTGGTGTTGATTGCAACTGCTATGTTTGTGGATTGTTTTTGGAGGGACCTTATATAAATTTTAATGGATATAACGGGGCCTTAATTTTATATTAAGTCCTGTTTATTTCTTGATATGATTGAGCTGGTGTGGTGTTTATGGCTTTTCTCACATGGGGATTTCAAGATCTCTACATGCAATGGGATTCATAAGAAATAAATGATTATGCCAATGTAATTTTTTTATATACTAGGGGAATCAACAACTGGGGCGGGGATTGTACTCCCATGACAAGGGGTCGATTTTCATCCACTACCACTATACGCCTAGAGCACCCACACATCCCCCATCAACGGGGCATGGGCTAGACGAGGCTTGAACCTGTGACGTTGCAAGGAGTGACTTAACAGTACACTCTATTGCCACTTGGTCTACACCCCTGGGGTCTATTGTGCGAATGTAATTTAAGTTGAAAGAAATATTAATAAAATCGTACAAGTGAACTCAATTGTGGTACAAAAGAGTGCTGCGTGAAGTCTTCTTATTTTTCAGTTCTTTCAAGTTTCAAAAGTTATGGGGGTTGCAAGATTACATAGATATGAACCGATACAGTGTGCAAATAAACCATGTTATGACATAGTTTGAAAGTTCTGAATGTGTTGCAAGAAATTTTGACATCATTCTCCCTTTACATGAACATATTGTATCAAGACGCATACTTAATTAATGTCCATGGTCACCGATTCTAATTAGAGAGAGTGTAAGGAATTTTTTTTTCTTTTGAAAACTCTGCTTCAACAAGCTAGATAGGTAGAAGTACATAAAACAACCTATTGTAGCTCTATGATGTACCTTGAGGTAGTCATGGTTTCCATTGGCATTCAATTATTGCAATTTAGGTGTATTTCAAAGTTAACTTCATTGTTCTCGCTAGGTGCAATCCAATGCACAACGCTAGTGAGATTGGGACCTTTGTGGGTGGCTTGAAACCCACTATGCTCACCATTGAACCAGAAACCCATTGACTCAAAAGGACATATTTCATTGTTGTTCCTATTGTTTTGTAGTGACATATGATAAGATAATTTTATTAATGTTCAACAAGTGACCATGAAAGTAGGTCAAAGGGACAGGGGTGTCCCTAGCGGTACTCGGACAAGAGATCCCTGTCTAAGTACCGCTAGGGACACCCCAAGCTAAGTTTCAGTCCCAGATTGAATGTTGATCAACCACTTGGTCCCTGACCAGGTCTACCATTCTCCTATAGAATGGATCTCGATGCTGCTTAGAAATCAACACCTCACACAAGCCTTAGTGATATGTAGTATAAAATCTTCAGGTGTACCCTGCAAAAGACTTCAACTTTGCAAAATATACTTGCTTAAGTTTCCAAAATAGTTTATTTCTACCATTAAACATTTGGGAACAACTAGTACCCTCCAGGATCCACATTTAATTTCTAAGATGTTAAATCAACATTAAACTTCTATACATAAGCTATAATCTATTTCATATTTGTGACAAAAGTTGCTTACCTGTAAGTACATCACTCAAACTAAACAAATTAAATGGTTATTCTTAAGTTTTTTCTGATCGATGCCTTGGTGCCATAAGTCTAGTGGGAATGGAGTGAAAGAATTAAAAGAGAAAGTCCATATTTCTTGCCAGAGAATTCGTTGCAAAGTCATGCAAAAGGCATCGAAGATAGGATGTTCCCTGGATACCATTTCTATAGCAGAGTTTTGTTTTCAAGGGGTAAAACTTAAATGGTGTCCCTTTTTCTTAATGAGTTATTGGCAACTTGCAAGAATGCACACTCATCAGGAAATAATTTATGTTTGGCTACCTATTGCTTAGTTTTGTAATGTATAAGTGGCTTCCACCATATGAGATAACTCTACAATCAGTCAAATTGGGTGGCCTAGTTTCCTTGCAATATGATCCTTGGAGGCAGGCTATGAAAGGGAACCCAAAATAGTCTTAGTATTTTTAATAGAATGAAATCAACTGGTGGTTTGACCAGATGATTGTGGAAACAAATTTCACGCTCATTATCCCACAACACTTGGTCAATGGATCGTGACACACTTATGTGTTGCCAAGGGGGGCATATAAGGAAAAGTTAAAAGTGACCACACTTCCTTATTGCCTGACCAAGTAGATCATGGATCAAGAAATCTACTACTAACATAGAGGCATTATTTTTTATGTCCCTAGAAGTATTCCTGTAGCAGAATGTCTCTTCCAACGATCATATTGAGCTATCATTTCCTTCATATTTTGGTGTGTTATATCCTGTAGTAGGTTGTATTTTACTAACAGGCCTTTGAAGTGGAACGACCAGCATGAAAGGTGATTTTCGATGTTTAAAATCATGATTTCATTCAGAATTTTTCACAACAATTGCTAATAAAACCATCAAAATAGACAACTTTCAGTCCATGAAGCCACCGGATAGTGGTTCCCCTAGTGGTACTCGGATGTCACGAATCCAACGGAACTGACAGTTTGTCCATCATGGACATTCTTTGTGTCTAGAAAGTTGTTGGTTGTTATGTGTATCAAAAAAGGCATATTTACTCTTTGAACACTTATAGGAGTGGAAAACCTATTTGAATATACAGAGAATGTTTGATTAAAATCCTATAGGAGGAAGTGACAAAAAAAAAAATTGTGTGTCGACAAATAACCATTTGGATGGTAGTGGGAAATCATAGCAAACTTTCATTGGAATCCCATTTCCTTTTGCTCCACATCCACAACGGTATCCTATGGCATCAGTGAAAGCTTAGGTAGAACACAAGAATTTGTCACTTCAATTTTACTCTCATCTCGACTTGGAAATCGTGGTTACAATGTATTGAGAAACATGGGAAACGAGATTACAATGATGTAGGCAACATATCACACTCCCCATAATAATCAATCCCTTTCTACGAAGCTAAACATTTTTTCTAATTTGGGCCATCAAACTATTTCTCAGATTTTTGCAACAGGTATGGAGCATGCTACTATGCCTTCCATCTCATAGAAACAACTGGTAATATTGCAACTGAAGATACTATAAATAATTGAACAATATTTGCAATAACAGGACCTTCAATTTATGCACAAGAAATGGAAAATGAGTATTCTTCTGGACTCACACCAACCGATAGAAAAGAACTTCAGATTGAAAAGGCAAGGCTTGTTGCTATGTTGGCGAGGTGCACATTTCTCACCTTTGACTTTGGTTAATTTTCTCAAATTTGAAAAAACATCCTAGATAATTGTCGATTTTTTCTTATAGCAATAGAAAACCAATTTTCAGATCTGATAATTACTTCCTAATGATTTCAAGCCGTAATTTCATCCGACTTTTATCTTTGAATAATTACACATTGAAAATTTTGAGCTATGTTTTGGATTTGAACTGATCCTTGTGAAATTATAGTTTCTCTCCTATCCCCATCCACATCCCATGGATAGAAGGTTTTGTTATTTTTAGAAAACTTGGCCAAGATCCACAACAGGATCATGTCATTGTTCATTGAACAAAGGCCAAGTATAAGGCACTCCATGATT
>LPNX010419135.1:117425-180766 GCA_001517045.1 Pseudotsuga menziesii
CACTCTTGTTAATGTTTGCGCCATATCCACTAGGAATCATTAAATGGCCACTTACTTGGTGGGCTACAAAGACACTTTGCCCACTCAAACAAATGGTTTCCTAGTCCATCTTCAACAAAACAAGGTACGATTTCTTCTAAATAGGGAGGCATTGTAGTGTCTTGTTCTAGAAGGATCACTCTTTCAATTTTTTGCATTTTATTAGTCTTTGAAAGTCAATTTAGTTCATTGAAGATAGACCGGGTACCTTCCTGTCTGAGGGTGCCCCTTACACGTTGGGATGAGAAGGAACTTGCTACTGTTCATTTACATATGTTGTGTCCCTCGTCTCTTTTGTTTAGCATAGAGTAATATTGAAAGTACTTCAGCTCTGTCCCATTTGGACTCTATTTACTGAACACTTCAAAGTGGGCAACCAATAAATCGTTTGAGTAGTTGGGTTGATGATAGTCAACAACTTAGAGGAATGAGTGGCACTATAATAGAATTAGGAATTGAGGATAATTTTGTTTCTCAGTTATAGAGGGCTCAACCGGTTGATGACACTCAATCAGATTAATCCTAGGATACCACCAGATCACAAGAAAAAGGTGATGCTACTGCCTCACAAGCTGCAGATGTTGGTACTGTAATGATAGAAACTTTACAATCATAGGAAAATGATATACAAAGAACCAAGGAACGTAATCAATCCCATGTTGAGGATAATACAATCTATCATCCTTTGTCGACCATTAGATACTCAAAGTTGTGTATTGATCATTTTTACCATTATAGAGGACTCTGTAAGTTAGGTTCCCAAATTCTTAAAGGGTTCTAGCTCAATGGAAGAGCGTCTGCCTTACAAGCAGGAGGTTGGTGGTTAGATTCCTCCATGCCCTAATGATATTATAATATCGGTTAAAACAACTAAATTAGTAAGCAAAAAATAAGAGATAGGTGACCAAACAAAATGACCAAAACTCGTATATAAAATTACTAAAAACGACTAAATTAGTCACCAAAACATGAGAGACGCGAAACTAGGCATTAAAAAGGATGCAACACGTGGCGCTAATGATGAAACCAAGCATGGCTTTGATATGGTAGCAAAATAAGATTTTACTTTCAATGCAAAAGATGGCGCTACATAGGAAGCAAAATATGGTGCAACAATAGAAGAAATATTTGGCGTCATTTTGGTAGCAAAACATGATGCAAAAAAGGAAGCAAAAACTGGTGCAAATTTGGAAGCGAAAATTGGCACATATTTGGAAGTAAAACATGGTGCAAAATGGGATGCTAAAGTGGTAGCAAAAATGGATGCAATATTGGATGTTAATTTGGATGCTAACATGGTGCTATTAAGGATGCAAATATGGCACTAACAGGGGTGTCATTTAAGAAGCAAAACCGGACACTCACTAGGAAGCAAAATAGGACGTTATTTAGGAAGCAAACCTTGACGTTGTTTAGGAAGCAAAGTTGGATGTTATTATGGAAGCAAACCTTGACATTGTTTAGGAAGCAAAGTTGGACACTATTCTAGAAGCAAAAAAAGAGACGCTATTTTGGACGTCATAAAGGATGGTATCTAGGAAGCAAAAAAAGACTTTTTTTGAGACGCTTTAAGTTTTGTCCAGATGAGTCCCATTTAGCGTCTAGTTTGACCACTCAATGTAAAAAAAAATTACACTAAAAAGGGACGCTAAATGGGACACTAATTCTAGGATTTGTTGTAGTGGGTATTGATCTTAGCTCAATGACACAATAAAAATCAAGAAATCACAATGATATTGGTCATGATGAATAATGTACAATGGTCATATTGGAATACTTGGAATGAGGTACAATATTAGTCCTTGTAATTAGGCAGAGACTATTATTTTCTTTTTTTTAATTAGTTATCATCCGTGCAAGAAAAACAAAAACTTTAAACCTTAATTTCTATAATGTTTGCACATTGAAGCTATTATGTCTCATGAAAAAGTAGTTTTGAATTATATTTCTTTAAATTTTGAATTGTGTAATTTCATTGATTTAAAGTGTTTTTATCATTGTCATTTGAGATAAATATTTTAAAAAAAATTAATGATAGAGACATCATCCATGCATGCCAACAATGTGGTTTGTTGGCAATGCGAGGGACTTCCATATTGATGTTGAACCTATATAGTTGTGGGTGTTGTCTTGGTTTAGATGGTGTAGATTCAATCCCTTGTGCAAAAAATCCATAGTTGGCACAGCCTATCCATGTTCTTGTTCTGCTACAATAATGTCAATTATTGCAAACAATAGCCCAATAGGGATTACTAATGTAAACCAAGCAAATCATGAACCCATCACAACTATCAAGCTTGGACGATGAAAGAGTCGGTTGTTATGGTTGGGTTGGAGACCTTCTTGTGTTATTGATAAGCTTTCTCTATACTGTATATTTTTCCATTGTCCATAATTTTTCCTTCTATCTTACATTGATTAGAACTCTGTAGAGTTATTAAATTCATTTGTTGCAAGGTAATAAAAATGTAGGTAGTATTGCAGGCACACTTGCAATATATTTCCCAACAGCAGAGTTGAAGTAGTAGCAACATTGAGTGAGAGATATGTTCTACTTGGATCTATCTTGATGCTTAATATATCAAGGGTCAAGATGGATCTAAGTTGGAGGTAAATGAATTAAATATTGTTCAAATCATGTATCTTTCTTTTTGTTGCATTTTTTTTCCGCGAAAAATTATTCATAGTTTCAATATGTTAAAATAAGCCACTTTTGGCCAGGCAAAGAGCCTTACATGGAATACATCAATTTGTTAACTGCTTCGAACAAATCCTTATCTTTCCATTTTGTTGCTATGGTTGGTTAGAGACTTTTTTAGTATTACATTTTCTTTTACCTTGTGAGGCATTTATCAATGTTATGTTGCTTTGGAGTTGGAACTACATACTATAGACCTTTTTTAGAATGATTTTGATAATGCAATGTATTGTAATGCTTTCTTAAATCCAGGCCCTCGATAAATTCTAAAATTAAGCTAATCATTTGGTTTTCATTATATGGTAGTAATCGTATGGGTTTGTGGCATACTTTGATCATATATCAGCTACAAAGTCCACTTTAAGTCTTAACGGAAGACACATTTTAAGTGCAAATTTCACTCCATAAGCTTCCTCATTTCATTAGATATAATTGTACGCTAATTTATTGATTATTGCATAAGCAGTAATTGTTGATCAATCTTGGTGCAGATTTAGTGAGGCTATTAAAGTCAATTGGACTTATGCAAGTGGGCAAAGAGAAGACATGCCATCTTAAAAGTTTTTTGAGTCTTGCCATGATATTTTTCTTTGATTCACGTAATCAAGATTTCTTGATTTGTTGTATGTAATCTCATTTATTTGTAGCGGAATTGTTAAATGTACCTTTGGTGCAAGCTTGTTGATGACATTCATTTGCATTATTGAGATTTTATAATAATGTTGTCTACCCCACTTTTCTCAAAGTTCACAACATGATTTTGTTTCAAGCCATTACAACATTTTTGTTAGTGATCTCAACAAAGGTTACACATGCATCTTGGACATGGGCCCATGAGAATGGTTAGTCATGCAAGTAGTCAAAATGTATACGATAATTTTCAAGTAGGTGTTAGACTCCATATAATGGCAATTGCTACTATGTTGTAACAAATCATGTACTAGCAATAATGTGTGACTAGATGGTCAACCTCTTATTTTTTTAGTTTTCTTTTATAGCTACATTGGTTTAATATCATTTGGGTTTTAAATGTGGTAATAGTATGCAAACAATAGGAAAAACAACGTTCACTTTACAAAGTTATTTTACATTCAAAAGTTTAAATTACTACTTAATGTTGTAATCCTACTCGAATCATTTTTATGGCACTATTATTTTAATGGATTACATTAGATATTAATTCCAACTAATGAAGGATATATTACAAATGATGTTGTCAATTGGGTCTAGCTCGAGTGGTTGTGGGAAGGGGTGTTATCCTCTCTACCCAGGTTTTATTCCCGTAAGTGAAATGTTGAGCTGATAATGAGTATATTGTTGTGATGGCTTTGAGCCCCATTGTTGATTTGGTTGTATGCCTTGAAGGATATGGGGATTACATTGGCTACCATCCTTTAAATGAGGGGAAACCACGAGGGTTTTCCTGATAATTACCTGGAAAACAAAAAAAAATTACAAATGATGTTGGTTGGAGTTAGCTACCAACTAGTTTAAGTCAGTATTGTAAATAATTCCATATAATTATTTTGATTACGTAGTCTTATTTAGTTGGAAACACTTATTTGTTACAAGTACCATTGTGGAATATTCACAAAACTAGTTTTATCTATCAATTAGTTTATTTGCATTAACTGGAATCGTAATTAGCTTCACAACCTTTGTATATATTGGTATTGATTTTACTTGCTTGATGGACAATGTAAGATAATTGTAGGAAGATGCAGTTATATTTTAGGTGTAGGCTATCATACTTTTATTTTCAGAAAATTTTTCTTCCCTTAGAACTATACTTGAGAGTTTCTTACCTCATATAGCTCAGTAAACTATTTTAGTCCTACATCCAAATCTACAAAATTGAATTGAAGAAGTCGTAAATAGTTCCCATTTTCTAAGGTTAACCAAATAACTAGAAAAGTCAAGACTATCGATGGTAACTAATTGATTTTAAGGGTGAGGTTAGATTTCACACATCCAAAGATTATTTGAGTTGTTAAGAAAGGGAGAACAATGTTTTTCCTTAGCTCCAAGCTCTTGTAGCACCCTTTGTGAGACTATTGGTAGCCTTTGATGCTAAGATGCATAGAGGGTAATGGGATGTTGGCATTTGTTTGTGATGTGTGTTTTTCCATAAACCACCCCTTGTTACAAGTGAATGTGGCAAATCTACGAAATTAATATAATCACATGTTTGAAATCAGCTCCGGTGGAGCTTTTATTATTTGGTACTTTGAGTTTGGCTTCAATCATTATTAAACTAAAGGATATATTGAATGGAATGACAATTTCATGTTTATTTACAACAAATTATTTGTTATTATAAACCCATATGAGTGTAATATAATAATAGTAGTAATAATAATAATAATAAGTTGGTTGGATATCTGAGTCCAAAGACCGTAGATAATGAGGTTGGAGGTTCAATTTTCATGAATCTAATTCTCTAGGCCCTTTGGGGTTAGGCTCCCAAAACTGGAGCCGATAGGGTGAGGCCCCTTTTCGGTGGGACCCCTAGAATTATTAGTGTGGATGCAACGATCCCCAACCATAATTGTTGAGACTCCACATTAAATAATAATAATAATAATCTAATTTTTAAAGTCTCGGCCAAGCCAGACACCAAATTGGTGTACGAGGCCCCCTTGTTTGTGGGACGAGGGACCCCCTCTATGCAGTGATTTGATTGTTAAATACGTTGACTACTAATTTCTTAAGTGTATTTGGTTTTTTGAACTCTTTTTAGAACCTCTTGTTTCTCATATTCAAATGGAGAAGTGATATGTATAAATTTAAACTTGTTTAATGCTTTGGTCGTTATAAGGACTCTTCATAAAAAGTTATTTTTATAAGCAACCTACAACCTATTATTCCTTAGATTTTGTTTGTGTCGTAGTTTGATGTTTTAAATCTAATATTTGAAGAGCCCAATATGGTGAACTAGATTTTCTTCATTAAATTTCTTGATAGATGAAAACTATGCTTGTGATGTCCTTTGGTATCACACATGTGTAGAATACAAGACTTGCCAAAGAGATTATCACCCATTTGGGTTTATATATATTTGACACCTATATTGTATCTACATGTATTCTTTGGTTGTACAAGTTGTTAATACTACCAATGTCATTACTTTAAATTTGAGATTTGCATTTGGAAATGATGTTTATATGGGGTTAAATTTAAGATTTGCATTTTGTCTTGACTTTGTGCATATATTGCAAAACAATATACACTACATATTTTCACAAGTCTAGATTCTTTTAGTGGCATAAAAAATACCAAGATGTAATCTGGTACTTCATTGTGTAATTAACACAGTTAAGTTATGTTTATTGCATACATGCAATACATGTCTACTGTGTTTTTTTATTCATTTTTTTGGATATTTTTCATGACATTAAAAAACAAGAGCCACGAGGTGGCAATGTCTCGCGTCATTGTGAATTAGTTGTTTTAAAATTTGCAAATTTTTGTGATGAGATTTGATGATGTCATCATTACTTGTTAGGTGGAGAAGGATGTGATTCTCTGTGATGAAGAGAATAGCCCTAGAGAAACTCTTCAACATCATGCTCTGAGAATTTTGTGAAAGAGATTAACAAGTTATCATTCAAGCTTAGTCTGACTATTCAAAATATAAACAAGGGTAGCATATTGTCTGCATATAATGAAGTCAAGGGATTATTGAATTCAATACCCAACAATGACCCTAATCATAAAGTAAATTCCATGCAGATAACCGAACATCGGTTGTCTAGTTCCAGTCATAGCCTTGGGGTTGGTCACATGCAAATGATCTGTAATAACTAAAAAATTAGGAATGATGACATCTTCATTTCTCATCACAGGAATGGAGACAATCACATGCAACATAATAAATGCAATAAACACAATTTGGTCTCTACTCCAAGCTCAATAATCGACAATTGATGTGTGTTAGTTGTATAGAAAATATTAACAAGACAAAGTTAACAACAAGGATTTTGGAAATTAATGCGCTATGAGTTGTTTGTTTGTGTATGTGAATTCATCAAATTGGTTCAATACCAAGTACACAACAACATTTTCCATTGTGATCATTGAGGGTTTGTATCAAGGTTCCAAATTATGATCGATTCATAAGGTTGTTTGATTTAGAGATGTTTATCTGATTTAAAATTGTCAATAGGTACCCATTAGTGGCATAACACCCCACTACTTCTTCAACTGTGAAATGCCTTTGCAATCACCACAAAAGTGCAAAGAATGATAGCAGGAATCATATATGAAGGCTTGTTTATGATAACTATGGGAACTAATGACTTTGTGAATAATTATTATACCAATTATAGTTCAAGGGAAACATATGTTGTTACGCAGTTTCAAGATCTTCTTCTACGCTCTCATTCGATGTGGAATGCCATTGAATGACCTACCATGTCATGTTGTCACCAACGTGGTCAATTAGATGGTTGAGGCGCATCCAGTGATGATTTGTTATCATACTCATTGATTAGGGATGGCAAATGAGTTTGAATTTATTTATTTGTTTGATGTGGTTGCACATTTTTTTTAAATAATAAGCTCTTTAATCAATCAAACAAATTATTCATGGAATTCATGACAACTAGTGTTGGTGTTGATCAATCTGTGGCTTGTTGAAAGAGTTATTTTACAGAGTTTGATAAGATATTGTTCTTTCTTGGTGAGACAATGAAGAGGTTCTAACATCCCAAAAGTTGAGAAGAAATTTACAATGGCGGATTGCAAATCCAAACACCAATGGATAAAACATTTAACATACTATGTGGTTTCGATCCAACTTAAACCTAAATGACCAGTTTATATTTTTAAGAGACTCCTGCAATGTATTCTACACCAATTGATAAGTCAAGTTTACATTGTTGTGAGGATATGAACATCATGCTTATCTCATTGATGTATCTCTGGGTTAGTTGTAATAAAAACTATCGCATTTCTAGCAACATTGTGACAACTCCACGAATGCTTTCAAATCAGCCTTCCCTCGTTCCGAAGCCTAAGACCAACAATGATCTCGTGCACGCAACCGAAGCTTGATCGTGTATGCAGGACCGAGCCTGTGGCCTGTGGCCAGAAACAAATATTTTTGTGTGGTGCATCCAGCCTGGTTGGATTTTGGGCTCTGTTACTACACGCAGCCTGAATTTTGAAATCTTGATCAGATTTGTAGCATGATCAAACTTGAGGTCAACTGAGTCGGCTTCGGGATATGCCAGGGAAGCTGTAGGAATGGATCCACCCCCAGATATGAGCCCAAAGGAGCATCAAAGAATCTTAGATGAAACTTTAAAGGATTTGGTGTCTACCACTTCTCCCCCACCTTTGTCCGTCTCAGAATCCAATAATGTGAACTTCGTGAAGCGAGCATCCGCTCCTAGAATCCATACCACGTCAGTAGCTTCAAGACTAAAAGCCCTAGCTTTGAGTGAGAAAGGTCTGATAGGTTAGTTCACTGGAATCTGGCCTTCGCCAAAGACTATGGAGGTCTGGATAAATAAGAACTTGATGCCATTTATATCTGGGGGGCTGCAACACTGCTTCTGTGGAAAGGGCTTCTTCTCCTTCTTGTTTGAAAGCAAAGCTGACAAAGATCTTATCTTCAGGAGCGGTCCCTATTTCATGGGTCCCAGTGGTTTATATATAAATCGATGAAGCCTATCATTCGATCCAGAACAGGATGTGCCATCAACGATAGTGATTTGGGTCTGCCTCCAACACCTACCCCTGCACTGCTAGAATGATGAAACACTACAAGCAATAGGGAACTATCTCGACAATTACATTGACAAAGTGAAACCAAAGGGCTCTTTATTTTCCTGTACAAGGATTTGTGTTGAAGTAGATCTGGAGAAAGGCCTGCCAGAGACCGTAACCTTATTCATGGACGGATGGGAACACATGCAAAAGGTAGATTACGAGCAAATACTGTTCAATATTGAAGTGCCACGAGTATGGACACTTTGTCAAAAACTGTCCAAAGGTGGTTCAAGAAATCTCATAAAAAAATCAAGAGGAAGGTTGGAAGCAATAAAAAAGGGGAAGAAAAACTCCTCCAGCAACAAGTGAGGTGCAACAAAAGATAAGAAAGGAAAAACCCAAAGAAGAAAAAGAAATCTCGACCAATAACCAATTCGAGGCACTGCTTATAGAAGAGGGAGAAATCCCCCCTTTGGAAATAACAACAGTTGAAACAAAAGAAGAAGAAGCCCATGCAAACACCAGTGTCCCTCTTTTGTCTCCCAGAAATGAAAAAGCTCCAAAAGGGTCTACAAAACCAGGGGGAACTTGGGCAGAGATGGTAAAACATAGTAGAGTCATGCCGCAGGGTTACTCTCCAGAATGTTCGCCTTCACAAGGATCGCATGAATCACACAAAATGGCTTTTTAACCAATTACAAGAGGAAGGAAGTTGCAAAGATACCTAAGAGAGTAAGAAGCAAAAAGAGAGATGGAGCTAGGGAGGCAGAGAAGTATTGAGGAAACGAAACTCCTCCAGCACCTTAAAAATCTAGGAGGGGCAAGAACATATGGTAGATCTCGAACAGGATCTCAATCAGCAAAGAAATGTTGAAAACCACCTCTTAGAACTGCAGGGGTTTGGGAGGCTTAAGTAAAGTAGAAGAAATAAAGGAGATAATCAAATCTAAGAGGCCAGACATTTGGTTGCTCCAAGAGACAAAAATGCCAGATGTGAAGGCATGGCACTTTCATGTTGTTTCTGGAAAATCAGCAAAGGCAAAGCCATAAGCTCAAAAGGAGCATCTGGGGGAATAGCCACCATAATCTCAGGTAAATTCTTGGTCAAATCAATCAGGGAATCCATCATTGGTTATTGATAGAAATTCAGGGAAACTAATCTCGCTATACATCTAAAATGTATACGAGCCAACACACTACAGGGACAAGACAACATTTTGGGAAGATCTCAACAAACTAAAGGAGGATCTGCATGGAAAATATCTCATTATTGTTGGGGACTTCAATACCACTAAGTTGCAATTTGAGAAATGAGGAGGAATAAAGGTCAGCGACCCTTTTGGTGAGAAGATGGAGGACTTGATGGCGGATCTGGATATGCTAGACATCCCATTGAGGAACAAAAAGTACACTTGGAGCAATAGAAGAACTGGAATAGGGTATGCAGCTGCAAGGCTGGACAAATTTCTAGTAAGCTCCACCTTCTTGCAGAAAGACCTCCTCCCTACCTCTCTTTCTCTGCCTTCAGCAGTCTCAGACCACAAACCAATAGCTGTGATTTTATCCCCTCTAGTCAATCTTGGGGCCATTCCATTCAGATTCAACCTAATCTGGTTGCATGATGCTAAAATTATGGAGTTAATCCAAAGGGAGTGGAATCTCCAACACTACGGATTCCCCAACTGCATTTGGGAATCAAAACTAAGAACAATGAGAGATGCTTTAAAGAAATGGGTGAAGGAAGACTTCGAGAATCCAAAAAAGCAAAAAAAAAAAACTACAAAGTGAATTAGCTGTTATGCAATCCAGAATGGAAGTGGAAGAGGTGACTCAAACACATTTGAAGTAGGAGAAAGAGTTGAACATCAGAATTCTAAATGCTACAAGACATATATAAGAATGGAGAATAAAATCCAGGTAGATGTGGTTGAAAGGTGGAGACATCAACACTGAGTAGTTCCACAAGCAAACCAAGGTTCAGCAAAGTTACAATGTCATAAAGGAGCTGAAATAATCATGGAAACAAGATAACAGGGCAGGAAGATCTAAAGGATCATGCCTACAGTCATTATCAAGAGCTATATGTAGGCATAGGTGAGACAGATCTGGAAACACAAGTGGATTTAATCCATGGTATACCCTCGCTCATAAAAGATGCAGAGAATAGGGAGTTGGCAAAACCCATCATGGAATATGAGTTAAGAAATACAATCTGGTCACTCCATGCTGATAAAGCACCGGGGCCAAACGGTTTCACAATTAATTTTTACAAAGCAGCCTAGGATATAATAAAAGAAGATATATTTTATGAGTTGGCTGGATTGGGCGTAGGACATTTTGGGGATCTATTCTCGACCCCTCCGGGATCATCTATTGGGGAAGTGGTGTGTATTGCACAACTTTTTCCTAGATTTGTTAATGATGATGGTAATCAACAATTGATGGTGGAGGTTACTAATGATGAACTTCTTAAGATTCTTCACACTTTCCAGAAGGACAAAAGTCCCGATTGAGACGGTTGGCTAGTTGAATTTCACTTAGGGTTTTATGATCTTATTGGGGCTGATTTGCTTAAGGTTGTGGAGGAATCCCGATTGGCTGGATATATGCATGGATCGATCAACTCTACTTTTATTGCCCTTATACCCAAAAAGGATCAACTTGAGGACTTTGATGATTTTCGTCCTATCTCTCTCTATAACTGCCTTTGTAAACTCATTGCCAAGGTGATTTCTAGGTGATTAAAGGTTATTCTCTCCTGATGTATATCCAGTGAGCAGTTTGGATTTCTAGAGGGTAGACAAATACATGAGGCTATTGGTGTGGCTTAGGAAGGTCTACACACTATTAAAACCAGGAAATTGAAAGGAGTGGTTGTCAAGATAGATCTCTCAAAAGCATTTGACAAGGTTAGCTGGCTATATATCAGGATGCTTCTTACACACTTGGGGTTCTGTTATGATTTTATTTAGTGGATTATGGCATGCCTCACTACTGTTAGTTTTGTTGTTCTCATTAATGGATCTGCTAGTCCTTTCTTCACTGCGGGATGTGGGTTGAGGAAGGGTTGTCCCCTTTCTCCATTATTATTCCTTCTGGTGGTAGAGGGCTTAAGTTGTTTCCTATTGGAAGCTAAGGCACATGGTACTTTTAAAGGCATTCCAATCTCGGAGGTAATGTATATCACTCACTTACTCTTTGTTAATGATATTATTATCTTTTGTGATGGCTCACATCAAGATATACGTAAACTCCATGAAGGCCTTCTATTGTTTCAAGTTGCTACTGGGATGGTTCTTAATCATGGAAAATCTACCATCTCATACTCATTACTAGATGCTCGTGAAATTCGGTGGAACTGCACTCTTTTTCCATTTATTACACTACAGATTGGGGATGGACTCAAATGTTTGGGTTTTCATTTAAAGCCAAATGCTTATTATATCACTGATTGGATGTGGCTCCTTGCAAAATTTGAGAAAATATTTTTGGGGTGGAGTTTCCGTTGGCTCTCTAAAGCTGGTAGACTGATCCTTATCAAATCTGTTTTGGAGGCTATACCTATTTTCTAGATGTATCTTTCCTAGATACCTCTGGGTATTCTAGATCGTATGCGTAAGGCTTGTTTTGCTTACCTTTGGCAGGGGAATTCGGATCATCAGGTTATGGCATGCATTCGTTGGGAGCGGATTGCTATACCCAAGGCATTGGGGGGTTGGGGTCTGAAAGATATTTTTCTTTTTGCTAAGGCATTGGCAACAAAAGTATCTTGGAGACTCATTCACACTGATAGCTTATGGTCTCAGGTAATTCTGCATAAGTACATTGCACCCCTCTCTATTCTAGATTGGATTAGGATGGATGATAAACAAGTTCGGGGTGGCTCTGTTATTTGGAAGGCTATTAATAAGCCTTTTGAACTTATTGGTTCCAGTTTGATTTGGCAGGTGGGTGATGGCAGATTGGTTTAGATTGGATTATATCCATGGGTGGGATCTAATGGTGCACACTTACTCTCTTTGGCTTTAAGGACTTTTCTAGCTGATCGTGGCATATTCTTTCTTTCACATTTGGTTGTACTTGAACTGTCAAATATGTGGCATCAAGGTTGGATATCTGGTTCTGCGTTGGGTATTCCTCGGGATATTTCTCGGGAATGGATTGATTACCTTATTTTAATCAGGAATACTCACACTAGATTGTCTGCTCGTGTGGACTCTTTGATTTGGGTACACCATACTTCTGGGAAATATACACCCAAGCACAGGTATATTCGATTGAATTTAGAGGTTCAGAATAGGCTTGTCATATGGTGGTGGAAGAAACTTTGGAAGTTACAGTGTCCTGCAAAACCTAATCTTCTTGTCTGGACCATTTTGGAAAATAAAGCACCCACTTGGGATGTACTTCAACGACAATGCTTTCAGGGACTAGGTTGGTGCTCATTATGTTACAACTCTCTTGAAACTCTAGATCATATTTTTCTTCATTGTAACTTCACACGACAGATTTGGCATGGGATTTGTCTGGCTCTAAATGCCATTATCAATTGGAGTGGACAAAAATTTTTGGATTCCTTTCGCATATGGTTTTTCGCGTCTGAGAATTTGCCCTATTTGGCTCTTCCATGTTTTATTTCTTGGGGCATTTGACTAGCTAGGAACAATATTATTTTTCAAGGGATACGACTGCCTTTGGCGGCGATTATATCAAATATTTTTGTCATCTTCAATCTTTTTCTTCATAAGATTCAGATATCTACGAGGTGTGTGTGGGTAGAGGTGATTGATCATTCTAGACCTTGGGGATTTTTTGATGGTTCCTCACAGTATCATCAACTTTCTTGTGGGAGCGAGGGTGTTTTACATCTTTCCAACACACATAACTTTTATTTATCGTCTGACCTGGGGAGAGGTTCCAACAATTTTGCTGAATTGATGGCATTAAAACTTCTACTTTTATTTGCTGAACAAGTTTTTTGTTTTGTGATACTTATGGACCAGTGTTTTGCTTTTTCTATCGACAATGTAGGAGGTATTCATATACCTTTATTATACATATGTGAATGTAATTTTGTTCTTTATGAAATAAAATTACGATTTCTTCCGAGGAAAAAAAAAAAAAAGATCTGAGAAAGATGCTAAATTGGACAAGGAAAAAAAACAAGATTGGTNATTGGTGGGGCAACTAACTCATCCTTTTTGGCTTTAATTCCAAAAGAAAAGAGTCCTCTAACACTTGATAGATTTAGACCAATCTCATTATGCAATACTTCTTATAAAATCCTGTAAAAAACCTTAGTTGCGAGAATGAAAAGCATCATGGGTCGTCTCATCTTAGATTCTCAAGGAGGTTTTGTAGCAGGGTGCCAGATTCTAGACAACATCATCGTCGTCCAGGAATCAATACACTCTAGCGCGGAAAGGAAGCAACAAGGTATGGCCATTAAACTGGACATGGCAAATGCATTTGATAGAGTAAATCTCTTTTTTCTCTTTGAAATCATGTCTAAGTTTGGATTTTCCAAAAGATTTGTAAAATGGGTAAAAGCATGTATAAGTAGGTCGTGGATAACACCATTAGTAAATGGTAGACCTTCCAAATTCTTTTAGGAGACCAGGGGACTCCAACAAGGCTGTATGATGTACCCATTCCTCTACCTCCTGGTGGTTGAAGCTATGAGAAGAAAGCTACAACATTTACAGGAGTCTGGATATCTAAAAGGTTTGCAGAAAGCCAGAGGAGTGGAAGTTGCCAACCATGCGCAATTTGCTGATGACACCATTTTTCTAGGAGGAGAATCTATCATAATTGCATAGAGATTCAAATCAACTCTGTCTACTTTCCTCAAAGCAATTGATGGCAAAGTAAATTCAACCAAGTCCAAAGTTTACGACTGGAACTACCCCCCCGGGAACGTTGGCAAAGATAGCAAGGACCCTTGGATTCGAAGGAAATGCAACTTTGAATTCCTTGAATTACCTTGGGATCCCAATTTTCAAAGGGAAAAAAGGGTTGATGATGGGCAAGGGATGATAGACCAGATCAAGAACAAAACCAATTCGTGGGCGATAAGGTGTCTTAATCCGGCTAGAAATCTCACCCTTATCAACTCCATCCTTCATGCCTACCTCATTTACTCTTGCTCGATCTCTCTTTCTCCACAAAAAATTATGAAAGACTTTACAAGAGAAATCAAAAGATTTATGTGGCAAGGAGGCAAATAAGACAGCCTTAAAAAATTTCAATTGGTGAATTGGGAAACTATTTGCAGACCGAACATCTATGGAGGAGATGGAATACAAGATCCAAGCAAAATGAACTTAGATCTTGGAGCTAAAATTCTATGGAGAATTGTAACAGGAAAAGGAGTGTGGGGGAAGGAAATCATCCAAAAAAAAACCCTGAGCAGAACTAGAAAGAGATGTCTGGACAACATAAACATGGATAGGAAAGGCTCGCCGATATGGGAGCTGTGTAAAAATGTTGCACATATCCTAAGTGAGAATTTGAAATGGATACCAGGCAATGCGAAGGATATTAAAATTTGGTCTAATCATTGTGCAACCATTTCGATTTAGTACATGCGTTCCCAGAATCAAAGCAGAGACTAGATAGTATGAATATCCACACTGTCTACGACTTCTCTTCCTGGACGATCAACGGGAGGTGGGATGGTTGGTTCGATCTGGAGATCGACCAACTGAATGATGAATACCACGCTCTCATTACGGTGATGCCAACCCTTGCCCACAACGCGCTAAAGGATGAATGTTGTTGCGGTAAAATATAATGTTATACGGTGAAGGAAGGTTATAGAGCAGTGGAAGTTGATTACATCAGCTACAACAACGATACGAAATGGAAGAAGATCTAGAACAAAGACGGTCTGCCAAAAATCAACGTGTTCTTCTAGATACTTTCCCATTGTAAAACACTAATAGCAAGGAATCTAAGAAAAAAAGGAATGGAAGGACCGCTGAGATGTATTCTCTGCAAAGAGTCAGAGGAATCTCTAGAACACCTTTTAGAATGCAAATTTTCCAGGGAGGTTTGGCACCAAGCTTATAAAGATCTGCAATTCAAATTGACATTTCCAACAAATTGGGACAATCTATTTGCTTGCTGGAAGGACTACTACCAAGGATCACTCCTCAACAAACCGGACTTTGTGAGGGCTTGGGAAGCTCTTCCAAGATATATCTGCTGGAAGATATAGATAGCGAGAAACATGGAGATCTTCGAGGGGGGAAAAACAATTCGGGAAAAGCTGTAGCAGCTGCAAAATCTCTTTGGGTAG
Source organism: Pseudotsuga menziesii (assembly GCA_001517045.1). NCBI lineage: Eukaryota > Viridiplantae > Streptophyta > Pinopsida > Pinales > Pinaceae > Pseudotsuga > Pseudotsuga menziesii. The sequence goes on from LPNX010419135.1 coordinate 133,178, forward strand.
AAGTTTTATTCAAGAGGGGTATGCACAGCATCAACAAGGAACCATTGAAAGTAGAAGAAGGAGATTGGGTCTCTGAATTGCTAGTACACCCGCTACATCTACGATGGACTCAACCCCCAAAAAAATCAATTTTGTAATCATGGTAAACAAGAAAGAATTTGGAAGAGTTCAAATGCTGGTGGAAGAAACTGGGCTGTAGTTCTTTGTTCTTTGACGGTGCCTCAAAACGCATTCTGAGGATGGCAGGAGCGGGGGGAGTCTATTTCAATTATGAAGGAATCAAGTTGAAAGAGTACGCTTGGGGAATCGACATGAAGACTAACAATGGGGCGAAATGGTTAGCATTGATAAAAGCACTGGAGCTGGAAAGGATAGATGGCGTTGAGGAATTGGTGGTCTTTGGTGACTCGTGCATGGTCATTGGATAAGTGAGGAAACTAGCGAGGAATTGAAAAAATCTAGTCACCAAGACTCATCATCTATTAAAATGTATGGTAAATGATTACAAATCCATCAACTCCCTTCATGTTTTGAGAGAAAATAATAAACAAGCAAATAGTATGGCCAATAAGGGAGTGGAACTAGATTGCGAAGCCCTGTTATGTGATCAACATGATTACAAGAGAAATTGGATCCCTTTATAGTGAACCTATCCTTTTCATCCTTTGAATGTTTTGCTTTTGTATCCTCCTACTTGGGCAGTTTATAAGGAGTTACAACACTCATAGAATATCAAATGATGATGAAAAAAATAGAATGGGAAAGGAAGCACAAGGAGGCATGGATTTGGTCTTTCTCTGGAAGCAGTCCGTGTCCAGTGTATTATAACATTTAATTACTCATTTTTTATAAAAAAATTCTTCAACCGTTTTTGTTAAAAATAATATAAAATATTTGGGATATTTATATTATAGTGCGTGGAGTGATTACTAAACTAATTTGGAGTGATGGTGCATTAAATATGCATAAAAACAGTGTATAGGGTGCTAATGACATCACGTTGCTACCTCTTGGGGTACAAAAGTTGAGAAAAACGTCATCATTCAACAATGAATTGTATTCCAGATAAATAGTTTTCCATAAAAAACAATTTAATAACTAAAATTGATCCTATATCAAATTTTATATATGAAAAAATGAAACAACGATACGGATGGATTAATATGGGTAAGCGATTGCCATATGTCCTAACATAATGTGATGGATTAATATGGGTAAGCGATCGCCATATGTCCTACTGCGCAGGACATAATAAAGATGTATATTGACACTTTGTTTTTGGTGTTACTAACACATTTCACTTATGTTTATAGGTTACACACCATACCTAACCATGTTAGATGTCAATGATATATAAAATTATTTGCCATCGTGTTAAATCATGGACCCAAAATATTTTCCTTTAGATTTAACACAAATGGTTGGTTTTCATGATTGACAATAAATGGGGATTGATTGCTAGCAATAAAAATATGAAAGGGAAATGAGCACCAAGGATTAGTGGCACAATCTAGTTGATGAAGATATATAAACCTACATTAAAAAACAACATGTATTAATTCTGAGAAGTTTTTCAATAAAAATCAATGTTGAAACTTATTTGATATTTGTAAATAATATGTGTATGAAAGTAGGCTTTGTCATTGTTTATTTCTATTGTTATTATTATACAAGGGAAGCTTGAATGAAACTATAACATACTTGAGCTTCACCCCACCATAAAATAATTTGCCTTCTTCTCATTCTAAAAACATTTCTACATTGCTTCATATTAAACTTCAAATACTTTATTCTAGGTTGGGTCGTGGTCTAACTATTGATCCATGAGAGTTTATTGCAAATAGTCTAGACTAATAGTACTTTGCAAATTCCTTGCATGTCCAATTGGTGGGAAATTAATGTACAAACACATTTTCTAGCGATCTTACCAATTATTCTCTTCCACAAAGCTTGTTGTCCTCTCTAAACCTTATCTCGATGACAAATGTAGGGTTGTTTCATTTTATTTCTTCCCATCACAAAGATTGTCTGAACATTGCATCCTTTAGCTCTAGTGGAGAAAAGGAAACTGAGTAAGCTACTCAAAATCTTCGTGTGAATATCCATAGTAGCAGAGACCTGGCTTGAGGTTATTGTCGAACTCACAAATATTGTTGATGCGATGGTTGCCTCAAATGATGGAAGAGAAAACTATTAGGGTTACATTAGTGTTCATAGAGATGTTCTTTAAGTGGGCTTGTATTGTTTTGGATAGGAACTTAGTATTGCAAAAAACAAAAGATGGATTGGGAAAGTTTGGAAAGGAAGATCAAGAAACAATATTAGGTTATAAATATTGTAGTTTAGGTTCTTCTTGGTAGCAAGAAGTGCCTTTTTGTTCATATTTTTGAGTGATTAGGTTCTATCCAGGACTCCTATTTTGTTTAGATTGCAAAAGGTGTTATTACGCAACTACTAAATTTTGTTGACACAATTTCCATAAGTCATCAATCTCGCTAGAATAACTACTATGGTTGAGCTTTGATGGAGACCCTTACTATAGTTTATGAAGACAACCAATTGGAAGAGATCTAACCAATCAACTATTTAGGTGACCCTACAAAAGGTATTTAGATTTTTTAATATACAAGGTCTACCTCAGTTAAGGATAGTCTAGGGGACAACAACTTCTCACATAATGAAGGTGACAAGGGCATCATTAGGATAAAGCTCCCAAATGCTTTAGGCAAAACACTTTTGGAGAGTTTTTTCATGGTAGAAGCATACTACTAGGAGGTTGTGAGTCATATTAAATATTTTGCAGGAGAGGCATGCATGTTGGTACAATCGATTATCACGGTCATTAATTCTCTTGGGGATTGATTTGGTGGCAATTATGGCCTTTGTAATATTACTATATATCCCAATATTTCATCTTTAGACAAGCTACTTGAAGAGTTACAAACACAGTTACCTAGAGTTTTAGGTGTCTTGTTTACTGTTATGAAATAAATGCTAGTGGATCAAAGAAACCTAATTAAAGGTAGTATAATTTTAGAGGAAAATATTGGTTTGGGCTACGATGTGGGTAGCAATCCGTTAAAATGTTTTAAATGTATAGAAGACAAATAGCCAAAGGAAAGGGAAAAGCATTTTGATAAAGGAGTATGGTGGTGCAAGATTAGTTGTAGGTGAGGATATACACATGGATCATATATTATATTTTGTAGTGAAAACCCTTCTCGAAAATCTCCTAGAAAGATATATGGAGAAGGAGACTGTGAATGATTGTATTACACAAAAATGGGCTCTAGTAATTGGATACACCCCTTCCTTTCACATACTTGTAGGGTTAATTTGGTTTTGTGTTTCATTGCAATGAGGGAACATTTTTTATTATCAAGAGTGTAATTGGTTGTGGGGATTTGACTATTTTACCTTGAAACCATGACACCCCATTTTGACTCCAAATTAGAGGTAGAGACAATCATTGCTATCTAGGTTAAATTCACGTGATTTCCTATGGAGTTCTAGAAAGATCAAGGCATTATTGCTTTAAGGAATCAACTTGTAAGGATATTTCTAGTGTACCATGTAATACCCCAGTTTAACCCCACAATGTAAATTTGTAAATAATGATGTAAAAAGATAAAAACTAGAAACAAATGGTCAGAATGACCAAGATTATGCTATAATGTATATTTTTTATATTAATATAAAAATATCTAAATGGTTTCATGGGAAGAAAGACGAAGAAGAGATGGGGAGCTATGAGTCCACAAGTGGGAAAGTGAGAGTGAGCCTTACTTTATCTCCCTATCCTTAGTTTATTAAATTGTGATTAAGAACCATACTTAGATTATGCCTTGTTTCATTAACTTAAGAAGGGGGAATAAGGTGAGAAAAGTGGCTCCATGAGGAGTGGCCACATGGGATGCTATTTTATGTCTATAAAAATGAGTTTTCTAGTTAGAGATGGGTTTCGTTCTTCATCACTTCACGACCATTTCGAGTTTGACTCTTAACCATCACCTTTGGAAGCCATAACTTGATACTGTAATAGAGAATGAGAATTCCCTGGATGTACACGAATTATGCATGCCATTAACCCAGGTAGACTGGTGAGAGAGAAACCTAGCTGTAGTTTGTGCCCTGGAGTCCAAGAAATTCAGAGACTTCCTATATGATTTGTGTTGGAGCGTCAAAAGGGAACTAGAGGCTTCTTGAGGAAATATTAACTCAGAGAAGAGATCTGTTTCCTGACATTCTGTAGGTTGATGGGGAAGGATAATTGAGGATTGGGATAGTTGTGGAGGGTGCTTAGACACTAGTGGGTTGCATGAGAATTCAACTGAGTAAATTGGGTTTCAGGGAGAACTTTTCCCTTATGGATTGATAGCCCCAACTCAGGGGTGGCATGTTAAAGTAAGTTGTATCTTGACAGTGCCTATGGCTGGGAGGAACGTCCTTGAGATGAAACCAGTTGGAAAATTATTGCTTAAAAAGAAAAGTGTATGTTTGTGTTTTAATGCAATGGTTTAATTCTTTGTGTCCATGTTATTTAATTTGTTGTTTATAAATGCTGAAATGCATGAAATTTGATTGGAATGTCATGTGTTCTCATGATTAGGTTTCTTGTAATTTATATGAATGCATAAACTGTTTTGGGCGACCATGATTGTTCATTTATTTCCGCTATTAATTTGAATAAAAATGAAATTGAACATGATTCTTAAATTTGTGTATAAAAATTGAGTGCCCCGTTGTCTCTATGGTTAATGAGGTGGCCGGGTATGTTATAGATTGGTATCAGAGCCCAAGATTTCAACATTGGGACTACATGGGTTGAAATTTGATTTTTACAGGCAGTTTTAGAGGATGCACAAAGTATTTTCAATAATTTGTAGATTAACTATTGACGAAATGTCTCTATGAATTTGTGGTATTAAATATCATATATTATTATCAGATTTCATATATGAGCTAGTATTGTAAAAAGTTGCAATGGAGCAGTACAAGTTTGAGAAGAATATTGGTGAAATTTAGTTGAAAATTGAAACCATGGAAAGAATTACAATTTATGTTATTAGACAGAAAAGGCTATAGTTAGGAGAATTGACAGAAATATTTCCATCAAGAGGAGAAAGCCATGTGTAATTCTCTATTGACCAAGTGTGAGTTTCGTGTGTACACCTATTGGTGGGAGAATGCCATTTGTAACTAACGTAAATATTTTTATAACTATATGAAGAAATTTTGAAGTTAAGTGCTTATGTAAAATTTTGAAAAATCTTATGGGGACCCACTATAACCACATGGATAGCTATGACGTGGATGGACCATGCCATAAGGATGCACAAGTATCCAATGTCCAAGTACGCAAGCTTTTCAAAGTAGATATCACGGGGGTACCATGAAGAAAAGTTCATGAGGAGCCACAGAGAAAGGTTCACAGGCGCAGATGTGAAGAGTCCATGGAGGTTTGCAATAGTATCGTAGGAAAAAGGTCCGTTGAGCGAAGTTCGCAGGTGCAGAGGTCTTCAGTTGGAAAGAACCATTGGAAAGTTGATGCTATCCTGTGTCGACATATGACTTTCGACATTAGGATCGGAGGATGGGAAGGATTGTTGATATTCTTGTTAGGGTAGTGCCGACTTTTGAATTTCAACATTAGGATTGAAAGATTCGAGGTAAGCATGTTGGGATTGACAAACCAGAAAGGTCCGCAGCGGCAGTGAAAAGGTCCGCGAAGTGAAATTCGTGGGTGCGGTAGAGTTTGTTTGCAGGCTGTAACCAAGAATAATGGTTTGTGGGGGTTGTAGAGCGAAGTCCGCATGCATAATGGTGTAAGGGTCATGAAGGTCTTCAGTAAAAAAGAACCATTGGAAAGTTGATGCTAGACGGTGTCGACATTGGGATCAGAGGTTCGGAAGGATTGTTGGTATTACGTTGGGATAGTGTTGACTTATGAATTTCGACATCAGGATCGATAGATTTGGGGTGTTAGAAAACAGGACCGCAGAGCAATAACAGATATATAGTTAAATTAATAAACAAGATGCAAAACACATTAAAACATTACAGAGAGACAGAAATATAACGTGGTTCACCCAAATGATGGGCTATGTCCACAAAGAAATTTTCCAGTCCTTTTATTACAGTCCAGAAAGATGAAGGGATACACCCTGCAGCAAAACCGCTGCACTTCCTCTTCACGCTCTCACAGTCTCTCTTCCAATACAATACACAGTCGATTTACAATGCTTTCTTTTATAGGGGAAATACAATGGAAAAATTCTAGGGTTAACCCAATACCATGGGTCCACAATACTGTTGGCTAACACACATCCCAAAAAAAAATTATTTCGGGGGCTCTGCCCCCGAACCCCCATTTTCTTGGGGGCACTACCCTCGAACCCCCTTTTTCAAGGCGCTACCCCAAACCCTAAGGCAGGGGGAACAAGTGTACAGTACTCCTAGACTACAATCACAACTGAATAATATCTCTAGATCTGGAAGATTGGGCTCCACAACCAACAATCTCCCACTTAAAGACTAATCACAACAACTCCACTCGTACTGCACTTGCTGGACTATGTTATGGACCTTGGACTTGGAAAATTTCTTCTTTTCACCTTCATGCTTTAAGGCCAATAGAAACCGAGCAGGAACTCAGTTTCTCTCTGGTTACTCCCTTTATCAACATGTCTGCAGGATTTTGGCTAGTGTGAATCTTTTCCAGTTTTAACAGTTCTTCATCTAGAACAGATCTTATGAAGTGGTACTTGAGTTGTATATGTTTAGTCCTCGAATGAAAGGCTGAGTTCTTTGTAAGATGAATGGCACTCTGGCTGTCATTGTACAGCCTACTATTCTCCTGTTTCTTACCCAATTCTTCCATGAACCTTTGCAACCAAATCATCTCCTTACTAGCCTCTGTAGCAGCAACATACTCTGCTTCCATGGTTGAAAGTGCAACACCCTGTTGCTGTTTTGAAATCCAACTTACTGTTGTTCCACCTACAGTGAACACATACCTTGTGGTGCTCCTCCTGCTGTCTTTATCACCAGCCATATCTGCATCAACATATCCCTGTAGAATAGTGTCTGAACCTCCAAAACATAATGCATGAGAAGTGGTACCTCTCAAATACCTGAGAATCCACTGTACTGCTTTCCAATGCTCTTTACCTAGATTATTGATATACCTGCTCACAACTCCCACTGCATGTGCAATATCTGGTCTTGTGCACACCATGGCATACATCAAGTTCCCAACTACTGATGAATAGGGAATCTTGGACATGTAATCTATCTCTTCCTGTGTCTCTGGACACATATGCTTGCTTAGTTTGAAATGGCTTGCCAAAGGTGTGCTGACTGGTTTTGCATTCTGCATTCTAAACCTCTGCAACACCTTTTCTATGTACTCACCTTGAGACAATGTCAATTTGCGATTTTTCCTGTCTCTTGTTATTCTCATACCAAGGATTTGCTTTGCAGCACCCAAATCCTTCATTGCAAATGATTTAGCTAGTTTTCTTTTGAGCACATTTATATCCTGCATGTTAGACCCTGCAACAAGCATGTTATCCACATACAATAACAAGATAATATATCTTCCGTTATCTAGCCTCTTGAAATAAACACGGTGGTCAGAATGACATCTATCATAACCTTGTTATGTCATGAACTTATCAAATTTCAAATACCACTGCCTTGGAGCTTGCTTCAGGCCATACAAGCTCTTCTTCAACTTGCAAACCAAATTCTCCTTCCCTTTGACCTCATACCCTTGTGGCTGCTGCATATAAATCTCTTCCTCCAAATCCCCATGGAGAAAGGCCATTTTTACATCTAATTATTCAAGATGCAAATCTTCTACTGCCACTAGACTTAAAATAGTTCTAATTGAAGTCATTTTAACAACAGGAGAAAATATTTCATCAAAGTCTATACCTTTCTTTTGTGCAAACCCCTTTACAACAAGTCTAGCCTTGTACCGCTTCTTTCCTCCATCTTCTTCCTTCAAGTTGTAAACCCATTTATTTTGCAATACCCTTTTTTCTGTAGGCAACTTGACCAGATCTCAAGTCTAGTTTCTTACCAATGAGCCCATCTCCTCATCCATGCCTTGCTCCCACTTCTTTCTAGTTTCTACCTGCATTGCTTCTTCAAAACATTCTGGTTCACCAGAATCAGTCATCAATAAATAATATAGTGAAGGAGAGAATCGTTCAGGGGGTCTACTTAACTTCGTAGACTTTCTTACAGTTGCAGGAGTTTTAGGTACCTGTTGCTGCTCTTGATTTTTTGGTGCTTTTGGAACTTCATTTTCTTTGATTTCATCAAGCACTATGTACTCTGTGTTTTCCTTTTCTTCTTTCTTTCCCTGCAACTGATCTTTGTACATGACCTTTTCATTGAATACTGCATCTCTACTCCTAATGATTTTGCAATTTTTAAGATCCCATAAGTGATAACCAAAATCATCAACCCCGTATCCAATAAAGGTACATTTCTTAGATTTAGGCTCAAGCTTTGTTCTATCATCTTTATCAATATGGACAAATTCTTCACAACCAAAAGTTCTCATAAATGAGTATTTTACCTGTTTACCTGTCCATGTCTCCTTTGGAATGCCACCATCATAAACGCTTGAAGGCCCTCTGTTTATTAAATAAACAACAGTGTTTACAGCATTGACCCAAAACTGTAAGGGCAACCCTGCATGCAGTCTCATACACCTTGCACGCTCCATGATCGTCCTGTTCATCCTTTTTGACACACCATTTTCTTGGGGTGTTCTAGGGACTGTCTTCTCTCTGCGAATCCCATTGTGTGAACAATAACTATCAAACTCCTTACTGCAATACTTGCCTCCATTATAAGATTTGAGACATTTCAACCTTTTTCCTGTCTCATTCTCAGCCAAAGCTTTCCACTTCTTAAAAGTATAAAAGACATCAGATTTCTGTCTAATGCAATAAACCCAAGTTTTTCTAGTTGCATCATCAATAAAAGTAACATATCAACGAGAGCCACCAAGAGATTGTACCTGAGCTGGTCCCCATACATATGTATGGACAAGCTCTAACTTTTCACTCTTCTTTTGTTTCCCAACCCTGAGAAATCTAACTCTCTTCTGTTTTCCATAAACACAGTTCTCACAAAATTCCAAACTTACCTGCTTCAGATCTAGAAGCAGTTTCCTTGAGTGGAGAATCTGCATCCCCTTCTCACTCATGTGGCCAAGCCTATGATGCCACAATGCTGCACCTGTTTATGTGGAAGCTACATAAATAGAATAATCATTATTATGAGGACATAAAGATAATGTACCTATCCTATCTCCTTTTGCAATTACCATTGATCCTTTAGTGACCTTCCACCACGTTTCTCCAAACGTAGACAAACAACCGCCATATCCCAACTACCCTGTTGAGATCAGATTTCTTTTCATAGCAGGAATGTGCCTTACATCCTTTAGCAGCCAGTCATTTCCATTATTTAGCTTAATCCGTACCTTACCCTTTCCAACAATTTTACATGGTTCATCATCCCCCAATAACACATGCCCAAAATCACCTTGAACATAACCATAAAAGAATTTCCTATGGGGTGTAGCATGACATGAATCCCCTGAATCTACTACCCAGTAATCACTAGTATTATCTAATGCAAGAATCAAAGCATCTTGTAACACATCACCTGCTACATTAGCTTCCTGGGTAGTCTCTTGTTGCCTCTCACCTTTCTTCTTTGGTGCTCTGTAGTCTTTCTTTAGGTGTCCTTTCTTACCATAGTTACAACACTCTATTTTTTCGAATCTGGACTTGGATCTTCCCTTTTTAGACTTGCCGTGTTTTCCTGGGCTCCTTCCTCTCTCGTTTTGTCTCCCTCTGCTCTCCATGGTCAACGCATTACCTGATGTCTCACCTGTGCTTTTTCTTCGCATTTCCTTGCTAAGAATAACACCAACAACATCATCAAACTTAAGAGTGTTTGAACTAGGAACAGATTTACTTACAGCCATGACTAAGCTATTCCAGCTTTCTGGCAATGAGCACAAGATTAGAAGAGCCCTAACCTCATCATCAAAGTTCACTTTTACAGAACTTAACTAACTGTTAAATGTATTAAACTCATTTAAATGGTCAGCAATAGATCCACCTTCCGACATCTTCATATTAAATAAACGCTTCATTAAAAATACCTTGTTAGAAGCCGAGGGTTTTTCGTAGAGCTTACTCAATGTGCTCATCACACCCTCTCTGTTGTTTTTTCTTTCGAAATATTGAAGGCCATCGACGAAGCCAGGCACAACTGTATTGTTCCTAGTGCCTTTATATCAAGAACCTCCCATTCTTCATCCTTCATAGCCGCCGATTATTTTACTTTTATGCCCAACGGCAGGTACAGATCCTTCTGGTACAGATAGTCCTCCATTTGCATCTTCCATAACTAATAGCTTTGGCCATGAAATTTCTTGACCCTAAACTTTCCTTCTTCCGCCATTTCTCCCACTTGAACTAGGAACCCTTCTTTCCTGTGAGTTTACCAACCAAATAGACCTTTTGGCTATGACACCAATTGTTAGAAAACAGGACCGCAGAGCAATAACAGATATATAGTTAAATTAATAAACAAGATGCAAAACACATTAAAACATTACAGAGAGACACATATATAACGTGGTTCACCCAAACAATGGGCTACGTCCACAAAGAAATTTTCCAATCCTTTTATTACAGTCTAGAAAGATGAAGGGATACACCCTGCAGCAAAATCGCTGCACTTCCTCTTCATGCTCTCACAGTCTCTCTTCCAATACAATACACAGTTGATTTACAATGCTTTCTTTTATAGGGGAAATACAATGGGAAAATTCTAGGGTTAACCCAATACCATGGGTCTGCAATACTGTTGGCCAACACACATCCCAAAAAAAAAAAAATTCGGGGGCTCTGCCCCCAAACCCCCTTTTTCTTGGGGGCACTGCCCCCAAACCCCAAGGTAGGGGAAACGAGTGTACAGTACTCTTGGGTTACAATCGCAACTGAATAATATCTCTAGATCTGGAAGATTAGGCTCCACAACCAACATAGGGTAAGCATGTTGGGATTGACAAGCCAGAAAGGTTTGCAGTGGCGATTAAAAAAAATGCAAAAATTGCCTTGAACATAACAAAAGTAGTTTAAATTGGAAATTAATGAGACTTGTGGCATTTGGACGCCATTGACAAATGTCACGAAAACATTATTGAGAGGCATGAGTCCATTATGCTCTGATTTGGCACAAATTCCAAATGAGTGACTTTCAAAGATTAGTGTCCAAAGACTTGATGAAGGCTCTGTTTGGGTGAAATTGTTATAGTGCGGTCATGAGCCAACAACACAACTAACTATGGAATATTAGATCCAAATTCCAAAAGGTGTGAAGCTGGGATATGAAAGAAGGCCAAAATGTACTATTCTAGAGCACTTTTTGGGGATTTTGATAATATTGAAGGAGGTTAAAGTGACCCTATATGTCAAAACTGGAAAAATTATTGAACTCAACATTTTACCTACTCATTAAAACATACAATTTTTGTTAGACAAAGTTTTTCCATAAATTACTGGTTTGGGAGATAACTAGCTTTGGTGAAAATTCTAAGTCCAAGAAAAAGTGCAAAAGTAGTAGTCAAACCCATAATTTTATAGAAGTCGATAAGAGCATTGAATTAGAGATTTGGAAGTTGTTGAGTGGTATTTTTTATATGTATTAACTTCACCTGATAGAAATTTTTTTCTAATTTTTCACTGATTTTCTTCCACGTTCTGTTGAAATTGGTTTTGAATAATTGCAACGACATGAATAGTGTCAAATTGGATCAAATTGTTGATTTTGGAGGAATGTAACTTTTAATTATGAATTCAGAAATGGAATTGGGAACAATCATTAGAAATCTCGTCAAAAGGATAATAAAATTAAAACAGGATTTAACAATTTAGTAATACCGATCCTCCACGAAATGAGAATAATTGGGAATGTCGACCCTATTTGACAAAAAAAATGTCAAATGATGTTTCCCATAATTTAAATATATGAATATGTGTATATGTTTATATATGAAAATTTTATTGATTTTTTTTTAGAATTAAATTTTGTCTAACAAAAGGAAGAACATGAACACATTGGAAATACATTTTTTGAACTAGATACAATCATAGAACAAGTTTATAGAGAAGATATAGAATAGTGAAATGGGTGAAGGGGAGCTTCCATACTACCATGGAGAAGATGCCATAGGTCAAGATATCAGTGTGGGAAATGAAAATATAGAAACAAATGGACATAAAGAAGATTTAAATCCACAAGTATTTGTGGAAACCTTGAGAAGTCTAGGGATGGAGGTGCAGAGTTATAGGGAAGATATTGAGAGGTTATTGAAGGCTCAAGAACAACAAAATGAGTTAAAAACTCAGCTGGCGCAGAGTCTGAATATGCTTCAGAGACAATTACAAATAGGATCAACCTCAATTAAGGAGGAATATGGAAGAAGAGACTCAATGAAGGGATCACATGAGAAATCAAAACACTCTCAAAGTGCTGTCAGGAGTCATAGGAGGAATCACTCAGCGCATTATACAAGTAGAAATCCATGTATGTCTTAGAGTTATAGCATAAGTCCAGAAATGTATCTAGTTAGACATCATGAAATAAGGCATGAGAGAGATGATCTGGAAGGGGAACTTAGAAAACTTAAGCCACCCACATTTGATGGTGAAAATAAAAAGGGGGAAGATGTTAAAGCTTGGTTGTTGGGAATGAGGAGATATCTTCAGTTGCATAATTGCTCTTCTAACATGGAGGCTAGGATTTCTATTTACAATTTACATGGCAAAGCTTCCATTTGCCGGGATCAATTGGTTCAAGTTAAACATATTCGTGAGAAGAGTATCTCATGTAGGAAATTCAAGAAGTACTTTTAGAAAAAGTACTTATCAAAACATTATTATGATAAGAAGATGGAAGAGTTCTTTGAACTCAAGTTGGGAAACCTGAGAATGGATGAATATGAAAATAAGTTTTTAGAATTGCTGAGATAAGTTGGGTTTATGAAGGTTGAGAAGGTAAATACAAAAGTTTTTAAGCGGTTTTCCTTCAATTTACAATGATAAGATTCAATATGATGAACCCAAGACTCTTAAAGAAGCAATTCGGAAGGCCAAGAACATGTATGAGAAGAACAAAGGAAGGACAAATCTTCAGAAATCACAGAGAGATGAGATAAAGGATAAACACGATGAAAGCAAGAAGGGATTTAAACCATATTTCTTAAAGAACCAACAAAATTCACATCACCAAAGCAACCCAACTCAAAATGGACCCAAGATGACAAAATCTGTTGGAAAAGGAACTAGACATCAGGAAAAGTGTTGGGGATGTGAAGGAAACCACATGTACAAAGACTATCTATAGAGGGGAGATATAATGAGAAATATGCACAATTTGCAGGAAGAAAGTACTGTGGAGGATGTAGGTGGGGGCATTTCTAGGATATATGCAGCATTGGACAATAGTCAAGCAGAGCATCAGTCAAACATGATTGAGGTTGAAGGTAAAATTTCCAATCAACCTATTTCTATTCTCATTGATTTTGGAGCAAGTCATAGTTATATTGCTCCTAATTTAGTTGAAAGATTTCAGCTAAAGAAAAATAAGGATGATAAAACATGGATGGTTCAGTTGGATACTAGAACAAAGAGGAAAATCAATGAATTGGTAAAGAAATGTCCATTGGATATGAATGTATTGAGCACTGTTGCAAATCTGAATATAATACCACTTGATTCATATGATGTATTGATTGGAATGGATTGGTTAGATACACATCATGTGATATTAGATTGTCATAATAAGTCATTTATTTGTCTTAATGGTGAAGGAAAACAGAAGTTGGTGAAAGGCATTTCAATTCCTATTTCCATAAGGGAAATTTCAGCTTTGAAATTAAAAAAGATGTTTCAGAAAATGATGTCAATTGTATGCAACTCATGTTCAAGAACCAGAAAAGTATAAAAACCCAAGTGTAGAGGATTTCCCAATATTGCAATACTTTGCAGATGTTTTTGAAGAAATACCTGTATTGCCACCAAAAAGAGATATTGATTTCTTTATTTATTTGATGCATGAAGTTGCTCCAGTTTCTAAAATTCCATACATAATGAGTACACCCGGGTTAAAACAACTACAAAGAAAGGGTATATACACCTAAGTGTGTCTCCTTGAGGAGCACCATTATTATTTGTAAAGAAAAGGATGGAATAAATATCCTCTTCCTAGAATTGATGACTTATTTTATAAGCTCAGAGGAGCAAATATTTCCTCAAAGATAGATTTGAGATATGGTTACCATTAGGTGAGTATAAGAGATGAAGACATTAGCAAGACAACCTTTAGAACCAAATATGGTCATTATGAGTTTGTAGTTGTACCATTTGGGTTAACAAATGCTCTAACTACTTTCATGTGTTTGATGAATGGAATATTCATAAAGTATTTAGGTAAGTTTGTCATTGTATTTTTGGATGACATTCTTATTGATTCAAAATCAGAAAAAGAGCACGAGGGACACTTGAGATTGGTACTACAGGTGTTAAGAGAACATCATCTTTATACCAAGCTAAGTAAATGTTCTTTCTATTGGAGGCAGATTCACTACTTGGGATATATCATTTCTAAAGAAGGAATGCCAGTGGATCCAGAGAAGATAGAAGCTATTACGGGATTGCCTACACCCAAGAATGTATCAGAAGTAAGGTCGTTCATGGGATTAGTTGGATACTATAGAAAATTTATAGAAGGATTCTCCAAAGTGGCATATCCAATTACATCATTACAAAATAAAATAATTAAGTTCGAATGGACACCACAGTGTGAAGAACGTTTCCAGTAGTCGAAGAGATTACTCACTAGTACACCAGTACTTGAGATTGAGGATCCAAATGAAGATTTTGTAGTATGTGCAGATGCTTGTCAAGAAGGAATTGGACGTGGAGTCCTCATTGAAAATGAACATGTGATTTGTTAGGAATCAAGAAAACTTAAGAATCACGAGAAAAAAGTACGCCACACATGGTTTGGTACTTGCTCCTGTTATGCATGCATTAAAAATGTGGAGACATTATATTATGGGAGGAAAATTTGAGTTAAGAACATATCATAGTGGACTGAAAAATTTATTTGAGAAGCAAAATCCGAATGCAAGGAAAATAAGATGGTTGTAATTTTTGTGTGAGTTTGATTTTGATATCAAACATATTAAAGGAAAAGAGGATAAGGTTTCTGATGCACTCAATAGAAGAGTTCATGTTAGGCATGTTTCAACCATTAGCATGTACAAATCATATTTAAAAACTAGAATTTTTGAAGTTGTTGTAACTTATTGACATTATCTTCATATAAAGCAAGAATTACAACATGAAAATATGCATCATAAATATGAAGGTTACAGGCTGGAAGATAATGGAATTCTTACATATAAAACCAGAATTTATGTTCCTAATTCAACATAATTAAAGAAATTGGTAATGAATGAAATGCATAATGTACCATATGTAGGGAATAAAAAAATTGATACATGTTTGTGAATTTTTTCATTAGTGTTTGAACCCGAACCTATGTATTTTGTCTATGGTTTTAGGATTAAGTTGAGTATGGATCCGCCCCCCCCATCTGATCCATATCTAGGCGAGGGACACAAGGATCTAGGGGAAAGTTAAAAAAAAAACATGGCCTTAACCCATAATTCGAGCAAGACCACCGCGTCTGACTCTAAGTCCATGAAGAGAGTGACAGTTCCAACTATTAAAATCTCATCGATCGCTTCCAAGCTCAAAATAGTGGTTCTATCAGAGAAAGGGCTGGTTGGGAATTTCACAGGATTATGGCCTTCCCCATGGGCCATAGAAATTTGGCTAAACAAAAACTAGAGATCGTTGATAAAGGGAGAAGTTATACAAAACTTCTGTGGCAGGGGATTCTTTGTTTTCCTTTATGAGAAGAAGGAGGACAAAGATCTCATTTTCCAAAATGGGCCATATTTCATAGGGCCAGGAGGTATGTACCTCGAAAAATGAGACCTATCTTTTGATCCAAAGAAAGATATTCCTAGCGTGGTACCAGTATGGGTAAAGCTTCCACATCTCCCTCTGCATTGCTGGAACGACGAGGATTTAAAGGCAATAGGGAATTCGTTAGGGAACTATATAGATAAATCCAAACCAAAACCTCCTATGTTCTCTTGTGCAAGGATATGCACGGAGGTAGATCTAGACAGAGGTATTCCAGAGGGGCAATAAATCTTTCTATGGATGGATGGAATCATTTGCAAATAGTCAACTACGAGAAAATTTCGTTCAAATGTAAAGTATTCCATGATTACAAACACTTTGTATGGGCATGCCCAGAAAGAAAGAAACAAGAGGTAGAAGGAAACAAAGAGGAATAATGAAATGAAGTCACAAGGAAGAAAACGAATAATGCTAATCAAAATCAACATAAGTCACTAGTCAAAAGAAAGGCTCCAAAAAACAACTTTCATGTTTTGTCCTCTGAGGATAAAGAAGAAGAAGGAGAGGGAAATAAAGATGAAGAAGAAGAATATAAGGAGAACGAAGGGAGTCCCAGGAAAGAATGAGGCACACAGACTCACGAGAAAGAAAAAGATAAAGAACCTTTCCCTGACCCATACTCACATCCATATATAGACGTAAGATTGGAAGCTTCGCAGAGTATAGGAGGATCAATAGCAAGGTCAAGGTCCAAATTACAATGGGAAGACACTTTGTAAAGTAAGGATGAAGAGGTAGAACCACAAATAAAAAAGGGAAGAAATTTGGACATGATCATAAGGGAGATGGAAGGAGCTCGTGAGAAGGAAAGAGGAAAGCAAACGAGTCTATATCAACACCTTAGAATCGACACATCGAGAAGTAAACCTCAAGGAAATATAAAGGAGAATAAGGAGAAGGTCACACAATCTGCTCCAAAGAAATAATGAAAATAGTCTCCTTGAACTGCAGAGGGATAGGTGGAAATAAAAAAATGGAAGCAGTAAAAAGAATAAAAAACCTAGAATCAACAATAGTATTACTGATTAAGGAGACTAAAATGACTGAGACAAATAGTCGAATCTTAATGAATAACTTATGGCCAAAAGGAGAAGGGATAACAATTGGTGCAATAGGAGCTTTGGGAGGGATTATCACGTGGTGGGACAAAAACATTTACAAATGCAAATCTATATTGGAGAACCAAAACTGGATATTTGTGGGATTAGAGGATTTGGACAAAAGGAGACATTTTAGGTTGGGAATGTATATGGCCCAACTCTTCATGGGAAGAAAGGATAATTTTGGAACTCATTGGCACTACTAAGGAAGGGGAAAAGTAAGGAAGAATGTATCATTACAGGGGACTTCAATTTCACTATCTCAGAAGAAGAAAGAAGGGGAGGGTCAAAAGTGAGAGACCCTGTTGGTATTGGAGTTCGTACTAGACTACAATGTACAAAGTCCAGGAATCTCAGAAAAGTTGGATAAGGTTTTAAGGTTTAATGATTCAAGTCTTGTGGTGTAAAAGGGAAAAGGTAAAGGATAAAGTATATATACATGCTCAAAACTAAACTGCAGAGCCATAAAAGTATAACGAAAAGTGAATGAAGATAATAAACAAGGCATGAACCAGTAAACACAATATTATATGATTACAAACAGTTAATCATATACATAATGATATTTTCAGACAAAAAAACATTCTGTATTAAGCATCACAGACATTGGCATATAAAATGAGAAACTAGGATAATAACATTACCCATCATAAAATTCATTACAGGGATAAACAATATTTGTGTAAAAAAAAAAATTATAGATTGGCTCGTATAATATTCAATCCTTCACTAAACTTTCAAAATACACTCACAGCTTTTAACAGAGTTCAGATCTGAAAGATGTCCAACGTTATCAAAATCCCTTGCTATCAACCAACCCCTAATCATATCTCAAACCATTGTCTTTATACAAAAATAACCTCCCCTCGAGAGTTTTTGTAGATCCATACATGTAGGACTAAAAGGTTCGATATTATCTTTGGACCAAAAACATAGGATCCAAAAACCTAAAATAGGAAAATTTTAACAAACTTATTCATAAAAAACTGCCACCTAATTACAAAATAGGTCTATTTCAAAACTACTTCAATCAAAATTAAACAACTGCTTCATGAGTCACCAACTTAATCCAACCTGTCACAACTTATGAGCTGCTTCTGCTAAAACAATCAAACCATCCAGAGCTTGAGACCTCTTTCGGAGTTGAGCTAATTTAGTCTACAATGATGATAATTGATCCTTCAATTTTTTATTCTGCTCCATTAATTCAGAATTTGCTTGCTGAGCTAGCTTCCTTCTTTTAACAACCTCTTCTTATACCTTTACTAATTCAACACAATTAGTATGCATGTCTTCTAAATCCTGTCTGATCATATTGTTTGCTTTCACCAATTGATCATTTATATGATTCAAATGCCCATTTTTTGGTAATGTTGAAAGGTTTTCCTGAGATTTAAGATCTTTGTTTCTTCTGCTCGCTATTCATTCTCATATTCAGGGTTTACAGTCTTTTTCCCTTCATTATCAGAAGACAGAACCACGTTTTCTTCACCTGGAAATTTGTAGTTTTGAATGTCTTCTATAACCTCTTCCACATGCAACTATTCCTTAGTAGTTTCTTTACTTGATGCAGACATCACTCCTTTGCCTTTATCCACTACAATATATGGAATAGACTTAATGCTTTCTTCTATATTTTCTAAATCCTTTGAAATCATACCTTCGACTTTCTTGGACTGGGATTCTTCTTCACTGGTAAATTCATCGATTTTAATAAACTTTTCTTTCTGCCACTTAGGGTTCAATATCTTCTTCATGTTCAGGCGTAATTTATTAGCAGGTCTAGTTTTTGTCTCCATGATGCTGCCTCTAGACCCTTAACCCTAGCATAAGTTTTATTGATGACTAGGTTCTTTGGCTATTGCAAGCTTGTTGTCCCATTTTCTTCCTCCGCTATACTTGGAGAGCTAACAATCACTTCCATTTCTTCAACCCCTTCTTCCATCTAAGTTTGCTCACTTGAAAACCCTGACTTTTCAACCTTCTTTCGTGGTCTAATCCCATTTTCCTTCTGTTTATTGCTTCTCAACTTCATCTTTTCCTGTTTCTTTCCTTGTTGTTTCTCTCCAGTAGAAAAATCAGACCAGAACAGAAAATGCGACCAGCTGCATGCTCTTTTCACCAGCTCCTTATCTACCCTCACAGGTTACATATTTCTGAATAATAGCAAGCACCTGTCTCTATTCTTCCTTCAAACAATATCTAGGAATACCTTGACTCCAGTCTATTTTTTCATAACCCAGACGCAGGAAAAGCTTCAAATCCACCTGAAAAGGTAATCTCTTGAACCATTTCTCTCCTTCAGTGGACAACCCAGTGGCTTCTGCTATAGATTGTTCTGAGATGTAAAAACCGATGCTATCAAATTCGACCTTCGTGCATGTAAATCTCCTTGCAAACTTCATAGAAACCTTCATATTGAAACCTGTAAATTTTTAAAAAAAACAAACCATCCTGCATTCCTTAGCATTTATGCACACTGGGGATGTTCTATTGCCCATTTTGTATCAGTAGATTCATATCTGTGTAGTTGACCGCTTGTTGTTTTTTTCATCTTGTTCAATAAGAACTGTGAAAACCCTACCAGAATTTGAAACCCTGCTCAACAGTAAACACAACATCTATGAAGATCGTGATCTAATGAATATCAACGATCCTAGTACAGCCATGACTTCCTGCTATAGTGGTCTAGTACATAACCTGTCAAATCTTCATAATAAAACATGCATTTTGTATAACATCATGCCTCCATGTAATATGCATTTCATTGTTTTAAAACCCAAGGTTATAACCTATCATGTTTATTAATGATTTAGCAGCGCTTCATATCTTCAAAAATTACATAAGCTGCCAGAATAATAAACATTATGAAAAATGACAAATATTTAACCCCATATACCATATAATGAAAGTTTGACAATAAATATATAAATAAAACTATGAGCCAAACTTATAACTTCTAATCTCATAGATGTTATCAATAAAATATATACAAGAAACAATCATGACAACCCTAAAATTTCCTAAGGCCAAAGCTTAAACTAAGGTTGACAAACCCAGTACCAACATCTAGCTCCATTTGGGGATGACTTTTCCTTGTGATCTGCCAAGAACTATAGACCAAGTGCCTTAGCTAAAACTGAAGCTTATTAAACTCAAACAAGCTGTAAGCTATATACAATCCATTGGGTAGGAGTCTTTGTTCAAAACATGAAACTATACTGATATATACAATGAAGTGAACCCTTCCTTGACTTTAAAATGTGTAGAATTTTTTCAAAAACCGCCCATTCATAGCGCCTGGAATTTCCTCACCTTCCAAATTTTGTAGTACAAATGTATTGTTTCCCAATATCTTAGAAATTTTAAAATGACCAAACCACATATTGTCAAACTTCCATGTTTACCCTTTTCATTTCTACATGCATCCCATCTAAGCACCATATCATTCTCCATGAAAGTATCTTCTTTGGCTTTTCTGTCAAATCTTGCTTTGATTTTCTTTTTAAACAATTCAACCTTTTCAATCATAGCTTCCCTTTCTTGTTGTAATTGCACAATCAGGAACATCCTCCTGCTCACTGGATTTGGTTCTTCTCTTAAATCCTGTAACAATTTAACAACTGGAAAACTTAACTACACAGGAAAAATTGCATCTACACCATATACTAACTGAAAAGGAGATGTACCAATGCCTTTTTTAGTTGTAACCCGATCAACCCAGAGAGCACAATTTAGCATTTTATCCGAAGTCTTCTTCTTCTGAGATAACATCTTTTTAATACTGCTAATAATGTTTTTATTTGTAAATTCTGCTAAACCATTACCCTATGGGTAATATGGTGTAGAATTTTTGATAATAATGCCATTTCTCTCACACAAAAAACCATGGATTTGGATTT
The DNA here is from genome assembly GCA_001517045.1 of Pseudotsuga menziesii. Classification (NCBI taxonomy): domain Eukaryota; kingdom Viridiplantae; phylum Streptophyta; class Pinopsida; order Pinales; family Pinaceae; genus Pseudotsuga; species Pseudotsuga menziesii. The sequence continues at coordinate 154,280 of LPNX010419135.1, forward strand.
GAATGTTGTACCATTATCAATTATTAATTCCCTTAGGCACCCGAACCTACTCAATATGTTTTCCTGCAAAAAATTAATGATCACCTCATATGTTGCTCTCCTAGTAGGAATTGCTTCCACCCATTTAGTGAAGAAATCAGTAGCTGTAAGGATCCATTTATGTTTCCCACTTGAAGAAAGATGAATCTCTCCTATGAAATTTAAACCCCATTTTTTAAAAGGAGAATTACTAGAAATAGGTGTTAAAGGCAGATATTGTAATTTATGTTTCCCAACAAACTTTTGACATTCAATATAGGCCCTTCACTTGCAAATATACATCACTAAACAAAGTGGGCCAATAAAACCCTGTACTTAAGATTTTATATGATGTAGCTTTCCAATACCTGTGACCTCCACATGCTCCCCCATGCAAATCTGCAGTGACTGCATCAGCTTCTGTCCTATCCAAACATTTCAGTAACATACCTCTAGGATCCTTCCAGTAGAAATTTTGGTCAATCAAAAGATATTTCATGGCTCTAAGCTTTAATGATTTGTATTCACTTTTTGTTACAATAGGAGGACATTGCAAATATAACATAAAATAAATTATATTGCTGTACCATAAAGAGTTAGCATATTTGTCATAAATCCGTTCATTATTTTGCCCCGTTGGTAACCCTTCCTCCATTGATTGATTTTCTACCAAATGAAGCCCTAAATCCCGATAGTTGGAATCAACCAAAATTTTAGCTCATCCATGTCCTTTGACAAGTTTAGTTGGCTTGATATCAATATCATATTCCATTATCTTTGCAATCCAGCGACCCCTTTTTCCTTCAGAATCAGGCTGTGTTAATATCTCTCTTACGAGCACTGCATTTGGAACATATGGCACAATTTTTGAATGTAACAAATAAATCTTGAAAAACTTAAGAGTTTTAACGAGTGCATAAGCCTAGTTTTCCAAAATATTGTACTTTAGTTCCGAATCCCTCAATACTTTACTAAAAAAGGAAATGGTCTGCTCAAGACCTTCTGCATTCTTTTGTAACAGAACTACTGCTAAACTGTTTTCAAAAGCAAAAGAAAAAGTAATAAAATCCTTAGAAAAATCAGGACTTATTTTTTCAAAAGACAGTTTTGCTTCTGGAGTCCACTTCACCTCTTGGTCTTTTCTCAACATCTTTGTTATTTGTTTAATAATCTCTGCAAAGTTAGGAATAAACCATCTGAGAAAATTGATTTACCCAATAAAATATTGAATCTCTTTTTTATTCCTTGGGATAGAAATCTTCATAATTGCTTTAACACATTCTGGATCAATCTTGATACCATCTGTTGAAACAATATGACCCATAAGTTTTCCTTCCTGCATTGCAAAATGAGATTTCCTTGGATTAAGAGATAAACCAAACTTCATGCATTTCAAAAAAGTTTGTTCAAGGTGCCTAAGATGACTCTCATATGAATATGAAAATACTGTTATGTCATCTAGATAGATCACCACAAACTTCTCTCTATCACCCACAAATGCTATATCCATATCCCTTTGAAAAGTTGCACCCGCATTCATTAAACCAAAAAGAATTTGATCATACATAAAGTTCCCCAAGGGGTGGTGAAATCAGTTTTCTCCCTATCCTTTGGATGAACAACAATTTGGTTATACCCTGAGAACCCATTTATCATTGATATCCTCTGAGCTCCAAGTACCCTTTGTAAAATCTGATCTATCTTAGGCACATGGTAATTATCTTTCAAAGAAGATCTGTTTAGGTTACGAAAATCAACACATAACCTAATCTCACCATTTTTCTTATGAACAGGAACCAGATTTGCAACCCAAGTGGAATACCGAAGAGGTACAATCATTTTATCATCCAACAATTTTTTCACCTCTTTTTCAATGACTGGTAATAATGCTGGATTAATTCTTCTGAGTTTCTGTCGGAAAGGTTTTGGATTAGGTCTTAAAGGAATCTTATGTTGGATAATACTAGTATCATATGTTTTGAGATCCTCATATGACCAAGCAAATATATCCACAAATTTCTTAAGCAAATCGATATACTTCTTTTTATTGTCTTCTGTCAGCAATTTAGAGATTTTAATGAATTTAGGCTCACTTTCAATTCCAATATTATAGTTACTAACATTTTCCTCAGAAGATTGTATAGTTGGTTTTGCTAAAGTATCATCTTTAAGAAACAACATTTCCAGTGGAACTAATCCTTTTGGCACAAAATTTCCTTTGAGTTCAATTATGTTATGACCAGTAATTGATTGTTCTGGAAAAGAAGGAAGTTCATTCAAATCATCATCTTGTTCTTCATCAATCTGAGAATTGGAAAACTCACCTGTTAATTCCAATAATTTTTTAATCTCCAAATCATCCTGAAACACTCTCCAATGTTTTATGTTATATGGAATGCAAGGTCTATGCCTGACCTCAATTGGATACCTGAGCTGAGTATTTTGCAGGACTCTAAAAAACGTTGTTGTTAGTGCCAAAGAATCAGTTGTCTGATTTTGATCTCTAGTAATGAAAGATATATTAAATGCTGAAAAGAAATTATCCATTAAATCCCATACTTCATTCCTATAAACTTTTAATAGTTGTTAGTTTACCTGATAAACATTTTTGACCTGCTGAACCACTAACTCGGCGTCACAAAAAACAACCAACTGTTGGATCCCCAAATCTTTTGCAGCTCTCATTCCCAGCACCAATGCTTCATACTCTATTGTATTATTAGTGGTATGGAATTCCAATTTATACATTAGACAAACATTTTCCCCTCCAAGTTAAATGAGAACAATTCCAGCTCCCGCTCCTTCCTTAGATGAAGAACCATCACAGTACATTTTCCATAATTCATCTTTCTTTTCAGTACCATGTTTTGCTGGTTCTTTCTTCTCTACTTGCAAAACACTAGATGTTTCTTGATTGCTCAAATGCAACATATAGGATCCCAAATCTTCTTCCACAACATATATGGGATGATTTGCCGGATTATTGATGTCACTTACCAAGTAGGTCAACTGCACTTGTCTGTATAACCTTCTGTATTCACCTCAAAAAATTGGAATAGTTGCAAAGGTCAAATCCATTTCTAACGTACCCCCCACTCTCTTTGCCCAAGTCCTTGAAAGTAGCATACCAAACTTAGGTGCAATATCAACAACAACCACATCCATCATAACACTCTTCATGGGCAATTGTGTAAGATTTACAACAAGATCTTTAATTACTCCTAAACACTGAACAACTCTTGAGTCAAAAGCGAATAAATCATGATAAGGTCTAGTAACACTCAAACCTAAGGCCTCCATGACAGCTTTGGGCATAAGGTTATGAGAAGCTCCAAAGTCTAATAAACAATTATATAGTAATTGCTCATGAGCTCTTAAGGTAACATAAAAGGGAGGAGGAAAATCTGCTTTCTTTTCCAGCTGATCGGGTGAGGAAGAACCAATAAAAATTGTAGGATGCTCATCCTATAGGTTAATAATATCAGAAGGAATTTCATTGACCTGTGTTTTAAGCATCCTATAAGCATGATATCTAATGAAGGGATTTTCATTAGTTATGTCAAAGGAACATGAATTTTAACTTTACTTAACTTAGTTTCAAAGTTGAAACTCAGGTTACTCTTATTTACTCCTTCCAACTCTGTATCCTTAGCCTTATTAAGTCGATAATTTTGCATTTTTTCTAATGAAGGGTTAGGCCATTGCTTAGTAGGAGCAACTACTTTCTTCTTTGGACTATGAGCAATCTGTTTAACACCAGATCTTAAATTATATGATTTCTTTGGATCGGTTTGATAAACATCAGCTGAAGTAGTATAAAAATCATCAAAAAATTCAGAAATTTGATATTTGTCTTTATTCAGAAAAGTTTCATATGCTTCTTCTTAAAGATTATTTATATTCTGATCTAAGTCTTCATATTCTAACTCCTCATCCTCCTCTTCTTCATTCAACAAATTATTCTGGAAAGGGGGAGGTACTCTCTGGTCTTCATTATCTTTCATCTCTCTTTGAATATCATTGTTTCTCCTCTCTCTAGGAAAAAATCTTGGCACAAAAGGTCACCTAAACTAATTAGGGTTTTCTTCTTGCAAAGGTCTACTTAAGTTCTTATTTTCCATCTCTAGTCTATTAACCTTTGTAGACAATTTTTTTATTAACTTGTTCATTTCATCCATTTTGTCTAGTGATTTTCCTGTAGAAGATGATGGTATCATTTCCTTCTTACCCTTTTTTTCTGCTCTAGGTATTTTGACTGTTTTTTGAGCTTACTAGATGCCAACATATTTGATACCATCTCTAAAGCTGAATCCTGCATATTAAGTAAAGTAACTGGCCTTCTTTCTCTTAGAAGTAAACAAAATTCAGCATCAAATGAATTTGCATATGTGAGCTTAGCAGAGGTTTCCGTGGGCTTAATTTATGTTGATATTTTGCTATACATCTTGTTGAATAATTTTGAAAAATCAATAACTGATTCATTTTTCTTTTTCTTCAAAGCCCCAAAATCAGTAATGTAATAAAGGAAATCCTTGGTATGCCCCAACTGTCTCATGAATACCTCCTCTAATGCTTATATTCCATCTATTGATCCTGGGGGTATCTCCCTAAATCATTTTCTTACTTCTCCATCTAAGCTTTGGACAAACATTCTCATCCAAACATCTTTACCTTCAATATTTTGGTTATTAGCATAACTAAAGAAGGCATTCCAATGCTCCTCTATTGTTACTTCCCCTTGACCATTAAATCTAGGGAGATACTTTTGATAGTCTCCCCCAGGAAGAGCATGAAGGGGCATAGGCATGACCAAAGGGGCATACCTATCAACTACTATACGATCCATATAATCAAGAGGTTGAGAAACCATTTTTGGACTGGATGGACCTGGAGTAGATTGGCTTTAACCAGATTGATGTGATGAATAAGGAGAACTTCTAAAATTGATTTTATGAAGGGGGACCCTACTTGTATAAGGAATGTATGTTGAATATTGAGAAAAATATCCTGTTTGGAAAGCTTCAGCTTTGACTTCGTCAGATAATAAGGGATTTATGAACGCCTGAAAGTTATCAATTTGAGAAGCATGAAAAAGCAAATCTAGCTCTTCTTTACCCTTTTCAAATTATGGATCTATAGAAGGAAAAAGAAACTGTGAAGGCTCAAGAATTTCTAAGGCTGAGGGATATATGAATCTTCTTGATGAAGTAGAGTTCAATCTCTGTCTATCCTCCCTCAATATCTGTTACCCCCATGCTATCTATCTCTTCTTGGATATCCAATAAGAGATCAACATGATATCACCTAAAACAATGGAGGAGGCATATCAATATTGTGCCTTAAGGGAAAAAGAAAAGATAGCGAGGAAGTAGAGCTTCAAGAGAGGTTGAGCTTCAACCAGAGGAAGAGGAAAAGCAGCTGGAAGAGGAAGATTTGGAGAACATAGGGGAGAGTCTAGTAACTCTAACCAGCAAGAGCAACATGGTAGAGGAGGTGACTCTAGCATAAGAGGACCTTACCAAGGAGGTAGAGGTAGAGAAAGAGGCAGAGCAGTTGTCATTAGGTGCTACAAATGCAACCAGTTAGGGAATAAATCATTTAAATGTCCAGGGAAGGAAGACGTAGGACAAAGAGGAGTATTTGTAGTTCAAAATGAGCATCAACAAGAATAGTCGATAGTGGAGGAAGTTTTTCCAGAGACAAGAGAGGCTTTGATGATGAATAAGGTCTTGTTGAATCCTGAGAAGGAGCAAGCAGATCCTGCTCAAAGAAAATCTTTATTCAGGACCATGTGTAAAGTCCAAGGGAAGTGTTGTAAGATGGTTATTGATAGTGGGAGAACTGATAATATTGTTTCCACAGAGATGGTGGAGAAGCTGAGTTTAAAGAGGACCAAGAATCCTGTTCCATACAAAGTATCTTGGTTACATAAAGGACATCAAATCCTGGTAAGTGAGTAGTGTGAAGTTGATTTTCAAATTGGTCCATACAAGGACAAGATTCTGTGTGATGTTATGCCCATGGATGTTTGTCATATACCGTTAAGAAGACCGTGGCAATTTGATAAGAAAGTGATTCATGATGGTAGGAGTAACTGCCATATTTTTGAGCAGAATGGGATAAGACATGAACTTCACCCTTTACAAGAAGGTGGTAAAATAGGACAGTCATCACCCAAAGTCCTGATGTTGTCAGGAAAATAATATTTGCAATAGATTGAGAAGGAAGAGTTGAACTATGCTGTGGTATGCAAACCGAGAGTGGTGACAATGAAGACTAACGTGGTAGATCTACCTGAGGAGATTCAGGAGATGCCGAGTGAGTTTAGTGACATCGTGGTGTATGATTTACCCAATGAGTTACCACCAAGGAGGGATATAAGTCATCAAATTGATCTTATTCCAGAAGCCAGTTTACCAAACAAGGCAATGTATAGGTTGACACCACAAGAGAATGAAGAAGTGAGGAAAGAGGTCCAAGGATTGTTGGACAAAGGATTGGTCCAGAAGAGTTTGTGTCCATGCGCAGTACCAGTAGTACTGACACCAAAGAAGGATGGTGAGTGGAGGATGTGTACTGACTCCAAAGCAATTAACAAGATTACTATCAAATATATGTTTCCATTACCAAGGATGGATGATATGCTAGATTTTCTAAGTGGGGCAATGTGCTTTTCAAAACTGGATTTGAAGAGTGGGTATCATCATATTAGAATCGGAGAAGGAGATGAGTGGAAGACATCCTTTAAGACATATGATGGGTTGTATGAGTGGTTGGTCATGCCATTTGGATTGTCCAATGCACCAAGCACTTTTATGAGATTGATAAATGAAGTCTTGAGAGATTTTATAGGTAAGTTTGTGATAGTTTACGTTGATGACATTTTGGTTTTCAGCCAAACAAAATAAGAGCATATGAAGCATCTGAGATATGTTTTAGAGAGGTTGCAACAAGAAAAGTTGTTGGTAAATGTGAAGAAGTGTACATTTATGAAGCCAAAGCTAGTATATTTAGGTTTTGTTATCTCAAGAGATGGGTTGAAGATGGATCCAGAAAAGGTGCAAGCAATCATTGATTGGCCTTCGCCTAGGACCATATTTGAGGTAAGAAGTTTTCATGGATTGGAAAGTTCTTATAGGAAATTTATAGGGAATATCAGTGGTATTTGCGAATCTATTGTTGAGACAATTAAGAAGGACAGACATCCATTTCAATGGACAACAGAGGCTGAAAGGAGTTTTCATTTCTTGAAGAAGAAGATCACTAGACAACCAGTATTGAAGTTACCAGATTTCAAACACCCTTTCCAAGTAAAGTGTGATGCTAGTGGAGTAGCAATCAGAGCTATACTCAGTCAGGAGGACAGACCTATAGCGTATTTCAGTGAGAAGCTGAATGATGCAAAGCAGAAGTATTCATCTTATGACAAGGAGTTTTATGCTATTGTCCAAACAATGAAGCATTGGAGACATTATTTGATGCCTAGAGAATTTGCGTTATATTCTGATAACCATGCATTACAGTACATTATGCAGCAACCTAAGTTGAACCTGAAGCATGTCAAGTGGGTTGAGTTCTTACAGAGCTTTACTTTTGTGTTGAAACACATAAGTGGACAGTCAAATAGAGTAGCTGATGCCTTAAGTAGGAGACTGTTGATTATGCAAGAGAAGCAAATCCAAGTCTTGGGATTTTAGCATTTAGGGGATTTGTATGAGGCTGACATTGATTTCCAGGAAGCTTATAGGGCTTGTAAGAGTCCAATGGAGGTGGATAGAGAGCCATGGATAGAGTATACACTACAATATGGTTTACTCTTTAGAAACAATAAACTGTGTATACCAAAGTGTTCCATGAGAGAGAACTTGATATGGGAAAAACACAATGGCGGTATGGTAGGTCACTTTGGAAGTGATAAAACCTTCGGGTAGTTAGGTCATTTCTATTTTTGGCTAAGGATCTGGTCTGAAGTTGAGAAGTTTGTAAGTAGATGCAGAGTATGCCAGCATGCTAAAGGAATACGTCAAAACATTGGGTTTTATACACCATTGTCTATTCCAACTAGGCCTTGGGATTCCGTGAGTATGGACTTCATTATGGGTTTACCAAGAACTCAAAAGGGACATGATTCTATCTTCATAGTTGTTGATAGATTCACTAAGATGGTACATTTCATTCCATGCTACAAGACTAGTGATGCTACACACATTGCTAACTTGTTTTTCGATGAAGTTGTGAAACTACATGGTTTACCTAGAAGCCTTGTATCAGACAGAGATGTGAAGTTCACAGGTCATTTCTGGAGGTCCTTGGGGAAGAAGTTGGGTACCAGGCTGAACTTCAGTTCAACATATCACCCACAGTCTGATGGACAGACATAGGTAGTTAATAGGAGTCTGGGGAACATGTTGAGAAGTTTGATTGGAGAGATTCCTAAACAGTGGGACAGAGTATTAGCTCAAGCTGAGTTTGCCTACAATGATTCACCAAATAGAAGTACAGGGATGAGTCCATTTCAAATTATGTATGGAATGCATCCAAGAGGAGTGTGTGAACTTTGTGACTTAGGTCAATTGGAGAAAAGGAGTGATGATGGATAAGAGTTTGCAATAAGGATCAGTGAACTACAGGAGCAAGTGAAAGCAAGGTTACAACAGAGTAACACCAGTTACAAGGCCAGAGCAGATTCCAAAAGGAGAGAAAATAACTATGAAGTAGGAGATTTGGTGTTAGCATATCTAAAGAGAAACAAATTTCCAAAGGGAGAGTATAACAAGCTAAAGATGAAGAAGATTGGACCCTACAAGATACTCAGAAAATTTTCAGCAAATGCTTATGAGTTAGAGATGCCTACTGGAGTGGGTATTTCACCAATCTTTAATGTTGTAGATCTATATCCTTATGTAGCAGGTGATACTGGAACCTTTGCAGAAGGTGAAGATCCAACTGAAGACCTACAATGGGTGAGGTAGATGCATGTGGCACAACCATTGGAAGTTGAGGCCATTCTGGACACTAAAGTGGTAAAGAGTACAGGGAAGAAGGACTATGTGGAGTATTTGGTCAAATGGAAGAAGCGACCAACAAAGGATTCTACTTGGTCGAGCGCTGCAGAGTTGGAAGCCAAGGGTTTCACTATAGGTAATCTAATGAATAGGGGTTCATAATTTTTTACCCTTCTGAGTCTGATGCAGGAGCATTGTGGTGTGCCAACAATGTGATGAGTTGGTCACATGTTGTGGCATTTTTTGGACTATTTTGATGAGTCATAGTTTGTTAGCGGCGGTAGGAATGATGGCGGATCATGACTCCCCGCGTGGAGATCAAGCCGCAGTTTGTTTGTTGTGATAGGGAGGTTTCCATTATGCTTTGTAGTTGTTTGTTTTCGGTTGCAGGACCACTTGGTGGGCACAAGTAATAGTTTAGATTAAATAGGCAGATTAGAGAAGTAGAGGGGAATCTGCTCTTCAACATTAGAATTTCGAATTTGCATAGAAAAGGACAGACCTGCTTCTAGTTCCGCTTGTAAAATATTTTGAATAGACTGGAGAAGAGAGTCGAATTGTGTGTTTGCTTAATAGGAAGAGTAGCTGTGTGTTTGCAGTGTTATTAGCCTCTATGCATTTATTGTTTGAACTGTGAATCTGTGAAGAGCCGACTTCGGCGTTTTCCTGAACATCTGTGTATTTCTAGGAAATTATTGAGTCAAGTGTTAAATTGTTGCTTGAATAGTTGAAATAAATTGTAGATGCATGCATAGAAGTGCTAGGCTAATGAATCTTATAGATTTCAGGATGTATTGATCGATTCTCTAATCAATCAGTGTAGCACACAGATTTTTTGCTATTAACAAGTTTTGCAGAGAATGATCGGCGGGGATTGAGTCCGCAAACGAAGATATGACGGTCCAGGAGAGATCCACAATGGAAGTTGTGAGGGTGATAATGGATCCACAAAGATCTGTGAGATTCACACCAAAGAATAGATCGACGATCATGAAGAAGGCTACAAAGATCCAATGGTCGTAAAAGTTACGGGAGAAAAATTAAGGAAGGGAAGTTGCAAGGGAGAAACTTTGGAAAGTTGACATCCCGCATCCCGCAACCTGCTTGCAAAATTTTTTTTGCTGAAACTCTTTTATGGAGGGCTTGTTGCGAAACAGAGTTGTGGAAACTCTGTTGCGAAAACAAAGTTGCGAAAACCTTGTTGCGGAAGAAGAATTACAGGGAGGAAATTTTAGAGTGGAATTTGGCCGAGGCTAAATTTGGCAATCCTGCTAATTGTAGGAGCCACAAGATATTGATAGTGTTGGTTGGGTTGGATGTGGTTGATCCAACCTGCACCAACATGGGTTCCTTGGACTTACTCATCCAAGCCAACAGTCACACCCAAACACAGGCAAACCCTCTAGTAGATGGGTTTCTTGGACTTCTCAGCCAAGCCAACACAAGGATGCACTTCACAGCCAATAGAAATTTTGGGTATGGACAAAAATGTCCTGGGATCGAAAACGAAAATGGAAATAAGGGGAAAAAAATCTTGGGAATTAAAGTCGATTTCAGAAAAAGTTTAGGGAAATTCAGGAGCAAAAACGACTATCATTCACACCAAAATCATGAATCCCAAAATCAGAAAATGACCATGGGAATTTTGGGGGAAAATTCAGCCTTAGCAAACACCCAAAACATGAATCTCGGCTGCACATTCACTCAGCAACACAAAACGACTTCCCATCCATGGAGAAAAATGGGAAAATGACAGAAGAACGTGAGGGAATCTCCTAGCTTTCCCACAGGGGCAAGAATAACCTATTCAAACCCCAAAATCGTGGTCCCCTTCTTTCCATTCACCCAACAGCACAGAAAACTAATATTTCTGGGCATGGAGAGGTGAAGAAAATGACACAGATCGTGAGGGGAAAACACCCAGCAAGCTCAGCTGCGTGAGGGAAGGAAAAACATCCTCTATTCACCCCCATAATCGTGGATCTCTTCTCTCGTTTACTGAACAATACCAAAAATGGATTTTCCCAGCTGTGGAATGAGGAAACAACCAAAAAAATGTGAAGGGAAGAGCCTAGGAGCTCCCACTACGTGAGAGAGCAAAACGTATGTGTGAAGAATGGGATGGGCATGCATTTCCAAGCATTTACTTGCCTAGAAAGTCAGAAACACGTTTTCTAAAAATGTGTGGCTTCCCAAATTCGAATTTGACTCTCATACTCTTCCCATCCCCATGCATTAACTTCCTCAACCAATTTCTAAATGACTGGACACAAAAGGACAAAATGGGTGGTTGACAACTTTATGGGTTTTCCCTTTGACATTTGGTTTTTCCCCATTGGCTCAAGGGTTTGAATATTTTCCCTCCCTATTCCTTATGAAATCATGCCCCCGTCTCTTTAACGTTGCGGTGCATAGCTAGTTGTGGTATTTTTATTAATTTGCATTTTTACATGATGTCTCAAAACATATTGTGGCTAACTATTACATAAACCATCAGCATTGATTTTAATCGCCGATACATAAGACACTAAATCGATGGTGGGTCCTTTGCCTTGAGCTCCACACCATGATCAAATAAAAATATTTACATCATGTGCAATTCAATACCATGGGGTCGAAACTGGGGCACACATTTCCCTCCCCCTTGGGGTCGAAACTGGGGTGTTACATTCCCCTCCCCCTTCAACAACACCGTCCTCAATTCTTTACATAAATTTAACAAAATGCTACACTGGCAGCGCCCTTAGTGCTCTGCAAAATTGAACCAAAAACTGGGTGTGCCAATCGCATGGAATCCTCCAGCTCCCATGTAGTTGTATCAGGACTGTGGTGCTTCCTCTGCACCTCTACCTATCTAATAGTGCGATCTGGAACTCCTCCTTGGTTCCACTTTGTGGTTGTCTTGCATATGAACCCCTCCAAGTCCTTGATTGCATGCATTAGTACACACCACAGGATCGTTTTCTGGGTCATGGAGAATCCTTCTCCTCAGCTTGGAACATTTCCAATGTCTTTGGAAACCGACAATACCTATGCTCAAGCCCCAAGAAATGAGTCAATTCCCATGTTAGTGTTCACAAGATTTTCCAAAATCATAGATGAATCATATGCACATGTATATCGACATAAAATCAACAAGAAGTTTCCAAGTGAACCAAATACTCATCTGCATAAGTATCTTCTTTTGGTTCCATAGGTATCCGACTTGGCTTTATAAAACCATGGCACTCATAACCTTGCCCCACCCCACACCTGGGTGTGCATTAAAAGGTAGCCCAGTTTTTGCAAGCCTTGGATCACCTGAAAATACCTCTCAACCGAGGTCTGATAGCTCTGTTCTTGAGCCCAACACCTCCTCTAGGTGCTCACCAAGCTTAGGTGATTCTTTTCCGAACACCATAATGAATTTAATTCACATGTCAGATTCATTCCTATAGGATGCAACCTATAACAAGATTTTCAAAACCATGGATGCATCATATGCTTATATATATTTACACAAATTCAACAACAACAAAAGTTTGATAAGTAAACCAAATACTTATATGTATGGCATCTCTCAACTGAGATATGGTCAGCCCTGCTTCAAATCCTATCAACTCCTTGGATGCTCAATGGTAGCTCTAGCTTAAGGGCCTAGCACCTCTTCAGTTCTCACTAAAGTTCCGACGCTTCCTTTCCAGGAACCATAATAGATTAATTCACATGTCAAATTCATTTTTGCAGTATTCATTTCTTAACAAGGTTTTCAAATCTTAGCTGAATCATTATGCACATGTGTAATTATAGAAAATCAACCAGGATTTGCCAAGTAATCCAATACTTATATGTATAGCATCTCTCAACCAAGATCTGGTCAGCCCCACTTCAGATCCTAACACCTCCTTGGGTGCTTAATGATATCTTTTTCTTAAGGGCCTAGCACCTCCACCAAGTGCTTACCAATGCTTAGGTGCTTCCTTTCTAGACATCATGATACCTAGGGGTTATTCTCTTCATAGAGCCCCGAATCTCGTGACAGCCCCCTTATGGCATGAATGTGTGCAAAAAGAAGTCTAACTAAATTTATTACACCCTAGGTGTCCCCAGTGATTCATACTGGTGCCTAGCTGGCAGGGGTGAGAAGCTATGTACCCAAGTACATCCTTCCAGAGCAGCCATGTACCCCATTTACATGTTTTCATCGTCTCACCTACGTTACATACATATATGCAGTACACATCAGATGTCATCATAAAATTTCAATCATAGGTTTTCAAACCTATTCTAAACACATCCCTTCGAGAAGCTATGTATCCAAGTACATCCTTTCGAGGAGCCATGTACACCCAGTACATATTTTCATCATCTCACCTACGTTACATACAAGCATGCAGTTCATATGAGATGTCATCATAAAAATTTCAATCATAGATTTTCAAACCTATTCCAATCACATCCATCTGAGAAGCTATGTATCCAAGTACATCCTTCCGAGGAGTCATGTACACCCAATACATCCTTCTGAGGAGTTAAGTATCCCAAACAAATCCTTCCGCGAAGCTATGTACTCCAACGACGTACTTTCATCATCTCACCTGCGTTACATATAAGTATGCAGTTTACATGAGATGTCATCATAAAAATTTTAATCATAGATTTTCAAATCTATTTCATGCATACATGAATTCCCAAATATCAAATGATCAATAACATTGATAGTCAAATAAAAATCCGAGTTCACAATTCTGCTTCCTGCGGAAAATCATATTTTTGCAACCTTGAGGCCATCCTCATATTGTTTGGCTTTTGCAAGTGGGAGCACTTATCCCCTACTTACACATGCTGTCCCAAAACCTGGACATCCACACGCAACATGTCATCTTGACACCATTTTAAATATTCCAAACAGTCAATAGCAATCAACAAGAAAGTTTGAAATCTGAAATTTAAAGATTTATCCCTTTCATAGGTTAGATTTAAGTCATGAGATTCTTCTCATAGCACATGGCAGCTTCTTGCCCTGGATTTCATTGGGCACAACCCTACTGCTCCCTACAGTCTCCAGGAAGTCCTGATATGATTGTACACACCCACGATGGTCATCTCCTCATGGAACTACAAGTTCACATGCATGCCTCTTCAGGCTATAAATAGGCTCCACTTTACCTACAAAATATCCTTCAGTGAACTTACTGCAATACCCTACAAGCCCCACAAAATATCTTACATCTCTCATCTTCCTTGGAGCAGGCCAACTCATAATGGCCTCAATCTTTTTAGGGTCCATAGATATTCCTTCATTCGAGATACTGTGACCCAAATAACGAATTCTATCTTTATAGAAGTCACAATTTCCCAACCTTGCATACAACTTATGCTTCCCGAGAAATTTCAGACTCAGCCTCAAATGTTCCACGTGTTCATCCTCATTCTTAGAATAAATAAGAATGCCATCAAGGAGAATAATAACTAACCTGTCTAGAAACTTACTGAAAACACTATTCATGAGGCACATACATGTAGCTGGTGCGTCCATGAAACCAAATGGTACCATTGGAACTCATAAGGTCCATACCTTGTTATGAAGGATGCCTTATGAACATCTTCATCCTTGATTCTTACCTGGTGGTAACCAGACCTTAAGTCAATCTTGGAAAACACCTTTGCTCCTCTAATTTGATAAAAAAAGGTCATCAATCCTAGGAAAATGATACTTGTTCTTCACAGTGACTTTGTTTAATTGTTTGTAATCAATACATAACTTGCATGTACCATCTTTCTCTTTCTTAAACCAAACTGGTGCTCCCCATCGGGACACACTTGGCCTGATATACTTCTTTTCCCACAACTCTTGCAGCTGCATCTTCAGCCCTAGCATTTCTGGTGCACTCATCCTGTAGGGCGTCTTGGACATTGGTGTTGTTCCTGGCACAAGTTCAATTGTGAGATCAAAGTCCCTCTTTGGACAAATCCCTGGAACTTCATCAGGAAAAACATCCTTGAATTCTTGGAACACGTGAAATTCCTCCAACCTAGGGGTTTCATTATCTGCTGCCTCCAAAACATGAGCTACATACACTTTGAAACTTTTCCTACGGAACTTCTTCAGTTGCATTGCTGAAATATGCCTACTGGAGATCACTTTTTGGAATGCCCTTCACAACCTTTAGGTTGCCTTCTTCATCCAAACACTCAAAAGTCTTGTTGTAACAATCAAGCTTTGATCTATGTGCTTCCAACCAATCCATTCCAATGAGGACATCATAGGATCCAAGTGGCAGAACATTCAGATCTGCACAGGTGAATAACCCATCCATGACCAATGGACATTTCCTTACCACCTCACTGACCTTCTTCTTGGTTCCAGTGGCTAGTCGGACTAACCATGATCTTCTATGCTTTGACTTCTTCAAAGTGCACATCTCAACAAGTCCAGGGGTGATATAGCTGTGAGTCGATCCAGGGTCAATCGAAATAGAAATAGTCTGTTCAACAATCTCACTCTCAACTTCCACCACAGTTGAGTTATGATCTACTTGGTGGTCTTCTAACACTGCACAAATTTTAGGAATGGTCCTTGCTTCCTGACCCACAACTTCATCTTCTTGGGTACTGATCTTCTTTGACCTTCTTGGTCAGACCACTGACCAACCTTTCAATTTGCACTATGACTCTGGAAAAATGTGTTCGAGAACACCATTGTTAGCTGCATAACATTCTCAAGAATTTATAATTTACTTTCCTGCATTTGGAAAAATCATATGTTGACAGTTTTTCAAAACATATACTTTTGTTTCACAACAACGTTTGTCTCAGTGGGACGACGGGGGTCAAAGGGGCTTGCCCCCTTGTTTTTTTGTAAATCTTTCATTTTCGCGCAATCCGGTGCATGAGTTCACTGCCATTTTTCATCTTTTCGACACCTGTAATTCCCAGTGAAAAAATGCTGAAATTCTTTGTTTCAGTGAACTCAGTTTTTTCCACCCGATTGACGAAACTTAGGTTTTCCCTCCGACATGTATCGACAAAAATCACCCTTTTCATCCGATGGACAAAACTTCGATTTTGCTCCCATCGTGTCGGCAAAACTTTGCTTTTGCTTTCGACACATTGGAAAAACTCACAGTTTTCTTCCGATCGGTGGAACTCATCAAACCTTTTCGATGTGTCAGCAGAACTCATCAAGTTCACCCGACACGTATCGACAAAACTCATCTTTTATTGCCTACAGGGGAAATTTCAACACTTAGAAATTTTTTGAAATTTTTTCTTCTTTCTTTCGTCGACGAAACTTGACTTTTCCACCTGACTCGCATTGGTGAAACTTAACTTTTTCCACTCGACTCACATCGGTGAAACTTAACTTTTCCACCCGACTCGCATCGATGAAACTCCCCAAGTTTGGCCGACATGTCCATACTTAGAAAATTACAAAAATAATTCTGTCTTTTCTCTGTCGTCAACGAAACTCGCCAAGTCCTTCTGATGTGTGTCGGTAGAACTCAACCAACATAGTCGACGTATCGACAAAAACTCATATTTTTCTACTGACAGGAAGGTTCCAACACTTAGAAAATTTTCAAATTTTCTTCCTTCCTTCCTCAAAAAACTTACCGTACTTTTTTGACGACGATCTCGACAACCCTTGCTGAGATGTATCAGCGAAACTCATCGAGTTCACCTGACACGTATCGGCACAACTCAACCAACTCAGGCGACGTGTATAAACAAAACTCGAAAAACTCACCCGACACTGCAACTTCGAAAACTTAGAAAAAGTTTCAAAAAAATTCATTTTCTTCCTTCTTTATCGGCTCGACTTAGCCTTTCATGCTGACACGGTCGCTGCAAGCTTCATTGGCTCAACTTGGCTAACTCAACCGACATGTGTTGACTCAAATCAGTTAACTCAGTCGACACAATCATACTTAGAATTTTTTTGAAAAGTTTTATGCCTTTCTTTCGACATCGACAAAGTTTGACCTTTCACACCGACACGTATCCCTACAACTCGGACAGTTCAACCGACATGTTATCAGCACAACTTGACCACTCCTGCGGACATAGAAAATATTCCAACACTTAGAAAATTCTTGGAAATTTTTCTTCGACATCGGCTCAACCCAGCCTTTCTCGGCGACACCATCGACGCAAATCAGCCAGTTCAGCCAACATGTATCGACGGAACTCGACAAACTGAGCTGACATAGAAAATTTCCAACACTCAAAGAAATTTTTGGAAATTTATCTGTCTACTGCTTTTCCTACTGACCACAGAGGGTGATTCTTCCTCTGTTGTTCATATTGGCCCATTGAGGCCCAATGCTGCAACCAATGCTCTGATACCACACTTTCACGACACCATCCCTCATCCCGACGATGGAGAGGACGCGACTCTGCTAATGCTACTGTTAGAACAAACAATCTAACCGCATGATTATAAACCAAAATGAATTGAGCATTAAATACATACATAGATGCATACTAATTGAAATATACAGTGGAATCAAAACTCATTCAACACATTCAAGCATTCAACATGTTCATGATCATTTAAAAGCAAATATAGTTGCAGAAATTAAATACACAGAGAATACTTATCTTGAAAAGAAGATTCCTTACAACTAGCTATGTCGCTGCAACGTTCCACCCATCCATAGGCCAATGTGCTCATCAATCTCTCAACATCACTTCCACCCCCAAGGTGGGCATGATTTCCACATGGAACTAGGGAACAACAAGCTTACACACAACAAGACCATGCACACACAGTTGGGTTTCATAGACTGTCCAACCCAACCAAGACACAATTGGGTTTCACAGGATACTAAGGAAATAAGCCAGTAGCACATGGGTTCCTTGGACTTACTCAGCCAAGCCAACAATCACATCCAAACACAATCAAAACCTCTAGCAGATGGGTTTCTTGGACTTCTCAGCCAAGCCAACAAAAGGATGCACTTCACATCCAATACAAATTCTGTGTATGGACAAAAACGTCATGGGATCCAAAACGAAAATGGAAACAAGGGGAAAAACAACCCTGGGAATCAAAATCGATTTCACAAAACATTTAGGGACATTCAGGAGCAAAAACGACCATCATTCACACCCAAGTCATGAATACCAAAATCAGAAAATGCCTATGCGAATTCTGGGGGCAAATCCGGCCTGAATAAACACCCAAAACATGAATCTCGGCTGCACATTCACTCAACAACACAAAACGAATTCCCAACCATGGAGAAAAATGGGAAAATGACAGAAGAACGTGAGGGAAACTCCTCGCTTGCTCACAGGGGAAAAAACGACCTCTTCAAACCCCAAAATCGTGGTCCCCTTCTTTCCATTCGCCCAACAACACAAAAAACAAATTATGGGCATGGAGAGGTGAAGAAAACGACAGAGATCGCGAGGGGAAAACACCTAGTAAGCTCAATTGCATGAGGGAAGGAAAAAAATCCTCTATTCACCCCTAGAATCATGGATCTCTTCTCTCGTTTACTGAACAATACCAAGAATGGATTTTCCCAGTCGTGGAATGAGGAAACAACCACAAAAATGTGAAGGGAAGATCCCAGGAGCTCCTACTGCGTGAGAGAGCAAAACGTATGTGTGAATAATGGGATGGGCATGCATTTCCAAGCATTTACTTTCCCAGGAAGTCAAAAACATGTTTTCAAAAAATGGGCGGCTTCCCAAATTCAAATTTGACTCCCATACTGTTACCATCCCCATGCATTAACTTCCTCAACCAATTTCTAAATGACTGGGCACAAAAGGAAAAAAGGGGTGGTCGACAACTTTATGGCTTTTCCCCATTGGCTCAAGGGTTTGAATATTTTCCCTCCCTATTCCTTGTGAAATCATGCCCCCATCTCTTTAACATTGTGGCGCATAGCTAGTTGTGGTATTTTTATTAATTTGCATTTTTACATGATGTCTTAAAACATATTGTGCCTGGTTAGCACATAAACCATTGGCATCAATTTTAATCACCGATACACAAGACACTAAACCAATGGTGCGGACTTTGCCTTGAGCTCCACACCATGATCAAATAAAAATATTTACATCATGTGCAATTCAATACCATGGGGTTGAAACTGGGGCACACATTCCCCTCCCCCTTGGGGTCAAAACCGGGGTGTTACAATAAAGAAAAAATCAAGCTCCAAGATGTGAAATCTAATTCTGTAGAAAATTAAGAATATAATCCAATCTTGGGGAATGAGATGGATTTCTCTTGCAAGGAAAGTTACTCTCATTAAATCGGTTCTCTCATCTCTCCCTATCTTCAACAGTGCAATTCTTTTGGCACCCAAAACGGTAATTAATAGTATAAGCGTGGAAATTAGGAAATTCCTCTGGCAGGGAGGAAAAACATAAGGGAATAAGTTCCCCTCAATAAATTGGGACATAGTGAAGCATCCAAAAATCATTGGCTGTATTGGAATTAGGGAAGTGTGACTGATGAACACAACAATGGGAGCAAAGATGGTTTGGAGAATGATTGCAGGGAGAAAGGAGTGGTGGAAACAAGTCTTAAGGAGAAAATAGATAAGGAGGTCGAGACTGAGAAGTGTTGAGCATGTTTGGGAAAAAAAGGGTACAAGTATCTGGGAGCTATGCAAAGTTTTAGTTGGTATAATCAAATAGAAGTCTTACTAGATCCCTGGGAATGGAACTAAAATTAAGATACGTGAGCACAACATTCTAGTATATCCCAAACTAGATTCTCTCAGAGGTATGGAAATATTTCACCAATGGACGCAAGATGAATAATTGATCAACCTAAGAGATATATCAACTTGGGAAAGCTCTAGAGAGTGGAAAGGAATGAAAGATATCAGTCCACCAAAGTAGTTAGAGAAGGAATATAGAGCCTTTCGAAAAAGTGTTCACGGGAAATATCCAATCCATGAGAGAGAGAAGGATCGAAGAGGATGGGGAAAAGCAGAGAGAGAAGGATCGAAGAGGATGGGGAAAAGCAGGGGAGTACTTGGTAAAGGAAGGATACAAGATGCTGGAAAAAATTAAGCCACCTAAAGATTCAAGGCAATGGAAAAAGATATGGAACTCATTAGGAATCCCAAAGCCACTTATTTTGGTTGCTTGTGCACAACAAAATTATTATATCTAATAATCTAATGAAAAGAGGAATTCAAGGCCCGAATTGGTGTGTTCTGTGCAAATAAGATAAGGAGGAAACAAATAATCTTTTCTTGAACTACAAATTTGCTAAAGAGGTTTGGAATAAAGTAATGGAGCAATTAGGGGAGCATAAAAGGATGCCGAATCAAGTAAAGGACATGGTGGAAAATTAGAAGAATTATTATTTAGGGAGCTTGAGATGAAAACCAACACTTCAAAAAATATGGGAAGTAACACCTAGAAATATCTGCCAGTAGATATGGCTTGCACGAAACCATCTAATCTTTGAAGGAAGATCAACCAATATTACCAGGGAAACATTTAAAGCTATGAATTTGATTACAAAAAGTCTAGACACAAAGGCATAAAGTATCAAAGTCTTGAACCATTATCTAGAAGTGAGGCTAGATGGTGCAAAGAGTTCATTGGGAAGAGCTCTCTTCAATCCAAAAGAATATCAAAAGTAAATGAGGAATGTGAAGCTAGATTAAATAAAACAAAATTTCAAAAGTGGTGGGAGAACCTAAAAAATCACTCTCTCTTCTTCGACGGAGCTTCAAAATGGAACCCAGGGGCGGCAGGTGCAGGGGGGGTAATCTATGACCCAAGAGGAAAAATAGTAAAATCCTTTGCTTGGGAGCTAGGAATGAAAAATAATAATGAAGCATAATGGTTATCTCTTATGTATGGGATCAAACTAATCACCTACTTGAAAATAGACAAAACAATCATAATAGGAGACTCCAAACAATTTATTCAAAAGATGCAGAGAGGATATAGGAACAGAAATATCATATGCAAAAGAGTTGCGAGAAGAATCTTGCATTCCATCACAAGAAAGGATTTCATTTTTATGCATATATTATGGGAAATCAATGGGAATGCAGAATCCTTAGCAAATAAAGGGGCACGACTTGAGCAAGGGAATGTGTTTTTTCAAACCGTGGGGCCTATACACCATCCTATTCTATGACTTACCTTTCCATCTGCAACAAAGCTCAATGGTTATCATATACGGGGAAGGGAAGGAGCATACATGGTTGTCTGTAGTTTAGGCCTACGTGATATTAGGACAAAGCATTCAAAGCGCAGGCAATCAACATTCACTTTAGGTCATTGTTACAGCTGCTGCCGCACACGAAATGGAAGTCAAACGAGGAGGTTTTCAAGGAAGGGGATGGTGTATTCTTCAACAAGACGAGATAGAGAGGGAGGTATTCTTGAAGGCTTTTACTCTGAATTGTGCAGAAATAACAAAAAAAATTCTAGGTGCTCAGTGGAGGAAATAACAATAATGGAGGCAGAGAAGAACAAAAGGAAAGGGTTGATAGAGAGTCTGAACAACGTCAAAGGAAGCATCGTGGATTTTAAAATCCATCCAAGGAAGGTTTATGAAGCAGTTTGCAGTGGAACTAAATATAATCAGGAGCTCTCAATAGACATTGGGTATGTGTTAAGTAAGTTTTCCTACCAAGAATCAAGAATGGATGATTTGGATAGGGATATCGAAGAGCTACTTGGAAAGGTAGACCAAATTTCAAAAGATGTCCAAAAAATGTTTTGTATGACCCAATGAAGCGATTGTCAGGAAACTATAGCTAATGGAGTGCAGCCAATGGAGGAAATTTCAGTTACTAAAGTTGTTCCAGGAATGGATGCAAGGAATACGCAATAGTGTAAAAACCCTAGGTTTCAGTTGATGTTTTTTTGTATTTTGTTAAACTTTTAGTTCATAAGGGTTTATCCCTCTTTTTGCATGATGAAAAGTAGGAAAAAATACAAGGCCTTTAGTAAGGACACGGTAGTTATAACAATGGTCATTTTTGCTTATGTAAAATCATAACTCATAATGGGTACTCTCTTGTTTTGGATGGTTGTGTACAAGCTTTTTATATAATGAAAAAATTTCAGTTTCTGCTAAAAAAAATGTACCATATGCAGGGCATCGTGGATACCAAAAGACAATGGCATCAATAAGAAGTCAATACTTTTGGCCAGGAATGAAGAAAAATATTGATGATTACATAGCAAAGTGCATTGAATGTCAAAAACTAAAGGTTGAACATAGACATCCAGCATGATTCCTTTAACAATTGCCAATATCAGAATGGAAATGGGATGTAGTGACCATTGGCTTCATCACTAGATTGCCTAAGAAAAGAAAGAAACATGATTCCATAATGGTGGTGTTGGATAAATTAACCAAAGATGCTCACTTTATATTAGTCAAGTCAACTCATAAAGCAACTAATATAGAATAAATTTATATGAAAGAAATTTCGAGGTTACATGGGATACCAAAAGCAATAGTTTTCAATAGAGATACAAGCTTTACTTCAAACTTTTGGAAGGGATTATTCAAGGAATTTCATAAAAAACTGAATTTAAGCACAACATATCATCCACAAACAGATAGGCATACTGAGAGAGTCAATCAAGATATTGAGGACATGTTAAAAATGTATGTGATGGATAAGCCAACAAAATGGGAAGATTACTTATATTTGATAGAATTTGCATACAACAATGGATATCATGCTTCTTTGAAGATGAGTCCATTTGAAGCATTGTATGGCAAAAAGTACAATACTGCAATTAGTTGGGACAATCCAGTTGATAGAGTAATAATTGGGCCAAGACTTCTCAAAGAAATGGAAGAGCATATGATAAAAATTAAGCAGAATTTGAAAGTGACACGGGACAGACAAAAGATTTATGCAGATAAAGAAAGAACGATAAAATAATTTGAAGTGGGGGATCATGTGTATTTGAAAGTTAGACCAAAGAAGAGTTATCTAAAATTGGGAATTTGTCGCAAGCTGGCAGCCCAATTTTGTGGGCCATTTGAAATTTTTGATAGGGTAGGACATGTAGCTTATGCATTAGCATTGCCTGCTTGTTTGCATGTGCATAATGTATTTCATGTCTCTTTATTAAAGAAATATCTGCGTGGTCCTAACCATAATTAATTGGAATTTGATTTAGGTGCAACAAGAAGGAGATATTCTGGTACAACCATTTTGTATCCTCGATCAAAAAGTTACATTGCCGAGGAACAAGTCCATCGGACAGGTAAAGGTCCAATGGACCCATTACAGTCCCGAAGAAGCAACGTGGTAACTCAAGGATGCAATGTCGGAGGCATACCCACATCTATTTTGAAGTTTTGACAATTTTTTTTGAAATGCACATAGTGCAGATGATGCATTGAAGACAATTTATAAAATTAAGGGGGAGGGGAATGCAATACCCCAGTTTAACCCCATAGTGTAAATTTGTAAATATTGATTTAAAAAGATAAAAACTAGAAACAAATGGTCAGAATGACCAAGACTATACAATGATGTATATTTTTGATATTAATATAAAAATATCTAAATGGTTGCATGGGAAGAAGGATGAAGAAGAGATGGAGGGCTATGAGTCCACAAGTGGAAAGTGAGAGTGAGCCTTAGTTTATCTCCCTAGCCTTAGTTTATTAAATTGTGATTACGAACCATACTTACATTAAGCCTAGTTTCATTAACTTAAGAAGGGGATTAAGGTGGGAAAAGTGGCCCCATGAGGAGTGGCCACATGGCCAGCTGTTTTATGTCTATAAATATGAGTTTTATACTTAGAGAGGGGTTTCGTTCATCATCACTTCACCACCAATTCGAATTTGACTCTTATCCATCACCTTTGGAAGCCATAGCTTGATACTATAATAGAGAAGGAGGATTGCATGGATGTACATGAATTATGCATGCCATTAACTTGGGTAGACTGGTGAGAGTGAAACTTGGCCTGCAGCTTGTGCCATGGAGTCCAAGAAATTTGAAGACTTCCTGTCTGATTTGTGCTGGAGCGCCAGAAGGCAATTGGAGGTTTTCCGAGGGACTGTTAACTCAGAGAAGGAAGCTTGCTCACGGTGTTGTGCAGGTTGATGGGGAAGGAGAATTGAGGATTGGGACAACTGTGGAGGGGGTTTAGACACCAGTGGATTGCATGAGAATTCAATTGAGTAAATTGGGTTTGAGGGAGAACTTTGACCTTGTGGATTGATAGCCCCAGCTCTGGGGTGGCATGTCAAAGTAAGATTTGTTTTGATAGTGCCCATGGCTGGGAGGAACCAAATGTGTAGACCAAGCAAGATTGGTTGTGGATTCTAGGAAGATTTGGGAAAAAGATTAACTTCTAGCATAACAAGTGGCTATCAAGGGGTGGTAGACTAACTTTGTTGAAGTCTATGTTAGAGGCAATATCAATATATTGGCACTCCTTAGCACAAGTACCAAAGGGGATCTTTGAGAAGATAAGTAAAACATGTTTTAATTTCATTGGAAGGGAAGAGCTGTGTAGGGGGGTACCACCTTGTAAAATGGAAAACACTTGTACAACCAAAAAGTGAAGGAGACCAGGGTATCAAACACATGCATCTATTTGGTAATGCTTTGGTGGGAAAAATTCTTTGCAATCTCATTAATAGAGATAGTTTGTGGAAGATAATCATTTAACAAAGGTAGCTCTCTACATGATCTCTACTAGATTGCTTCAAAATGATAGTAAGTGCATAAAAATGCCTCCGATCACTGGAAAGATTTAGTTCGAGCTTTTCCTCTCATTGGATATAACATGGAGGGTAGGAAATGGAAAGCGTGTTCGCATTTGAACATATTCCATACCTGGATATGGGCATGACATTTTTCTTCCAACAAATTTGCTGACTTATTTACGTGATCACATATTGTTTACTTTAAACCAAATTGCTAACAAGAACACTACAGACTCGTGGCACAAAGGTTGGCTATCAATAGAAGCTCTTGGCTTAGGTGTTGACCTTTCTACTATGTTGTGATATTATCTTGAATAATTAAGAAAAGGTGATATTAGGCTAAAGGAGGAGGTTGATAGTTTGGGATGGCCTCTGAATAAGACAGGTGGTTCCTAATCTAATTTTTATTATGTTGCTTTTAGAATTGAAGAGAGGAAATAATCAAATTGTTGGTGGTCTAAAGTATGGAAAGGAAAGGCCCAAAAACTCTATCATACACATATAACAAGCACTAAATAATAGGTTGTAGACTTGGGGATTAATGAAAATAAGACATGTAAATGGTTCCAATTTCTGTGTATTATGTAGGAATAATGAAGAAACTATAACACATGTATGCATATTTTTCCCCTTCACTCTATAGGTTTAGAGGGACATGAGTCTGACACTTAGTTTTGGAGATGCTTGGGTTGTGACTAGCATTGAACTTTTTCTCAAACTTTGGTTTTAGAGGAAGGATCTCAAGGACAAAAGATCCATCACAATTCTAGTATTGTCGGGTGTATTGTTACCACATAATCCTTTACTATTTAATTATAAATATATTCCTCCATTTTAGGTCTTTGCCCATGTAATTGCTTTACTTCAAGAACTTAAGAAACAGTCTTTCCATAAGATCCTCTGTCAAGTGGGAGTTTTGTAGATTGATAAGTCTACCCATTAGGGTTTTTTTAATGGACTAAGCCAAGGAACATATCATAAATGCAATTTGGGGAGTCTATTGTTTATGGATGGAGGCATCACTACAAATTCAAAGCATGTTTGGGATGAGGCTCAAACAACTATGCAACGCTCATGGCACTCAAATCCTTGATAAAAGTAACAATATCACAAGCTGTCTCTTAGCTACAAGTATTTGGGGATTCCTTGATTGTGATTAAATGAATAAAATACAAACAACAAATCCAAAAGCATTACCTTACAACCTTTGGCCATCCAAATCAAACAAAATTAATATAAGTTCGAGATGATTTTCTTCACATATAGATTACAAGGAGATGAATGAGAAAGTTGACAAGATTTCAAAATATTTTCGATTGGATTCAGGATTCTTGCTACTTAAAAAGCACTTTGACGAGATTTCCACAAAAACTAGACAAACCTTGTGATTAACATTTTTATTATTCATGCAATCTATTAAATTCTAGAAAATTTATAAAGTGTGTATTTAATTACATTTGATAAAAATATGGAAATTATATTTTTTCATTAAACTCGTGGAAACCATTTATGGCCATATTTATGGGAATGTGGTGGACAACTTGGTAGACCATATATAATTGTAGTTTGAAAAAAATATGGCTTTGATATATCACCATTTGTTATGTACCTAGCTTAGAGACCTAAAAATGTGTTCTATATATTTTTTCAAATATAAAATGCAATAATAAATAAATATATAATAATAATAATAATGGAGTATGTTTTATTTTAAATTTTTATGTTTTTATTTTTAATATTTTATGTGTATAATGGTGTTTGTAACTTTATTGAAATAAAAGGATAGACATATTG
>LPNX010419162.1:0-11259 GCA_001517045.1 Pseudotsuga menziesii
TCAACAGCTTGCAAGCCAGATATATTAGGAACTTGTGACTCAGCCAGAGTCGAGACGTCTCGGAGCCCATTCTAGATAAAACAAGGTGAGCCACCTATCGAGAGGTCAGCTACCCTTCTAGCCTTGTCACAACAAGCTAATAAACATCCATACTCTACCGATTTTAAAGTATTTGCTACGCCCTAAAATTAGGATAA
Source organism: Pseudotsuga menziesii (assembly GCA_001517045.1). NCBI lineage: Eukaryota > Viridiplantae > Streptophyta > Pinopsida > Pinales > Pinaceae > Pseudotsuga > Pseudotsuga menziesii. The sequence goes on from LPNX010419162.1 coordinate 198, forward strand.
GGAAACTAATCCTGCCGCAGGACTAGTCCTTAGCTCATAAAAAAAATACAGCACCAATAACTTCTCTCCCCCAATCTTAACACTTATTACAAACATACTAAAAAACAATTAACTAGCACTCTTAACGAGTGGATATTAATCCAATGAGTCATGATGGGACTCGTTTTATTCAATGGACCTTGTTGTTCTTATGTAAAACAACTTATTTATAATTATACTTATAATAACCCTCTAATCAATGATGGCTCATGATCTTATAAAAATGATTTCGGTTCGCTTGGCCACAAGAAACAACACCCACTCATAAGTCTAGAGACTCCAATCTAGTAATTTTGGCTACTCGAAGAGATAGTGCACAGTAGGATGGCTATGGCGCAGTGCTGGTGCACTGGACATTCCATGGCACCGTTCACCCATTATCCTGTGAGCCTCTGCAGGGTTCTCAAGCTCCCAGGTCTAAATAATCTGGATTAGTAGGATGGCTATGGAGCAGTGCGGGTGCAGTGCTGGTGCACTGGACATTCCATGGCGGCCTTCACCCATTATCCTGTGAGCCTAAGCAGGGTTCTCGGGCTCCCGGGTCTGCACTCCATTCTGTTGTCTTGTGGGGCGGGTTGTTTTTTGATCCTAGGTTCTGTTGCTGGTTCTTGGCTAGGGTTTGGACTTACAGGGTGGTCATTCCTAGTTGGCATCCCCTCTTGGAGTCCCTCCGCTTCACTGGGGGACTAGTACCAACCAAGAATAAAAAAGAGTGGGAAGGATTCGCTCATTCTTGGATTCCCTGGGGGTTTTCTTTGGTTCGCCACCCCTGCATGGGATTTCCATCGTGGTTTTAGTATATTTGTCATCTGTCCCCTCCGACACGTACTGGGTTGACTTATGAATGTCACTGATGTGTTCTGGAGTTCGGGATTCTCTCATTGTTTTTCTTCACCTTTGTGTCTCCCCTGGTATAGGGCCCCTCTTGCGTGGTTCTTCCTAGGGAATTGGTTCTTTATATTAGAAGTTGGGGTTTTATCCCTCCTTACATTCTGTTGGGTTCTTCTTTCCTCTCGGTTTGGTGTTGACTTTGGCTAACCCTACTAGTTGGGTTAGAGTTTCTCCCATATTGTTCTCATTATTTTGTGGGTTAACTTGGGTTTTCCATTGTCGGTTCCGGGGGATTGGGGTTCTATTCTTGGGGTTATTTTTTCTCCCGTGCATATGGTCCCTCTTTATTAACCTCTCCTCTGGTCTCGCTGACATTCAATGGCTCCCCTGGGCTCTACAGAGGGGTTTCGTTTGTGGGTTGACTTCGTTTCTCCTGTGTTGGTTCTGGGGGATTGGTGCCCTGTGTTATCGGGCTTACTTTTCTGTCCTGGCTTGTGGTCCCTCTCTTCTAGCATCTCTTCTGATTTCTCAAATATTATGTCTGGTGGGAAATGATTATCCTGGCTACATGACTACGATCAAGGGTTTGGTATCCACTCTAACTCCTTTTGTGTTGACCTTGTGGGTCCTTTTCACATGGCTGAGTTGGCTTCTCCTCCTTACTTCTGTCAAAAGAGACATGCCAAATGTATTAAGGCCCAGCAGGGGCATTTTCGCTATGTCTTGGGCCATGACATCTTCATGGAACGTGTCTCTTCTCTCTGCTCTCGTGCTCTCATTCGGAGATTAGAATATTGCAGGATGGGTAAGGTGGCCTGGGTGGAGTGGGCTACGGAGCACCGAAAGCCCCTCTTCAATTATATTCCCACTATTAGCCTGTTGTCGAATGGGTGGATAGTATTTGTATTTTTGGAGGACGAGCACTGTTCTTGTATTCTCAAAGGTATTTGGCGCATTAGGGAGGGATCTCTGGTTCTTGGGCACTGACACTCTCCCTTCGACCCTCTCCGGGAAAGAATTACGAAACACCATCTTTGGGTGTTGCTGCCTCACCTCCCGTTCCCTATTTGGAACAGACAGGTCCTGGAAGGCATTGGAAATACTATCAGCCGGTTTGTTGTTGTTGAGGTGGATTTCCATCTTGCATTTGATAAGAGGATCGCCAGGGATCTTGTTGAGATGGACTTCTCCATAGGATTACCGGTGGAGGTGGAAATCCTCTGTAATGAGCGCCTCCTGGTCCAGAGGCTCGACTACCTCGATGTGTCGTTCAGATACAGCAGCTTCCATGAGGTTGGTCACCTAAGGCGTGTATGTCCTGACTTGCGCCTTGGATGCAATGACTTGGGCTCGGATGTCTCTCTGAATGGCTCCATTCTGGTTGTCCCCTCCGAACATGCGCATTGGGCTCCAGGTACCCACTCTGATTCTTTTTCTCCTTCTGAAGTTGTCTCGAATTCCTTTCTAGACGCTATCGATGATTTGATATTGTCACATTCCAAAACTCCCTTACCTATTCCCTCTTTGTCCTCCAATCCCCACACTGAATCACAATCTTCGCATCTTGAACCGATTCAGGACCTATCTCTACCTTGTGACTCCATGCTTCCAGTCACAAATTCTTTCTCATCACACAAGTCTCCTTCGGCACCTGTGGACTCCCCACCTCATATTGCACCTGACCATACACCTTTCTCCCTGCATTCTCCATCTCTGCAGCTCAATAAGGAATAGGCTCTTCCTTCTCTGACTTCTTTGGTGGATTTTTCACCTCGATCCCCACCAACCCTGACTTCTCCCTCCTTTAGTCCTACCTCATCACCCTCATTCTTTGATCCCACTCTTAAAAAATCATGATCCATTTTTACAGCTACAACCCCATCCTCCCCTTCTACCCTTCACCTCAACTCCATCCACTTCACCAATGTGACTCTTTGGAAAAAATCAAAAGGAAAAAGGGACAATTTGAAGGTGGACCTATCCTCAGCTTCTCCTCCCTGTATCCCACTTTCTGTATGCATCAAAGATGCATCCCGTGGAATCCTAAACCGGGGACTTAGAGCGTCGTCTCCCCACCAGAATGCTCCGTGATGAAGCTCTTATCCTTTAATATTCAGTTTCTTGGAGGTAAGACCAAAAACCATAACCTCCATACTCTCTTTAAGTCTCTCGATCCATATATGATCCTCCTTTAGGAAACTATGTGTAGTTCCTCTCCTGCATTACTAGCCTTCTCTAAGATCCTCCCTTCTTGGGAGTTCTGTGCGATCAATGCGTCGGGCCTTTCAGAAGGCCTCCTCACTGCCTGGAATCCTCAAAAGGTTAAGTGTGGGGCCTATCAGACCTGTGCTGGCCTTTTGGTACAAGATTCTATCCGTGGGATGCCTGTTCCTCTCTCCATCCTCAATGTTTATGGTCCTTATAGAGACCGCGAACTTTGTTGGGAAAAGGCTCTCCAAGGGGGGTTACTTAGCATTCCAAATCTTGTCTTAGGTGGGGACCTCAACCTTACTCTGTACTCCTCTGAGATTTGGGGAAATAAGGCTTCCCATGATCCTCTCTCACTTCACTTCTTATCCCTCTTTGACTCGGTGGATCTTGTGGACTTGGCTCCTCAGTATGCTGGGCCTACTTGGCGTAATGGCCATGTGGGTGAAGATGGCATAAGTAAGAGACTTGACTAATTTTTAATATTAGCATCCTTGATTCCTTATTTGGGGGTTCACAGGGTGTGGACTCAGTGTGCAGACATTTCAAACCACTTTCCTATTTGCTTTGAATGGGACAAGCAGTGGGGCTCTTGTAACTATCCATTCAAATTTAATCGCTCGTGGCTTAACGATCCAACTTTTACTGATTGGTTTTTGAAGCAGTGGTCACTACATGCCCACAGTGACAGCACCCTCGGCATTGATTCTATCATCCATAAGCTGCGTATTCTTAAAGATGAAGCCAAGGTATGGATAAAGGGAAAATGGCTAGTATGGATTCTGTTTCTAATTCTCTTGACCATGCTATTGGATCACTCCTCTCGGGATCGACAAATGGAATCCTATCCATGGATGAAATGGCACTTCTGACCCAGCTCAAATCTGAAAAGCAAAAGATCCTGGACCATTATCTGCTTACTTGGCAATTAAAAAGTAGGTCGAAATGGGCCCTTCAGGGTGACTCAAATACCAAATATTTTCATATGCTAGCCTCTGGCAGGCAGAATCAAAATACGATTTGGTCACTGGCCGATGCAGATGGAAATTGTTATGAAGATGAGGCAGCTCTTAAAGATCTGGGTCAGTCATATTTTTCAAGTATTTATAAGGATGATGGCGGGACATGTTTGGTTCAACAACTCAAGGTTATCATGCTTTATCCTAAGATGATTCCAATTGAGCTCGCATCTTACCTTACTTGCCCTGTTAGTCTCGGGGAGATTGAATTTGCCTTGAAATCATTTTAAAAAAGATTGGAGCCCTAGCCCTAACGGATGGCCTGTGGAGTTCTATCTGCACTTTTTTGAACTCTTGGGTCATGAATTATTGTTAGATGTGGACTCGACTAGGGTTTCTAGATTTATCCCACCATCCCTGAACTCGACCTTCCTTAAAAACTGACAGATCACTGAGCCTATAGGAATTGTTCAAGAGATTTTCCACTCTATTAAAACTAAAAATATATGTGCCTTCATACTCAAATTGGATCTTATCAAGGCATTTGATCGTGTGAATTGGACCTTTATCCGACTCATCTTGATCCAAATCGGGGTTCCACTTCTAACTGTCAATTGGATAATGCGCTGTCTTACCTCTGCAAATTTTGTTGTCCTGATTAATGGGACCCCCTCGAAGTTTTTTTCAGCTTCTTGTGTCATACGACAAGGCTGCCCTTTGTCTCCTCTACTCTTCATCCTTGTAATTGAAGGACTCAACCTCTTAATCTCGGATTCTTGGAACAATGGACTTATCTGTGGCATTCAGATCTCATCCTCCCTTGCCCTTACTCACCTCCTTTTTGTGGACGATGTGATCCTTATGGGTACTGGCACTCTTCAGGAATGGGTTGCATTTGACGTTATCCTGGAGACCTTCTGTAAGGCTTCTAGAATGTGTATCAGTCTTGAAAAATCTTGCTTCCTTTATAATAATATTGATGTTGTCAATCTCATGGATATTGCCAGGGTTCTACCTTATCAGATGGAGATGATTCTTAATGGGTTTAAGTAACTTGGATACTACCTTAAGCCACTCGGTTACAGGGTTTGCAATTGGATTTGGTTGGTTCAAAAAATTGAAAAGAGGATCTATAACTAGACCCACAAGCTTCTATCTCTGGGTGGTAGGTTGATTATTGTTCAATCTATGCTTTCCAACATACCGGTGTACTGGCTGGGATTAGCTCCTATCCCAATCTCCATCCTGCACAAGCTCAGGAGCATCATGTTTGCCTTTTTATGGGGATCTCCTGAAAATAATCGAAGATATCATCTGGTCAGCTGGCAGAGTCTCTCATGGCCAAAGGAATATGAAGGATGGGGGATAAAAAATATTCATTGGTTTAGCATATCCCCGTGCCTTAAAAATATCTAGATGGCTCTGTTGAAGGATGGTTTATGGCATCGTGTCCTTATCACAAAATACTTGAAAAACATTTCGGTAGTTGCTTGGCTTAGAGATAAGAGGTTCTGCACTCGGAGGGTATCCATTATCTGGAGGGGTTTTTTACAGACACTTCCTTGGCTGGGTCGTCACTTGGCTTGGAAGGTGGGTAATGGTAAATACATTCTGATTGTTGTTGACTTGATTATTGGTGCTCCTTCCTCTTTCATCCTTCCATAGGAGCTAAGAATGTTCCTGGTGGACCTAAACATCAGTACTCTCTCTCAGGCGCACAATATATTACCTGACTCACAGCACTACTGGTATATGGCTGAAGAGTTGGGTTTAGAAGGGGCTTGGAAAGAAGCCTAGAATGCTTATACAGTGGGTCTGGTTCTCAGTGGAATTCATCCCTCTTCGCAAGTCGATTCCCTAGTATGGGACTTCAACAAAAAATATGGCTCTATTTCTGTAAAACATGCTTATGAATGTATTGTTAATTCATATTCTTCACCTATTGGCATTTGCACTGACTCTTTATTATGAAACAGTGCTCTCCCACGTAAAATTGGTTGCTTTATATGGTTGGTTTTTAGGAACAAAATCCTCACCTGGGATAACCTCCAGAAAAGGGGATGGTCTGGTCCAAGTATTTGTGCACTGTGCTATTCCAATGAGGAGACCGTTACACATATTTTCACACATTGCATAGTCTGGAAAATTGTACTTGGCCACATCTGCGATCGGTTCCAACTTCCTTGTCCTCCTCTCGTGGATTCTCCCTCCTCATTTGTAAGGAATTGGGCTGACTATCACCCAAGGAATATGTCTCTTTGTTCCATTCCATTCCATATGATGTGGATCATATGGAAAGCACAGAATCTAGCCATTTTCGAAGGAAAGAAGAGGAATGTTCTCAGCATAGTTCAACAAATTACAAATTCTCTACAGACCTATTCTTCTCAGCCTGTCAAAGTTAAAAAATTCAGGAAGATAGGGAATCCTCCTTGTTTTTATTTCCCTTGTGGATTTTTTGATGGTGCCTCTACCAACAGGGAAGCCGGTGTTGGATACAACTTATATTTGAATGAGTCTCATCATTTCGAGTTCACTCTGGGGGTTGGATATGGCTCCAATACAAAAGTAGATTTACTTATCCTTTGGGATCTTCTGCTATCTTCCCAAATGATGAGGATCCCCTTATCCCGCATATTTGGTGACTCACAAGTCATCGTTAACTGGGCAAAGGGATCAACTGCTCTCTCCCCTCCAGAACTCTTTCATTGGTGTGGGGAAACTCAAAAGCTTATTTCTAGCTTTTTGGATCTGTCGTTCATCCACATCTACTAAGAACACAATCGGATTGCTGACTGTCTCTCTAAAACTGCTTTCACATTTTCTTCGAGTTATGGTTGTTTCTTTGAATTTATGGAGGACCATTTGGTCTCACATGATTCCTTTCAGCTCTTTTGAGCATGGATAGGGGAGCTTACTCCTCTTATTGATTTGTTGACTTGCTGCTCATTGAGCAGCCTCTTTTAGATTTCTGATCTGATCCCTTTGGTTCTCGGTAGATGGGGCTGAAGAGACTGAGTCCCTACATGATGAGACAGTACTACTGATGGGATCCTTCACACTTCAGTCTTTCCTTTCCCCCTGGAAGCGTATTGAGGAGACTTATTGTCTTATGAGCTGTATACTTCTGAAATGTAACCCACTTCTGGGATGGCAGGATTGATGCCCTTTGATTCTTAATAAGAATAACAAGGACAGGGTTTTTTCTTCCTGAAAAAAAGAGAGCTTCCAATCTTAGTGATCAACGTGATTGGAAAAGGGCGAGGATAACATGGGAGACTCTATTTCAACCAAAAAGAATATGGATGGTGTCACTCCTCATTTAAAATACTAAAGATGATTTTGTAGAGGTCTATTTGTAATGAAATAAGGCTAATGTAAAAACAGATTAATATAAAATGTTGAAATTTTTAATTATATTTTTTATTTTTAATTGTATAGTGAGTGTTGTCGCTCCATCCATATTGTATAATTCACGGGCCTCAAAACTAAACCCCAACACTATTTATTCGTTGATTTCCAACGCTATTGCTTTTTGGTGGAAATGAAACACCGAAGAGAACTTTAATATGTTGCAAAATGAGACAAAGTTGTTTGTATGTAGATAATGTGACTTATGTGTTGAAAGCAAATCTAGTGAATCTATGGTAGGCATAATATAATTTATGAGTTGAAAGCAAGTCTAGGGAAATGTACATTAATTGCATTTTTTCTTTCATTTTTATTGGTTATCAATTCCAATGTTGAGTAGATACAAAACATCTTGTGTTGTGTTGAATCATTCAGTGTAAGAGCAGTTCACTCTTGGTTCCTTATGTACACCCTTTCACCCATCCCATGAAAATTCTCCTCGTGAAAAGAGAGTAGATCATGGCTATACAAGAAAGAATTGTGATACATTTGTTTGGATTTGATAGTCTATCGTTACTCTCTTGTAGATCATTGCTAGACTATGACACCTTCATATGCCTTCACATGGTTCATGGATCTTGTGCAAAGATGTTTTTAATAGAAATGTTGATATGGGGATGTCTCTCTCATCCATCAAGGTGTGAATTGTCTTTCATCCATTAAGGTGTGAATTGGATGGCTCATGCTTATTTCACTTCTGCATCAAAACCACATTATTATTCGATCTATTATAGGTTTATTGAAGTTACTATCCCTTATTCATATAACCTTAATGATAACATAGTCAATCACCAATACGATCTTTGATAATAAAATTGAAACAAAATATATCGTTTATCCCTTGTGATAGGTTTCAAATTATTTTCCATCTCCATCTAAGGGACGGTTTCGAGCAGATGAAGTATCATATGACTCTACATGGAGATTGTTTTAATATATTTGATTTGCTTCTTTGGGTGTCTTTATTCCTTAAATAACATGGCATGTATTGTTTATTCATTCTACTTTTTAAAGAACATGACACATGATTTTTAATGTGTGGTTGTAGATATCCTTTTTAGCGTTTCATAGCTCTCAAGCAGAAAGTGTCACGAGCAAGTGTCACAAATTTAGATTTTAACCCGGTAAGGGAGGATATGTCATTCCTCCCAACCACCCGATCTACACTCAATTCATGGGGGTATGCTAGTATATTAATTGTGTGTAAGTAAAGAGTTGATATTAGCTACATATAATTCTACTTATAAAAATTTCAATTTTTACACCATATTTGGAATCATAGTACTTTTTATTTTTATAGAGTGCACATTTTTTTTTTCTTTTTTCAAATGTGGTTTACCATTGTTAGTTTCTACATCTAGAGGGTACGTCTACAAATTGGTAAGCATCAATGATAAGGGCCTTCATGTAATTAGACAAAATGTAATTATGATATATTATAGGTTTAACAATTTAAAAAGGGTATCATAATCTACATAGATTTTGCATTTTTAATTAAAATTAAATCATTTTTTTTTGGAGTCCTCTATTTGTTAGACATTTTGGATTTTTCGGCCAATTTTTAATCAGAATAGATTAATTTTTTTTTCCAAAATCTGAATTTTGAAGTGTCCAAATCATTTTTTTGAATGCATAAATAGATTCAATATCCTTACATACCCTAAGGGAATCAAGATTATGCAAGTTTAACAACTATCATATGCTTTTTCAAGAAACAACTAAATAATAATAATAAAAAATCTAAAAATATTAAAAAGTCTAACATTTAGATTAGCGCATTTTTTTTCTATAAATAAATTTGACAAATAAGAACATACTTAAAAAAATAATAATAATTAACATTACAATCACAATATTGAATAATATTTATAAAAATAAGTTTAATTTAAATTATTAATTATTTATTAATAAATTAATAAATAACTCTTTATTATTAAAAAAATTGTTAATAAGAATTATTAATTAATAGATAATGTTTATTATTATTAATGATGAAAAGGGAAAGGTGCATAGGAGCCCGTCCTTACTTTAAACAAGTGTGTTAGTATTTAATTTCTTTTATACTTAATTTAAATTTTGAATTTTGATACTGCTCGTAGCAAATGCATACATTGCTCACCTTTTCTTGAATTGCATTTAGTTGATGCATTTTACAACACAATATGGAGAGATTCATCGCGAGTGTAGAAATATACTTCACACATTAAATATAGGAGACCAAATGCCTCTAATGCAAGTTTTTGCATCTTTAAAAATTTTGAACCTTGAAAATTTTGATATCTATAAATTTAAGGTCAAAAGAAAATAAATATAAATGGATATATTTTGATATAAAAATATTCAAACAAAATCTTTTTTAATAAGAGGAGCATGTTTTAAGTTTTTCTGAATGCTTGGAACAAAAAACACATAGCAATATTAAAAATTTGAAAGGATTTTTCAAGTTTTTGTGAACGGTTAGCATAAAAACACGAGTAACAAAGAAGAAAAATACAAGCAACTTAGATTAAAGTTCCAAACCATAGCAATTCCACTCTTGCTATAACTCTTCCATCATTGTATTTTCATCACTGACCTAACTTTTCCATTTGATATGCCTCTAGATCAAATTGATTTTTCTTATTGCCTCTTCATAAATGACTTCTTCCTGCACATGGAAAGCTCCTCACTGCCTAGTAGGGATTGATTGGCCTCATATCAGATGTCGAAAGAGGGACTCCTATTGAATAACAACCAATGTATCTAGGAAAGGCTGATTTCAAACTAAATCACTCCAGTTATTCAACGTAGCCCACCATCATCTATGCATGAAGTATACATGGGCATTAGTTGAACTAGGGAATAGAAGGATATGCTAACAAACAAGGGTAAGAAAAATAATCTACATAATTCCCTGGATGGCTTGCAACAACTCCATCATCAAATCTCATGGTTACTCCCTTTAAAGTGAGGCCACACTCCATAAGAGTCCCATTCTATCTCCCCATCTACCATGATTCATCTCTGACACTAAGTCATCAAATATCAGTTTGACACTAATACATTGTTAAGCCTAAATATCATCATTAGTGGGTTGATTACCAAAGTCCCTAAAAAGTTGGCCAAGTTTGACAGGCTTCTTTAGTAGAATTAATTTAACTTTCATTGCCACATTTTCCATTAAAGGTCAGAATGGACAACAAAATAACAGAGAAAAAATAGTTAAATAAACTCTAGTGGCCTCACTTTCCATTGATGGTCATAACGATGGACAATAAAATAACAGAATAAACCAGTTATACATTTAAATGAATTCACTTCTTCGCCTAGTTGGCGTCATTGAAGGATGGATTACCAAAGTCATTAAAAAGTTGGCCAAGTTTGACAGGCTTCTTTAGTAGAATTAATTTAACTTTCATTGCCACATTTTCCATTAAAGGTCAGGATGGACAACAAAATAATAGAGAAAAAATAGTTAAATAAACTCTAGTGGCCTCACTTTCCATTGATGGTCATAACGTTGGACAGTAAAATAACAGAGAATAAACCAGTTATACATTTAAATGAATTCACTTCTTCACCTAGTTGGCGTCATTAGAGGATGGATTACCAAAATCATTAAGTGTATTGTAAGA
>LPNX010419162.1:17253-28715 GCA_001517045.1 Pseudotsuga menziesii
ATATGTGTGTTATGTTTATTTTAGATGATGTTTATGTTTAGAAGATGGTGATGGTGATGATGATGATAGTATTTTACATGATGTTAGGTGGTGGTTGTGGTGGTGCCCTTTGGGTTCTATTTTTTTTACCATTGAAAGAAAATGTTGCTCTTATATAAGTGTCGTATTTTGGGAGGAATACCCTCAAGCAGTAGCACACTGGATTTCGTAGGTGGGTCAACCACTTAGCCTTCATAGAAGGTCCATATCATTTATTTCCATGATACTCTTTTGTTACAAAAACCACGGTGTTATGGTATGTTAGTGTTGAAGCTCAATATAGTCGTACTGAGTTAAATATGCCAAAAAATATTGTTATGAATATAAATAAATCAAACAACATGTTTACCAAATAAAACTCCTAATCCTAGATAATCATGTGTGGTGTATGCACATATGCCATACAATGTAAAAATCCTCTCTTTTGGGATGGGTCTTGATACATCAAATACATGTATACCTTCCCATAATTTATTCAATTCATCAATCAATGGTTGTAGTTAAACATTCATAATCTTCACTTGTCTTCTACTAGATAAATAAGACCAGGCATAAGATGTTCATTCTTCTCGAAAAACGATGTGGGGATATTGTTATTGATCACTACTAAAAGCCAAATATAATATTTGGTGTTTCGGATCGAATAAGGGTTGAATACATCCATGGGTATGCTCAATCGAAGGATTCATACATCATCCTTGAATTTATCAAGTCATGTATCCTCTACATGCTTCATGATTATTACATCTGTTGGGATTCACATAACTTCTTACTCACCTCATTGAAAGGCATGCCATCCCTGCAACATAGCTTATTCTTTGCGACAAAAGAGCCTTTGAATCCTTGGGATTACATGCATGTGCCTCAATATATTATGAGGACTACCATATGTTTTATCCTTATTTCTTGATTTATGGTTCTTGTCATGCCCACATTTTGGGCATATCTGTTTGTCTGCATATTTGTCTCTATATAGAATACAATCATTTGAACATGCATGATATGGTATGTACTCAACTCCCAACATTTTCAACATTTGAGTTTCCTCTTCATAGCTCCCAAGAAAGACATTAGCACTCAAAAGTACCTTATCTTTGAATAAACTATAGTTAGTGTGAAATATAAATGTACAGTGTCATTTAACATTAATAAAATCAACTATTTTCAATCTTGATTATGTGACAGGTTTCCTTAAAATATAATGGACTTGACGGAGAATTACATCAAAAGTGTTGAGAAACACACGTATTACATGCCATACATTGCTTTCAAGTGTATAGTAACATAGTTGTCCCTAAGTAGGTAGAATGTGACAACCTAAGTCCAAAGAGAGGGATGATGGAAGTCAATTTAAGGCATTGGAAAAATGTATCACTGATATGAGGATCATCCACTAGATCATTGTAATGGATTCAGATGACAACATTGCATCCATGTCACTGACTTGTCATAAGAACTCATACATACCACCTCTATTTTATTTCCTACACTGCCAACATGTGAAGAACTACTATTATTGTAGACATTCCTAATTAGTGAGTCTGGACAGAATGTGATTCCAATAGGTGGTTGATTCAACGATTCTATCCTTGATTCTTGATTTATGGTTATTATCATGCCCACATGTTGGACATATTTGTTTGTCTGTAGAAATATTTTCCTATATATAGAATACAATCATTTGAACACACATGATATGATATGTACTCAACACAACAATTTCAACATTTGAGTTGTCTCTTCGTAGCTTCTGGGAAAGACATTATCACTCAAAAGTACCTTATCTATAAATAACCTACAGTTAGTGGGAAATATAACTATATAGTGTCATTTAACATTCATAAAATCGACTATTTTCAATGTTGATTACGTGACAGGATTCCTCAAAATATAACGGACTTGATGGTTTATTAACTCAAAAGTGCTAATAAACACATGTATTACATGCCATACATTGATTTCACTGTTGTATAGTAACATAGTTGTATCTAACTAGGTAGAATGTGATTTTCTAAGTCCAAAGAGAGTGTTAGGATATTTAGACACTTAGGAGTTAGTTAAGATCAACCTGTGTAATATATCCGTTAGGTAAAAATGTGTTTCTTTAGTATACATTTGTAAATATTCTAATCCGATAGTCACGATATGTTCTAGACATAGAGTGATCTGACGGTTCAACTTCTCTTAGATCATACCTACCATTGATTTGTGGCTTAACACCCGATTGGTCTCTGATCTCTATTTAAAGAGCATAGAGGGTCCTTGGCTAGTTGATTGATTATGAGAAGCTCATGTAAGTTTCTTTCTTTTGCATAATAAATTGCTCCAAGTAGCTATTTGGTTGGGGCCGTGGACTGTTTCCCTCTCGAGGGTCTTAACCACGTGACAAACATTGGTGTATTGATATGTGATCTGTTTGTTTGAAGCGTTTGTTCTTGGTGTTTGGTCCTTTGGGAGTACCCCGTGTACCCTAACATGGTATCAGAGCTTTTATGAAGAGTCACTTTCGGTTTTGATCAAGATCTGGAACCGGTGTTGCCGAAACTTTGAAAGGGTTTCTGGTTATAGATTTTTTGTGCATTTTTTGCCTGTGGGAGCTGTTCCACTACGTCCGGAGCACCGTTTTCATTTGGAAATATTTTTCGTTTCACCGAAATCCGTTTCCGTTTGTTCCAGAAACACCCATTTCGACAAATCTGAAGGTATAATGTTACAGTGACGGATTTGTTTTATTTTATTTTTTTTAAATCTTTCATATTTTATCAGTCTTATTATTAGATCTTTTTGTTTTAGTCTCAAACTGTTGCCTTCCCTGGCTGCGTATGCTCTTTGCCGTGCACCTTGCGCGATCGCGGCGAATCAGAAATAGTGAGGGAAAGTTTTTTTTCTTTTTTCTTTTCTTGTCTTCTCGGCTACGTATGCTCTTTGCCGTGCACCTTGTGTGCTCACGGAAAATCAGAAACAACGAGAAAACTTGAAAATGGAGACTTTCCAGGAAAGCTAACTATTATTTAACCCCATTGTGTGGAATTTTTTTTTTTGTTTTTTCATTTTTTTTGTGATTTGCGGGAAAAAAAAGCAAGCACGGAAAACGAGAGAGAAGAGTAAAAAATTAAAAAAATTAAAAAACCTTCCTCTTTCCATAGTTTTACGTACCTTTTAAACTTAGCTCACTTGGTCGAAAGTTGCTTTACACCTTGATAAGTCTTGGGTTCAAGTCTTATCAAGCTACTTTTTTAGTGCATGCAATTTTTATTTTCAAGTTATTTTATTGTAAAAGTGCATCTCACATTAATAAAATAAAATAAAAGTGAGTCACTTAAATTTTTTAATTTATTGCCGCACTATTTAAAAAGTCACATTATTGTAAAAGTGAACATCACTTATTCTACAAAAGTGATTCACTTCAAAGCAACTTTATTGTAAAAAGTGATTGTCAAAGGTTGATCTTGGGAAGAGGGGGCTTCTTTTTTTTAGTTGGTCAAGTTAATATATGCCACGTCACTATTGGGGACATCTTCAACATTTCCTTTGATCAAGCATAACTTCTTCATCCGGAATCAGTTTTAAGTGTCGTTTCTTTTTAAACCGCATATTTTTTCGAGCTCTTTGCAACCAGGCAGTTAGTTTCTATTTTTTCAGCCATTATTTTACAGTATGGCTGCCTCTTGTGATATTATACTTACAATTTCTAACTATTTCTCATGGAAATCTCATATGGAGGATGTTCTACGAAGTAGGGGACTTTTCAGGATAACCTCAGGGAAAGAAACATAACCCACTGATGATGATAAGAAAATTAAATGGGAAAATAGATGTGATGAAGCTCGTAGATTGATTGGGATGTCAATCTCTACTGATTTGTGATTCCACATATCTGGAATTGATGAACCTGATAAAGCTTGGGAAAAGTTGGAATCTGTGTTTGGTAAACACAATGAAATTCGAGGTCATCAACTTGAGAATGAGTTGATTTCCTTGAATCCAAATGATTTTTCATGCATTCAAGACTTTTTATCTAAGTATAAAACTATTAGATTATTATGTGCAGAATGCAAGATTAAGAAAGAAGACAAACAATGTATTTATCATATTCTTTCCAAACTTGGACCTGCATATTCTGTTTTTGTATTTACATTCTACTCCATGAAAGAATCCTTGACTGTAGCCAGCTATCAAGAGCCTAGTCTTGAATCCTTTTGTGATTCCTTAATTAGATATCAAGATAAGCTCATTCATCTTGGAATAATTAACAATGCAGGTACATCTGGGAAAGCCTTATTGTCCCAACAGAAAGAAAAGTCCAAGCCTCCCAAGAAACAAAATTTTCGCAATAATAAACAAAACAAAAAGGGTCCCAAACCCTCTCAGTCATCTCCACCCTTAAAAAATGATAAAGGATCCAAGCAAAAAGGAAAGAAGACTAAGCATCATTGCAATTTTTGTGGGAAAGATAATCATGATGAATCTAAGTGTTTTAAGAAGATGGCAGCCTTGGAAGCAACAATGAAGAAGCACCACATCAGCCTAGATTTGTCTTTAGAATATACCTCTCATGGACATGCCCTTTGTGCTTCTGGTTACTCTTATACTGCATCTTCTTCTTCTACTTCGAATGAATGGCTCATTGATTCTGGAGCATCTTATCATATGGCTAAGGATAAAGCCATCTTTTTTACTATGCATGAATGTAACACCAAACAAATATTTGTTGGTGATGATAGATCTCTAAGTGTTGTAGGATCTGGAACAGCTCCAGTAGAAAATGGTCATTTCAGTGATGTACTATGTGTTCCAAAAATTTCCTGCAATTTTTTATCAGTCTATCAAATTACTCATTCAGGTGAAGGTAAAACTGTGACGTTTAAACCTCACCAAGTTGTAATAAAGGATTTTAAATATCCTCAAAATATCCTTGCTACTGGAACTGTTGATGATATTACCAGGTTGTACAAATTTAACAACTTTGGGTCATCACCTTTTTCAGTTTTTGTTGCTCATAGTGATAACTTGAGCGAACTTTGGCATGAGAGATTTGGTCACTTAAATTATCGCTCATTGCAACAACTATGTAAAGACAATATGGTGACTGATCTTCCGCTGGTATCTTGCAAGGATGGTGTTTGTTCCGGTTGTGTACTCGAAAAACATCATCAGGACAGTTTTGACAAACGTGCCTCTTGGCACACCTCGGTTCCCTTGGAGCTTGTGCATAGTGACTTATGTGGCCCTCTTCCATTTGCTTCCTTTTCTGGTTTCAAATATTTCTTAGCTTTCATTGATGACTACTCCAGACGCACTTGGGTTTATTTCCTAAAACTTAAGAGCGAAGTATTTAATATGTTCTTGGCCTACAAGGCCCTTGTTGAAAAACAATCTGGTCATCAAATTATTAAGTTAAGATTTGACAATGGAGGAGAATATGTTAACAACAAGTTCACTACTTTTTGCACTGAACAAGGAATCCAAAAACAGCACACTATTCCATATACACCACAACAAAATGGTGTAGCTGAAAGGAAGAACCGCACTTTAAAAGAAATGGCTAATTGTATGATCCAATCTAAGGGACTAAGTCTTCAATATTGGGCTGAGACCATAAATTATGCAAATTACATAGTTAATCGCACACCCACTAAAGTTTTACAGGGTATAACACCGGAAGAAGCATGGAGTAAAATTAAACCAGATGTAAGTCACTTTTGTGTGTTTGGTTGTGAAGCATGGGCTCACATTCCGGATGAAAAATGGAAAGCATTGTAGCCTAAAAGTGAAAAGTGCATATTTGTTGGATATTCTGAATATGTAAAAGGTTATAAACTTCTTTAGTCACATTCTCATGATATAATCATTATAATAGATGTTAAATTTGATGAAAATCTCTTGTCCTGTGAGCCTAACTTGGCGGGTGTGTCATCTTTGGCCTACGAGCTTGATTCGGCGATTGTGCCTTGTTCTTCTTCTTCTTCCAGCTTCCTTGACAGGTTTCCAACTCCAATTTCTGATGATGACAGTGAGGATGAAAATCCACCTCCGCCTGCTCATGTTCATCCAATTGCACCAACACCAATACTTCCTCGATGGGTCTGTTCAACATGTGAAACAGTTGGTGATCTTGCCGGTGATCCCAGAGATCAACGTCGAACACGTTCTCAGTTTCAGCGAGCCTCTTCTATTTTGGCTCAATTTTTCGAGAATCATGATCCAAAAACTTTTGCAGAAGCTTCAGGAAATCCAGATTGGGATGCAGCTATGGATGAAGAATATTGTTCCTTAATGGCGAACGATACTTGGGATCTTGTTCCTCTTCCAAAAGGAAGAAAACTTGTCAAATGTAAATGGGTCTACAGAACTAAGTATGCATCAAATGGAAGTGTTGAAAGACTTAAGGCACAGTTAGTTGCCAAAGGTTTTTCCCAAGTTGAAGGGATTGACTACAACGAAACCTTTGCCCCTGTAGCAAAAATGAACTCCATCCACCTTGTTCTTTCCCTTGCAGCCTTACATAACTGGGAAGTCCATAAAATGGATGTCAAGTCTGCCTTCTTACATGGTGATTTACATGAGGAAATTTACATAGAACAACCTCCTGGATATGTTCAGAATAACTCTATCCTTGTTTGTCTCCTTAAGAAATCCTTATATGGACTTAAGCAAGCTCCTAGAGCTTGGTATGCAAAAATGGATAGCTTTCTCCTTGACACTCATTTTTCTAGATGCCATTCTGAGCCCAATGTCTATACCAAGAAAGTAGGAAACCATCTCATCATACTTGTTCTTTATGTTGATGATCTTATCCTTATTGGTAGTGACCCTAACCTTATAACCCATGTGAAATCCAGTCTCAAGAAAAATTTTGAAATGTCAGACTTAGGACATTTGCATTATTTTCTTGGTCTCCAAGTCTTGCAAACCAAAGAAGGAATCTTTCTTTCCCAGTTTAAGTATGCTTGTGACCTTCTTCGTCGCTTCCACATGGAAAATTGTAAACCAGCCCCTTCTCCCTTCCAGTCTGGAGTCAAACTTTCTGCCACTTGTACTTCCCCTGAAGTAGATGCCAGCTTGTATCGTCAACTTGTTGGTAGTCTTTTATACTTGACTCATTCCCATCCTGACCTTTCCTTTGCCGTTGGTCGTGTTTCCCGTTATATGCAAACTCCTCATGAAAGTCACTGGAAAGCAGCCAAAAGAATGCTTCGATATATTCGAGGTACAATTCAGTTTGGGATTCATTATAGTACAAGGGGGAAACCTTTGTTGGTTGGTTTCACTAATTCAGATTGGGCTGGTGATCCTGATGATCGGAAGTCTACTGCAGGTTATGTTTTCAGTTTGGGATCTAGACCTGTCACTTGGGCTTGTAAGAAACAACAAGCTCTTGCTCTTTCTTCAGCAGAAGCAGAATATCGAGCCGTAGTTAATGCCAATCAAAAAGCTTTATGGCTTTGACAGATCCTTTCAGAGTTTGGATTCGAGCAGTAGCAACCTAATCCACTTTGGTGCGATAATCAAAGTGCCATCAAGCTTGCCAAAGATCCAGTTCTACATCAGCGCAGCAAACACATTGAGCTACACATGCACTTCATCAAAAATCTTGTTCATGATCGTGTTATTGAAGTGCTCTATTGTCCTACAGATGATCAAGTTGCAGACATCTTCACCAAGTCTCTTACAGAAGCGAAGTTTTCTAAACTTCGGTCTATGTTAGGAGTTCAGGAATGTGTCCTTAAGGGGGGATAGGCTCTAATGCCTCCTTCCTTCTCCTAATAGTGTCACTTTTGTAAATCCTTCAATCCTATCCCAAGTTGTTCTTAAGGGGGGATGTTAGGATATTTAGACACTTAGGAGTTAGTTAAGATCAACTTGTGTAATATATCCGTTAGGTAAAAGTGTGTTTCTTTAGTATGCATTAGTATGCATTTGTAAATATTCTAATCCAACGGTCACGATATGTTCTAGACATAGAGTTATCTGACGGTTCAACTTCTTTTAGATCATACCTACCATTGATCCATGGCTTAACACTCGATTGGTCTATGATCTCTATTTAAAGAGCATAGAGGGTCCTTGGCTAGTTGATCGATTATGAGAAGCTCATGTAACTTTCTTTCTTTTGCATAATAAATTGCTCCAAGTAGTTATTTGGCTAGGACCATGGACTGTTTCCCTCTTGAGGGTTTTAACCACGTGACAAACATTGGTGTATTGATCTGTGATCTGTTTGTGTGAAGCGGTTGTTCTTGGTGTTTGGTCCTTTGGGAGTACCCTGTGTACCCTAACAGAGAGGGGTGGTGGAAGTCAATTTAAATATTTGGAAGAACATATCAGTGATATGAGTATCATCCAATTTCTCATTGTAATGGAATTCATATGACATCATTGCATCCTTGGAACTCACATGTCATAAGAACTCATACATACCAACCTATATTTCATTGCCTCCTTTTCCAAAATGTGAAGAACTACTATTACTGTAGACATTCCTGATTGGTGAGTCTAGACACAATGGAAATCCAATAGGTGGTTGGTTCAACCATTCTTGCTATGTTTCTCCTCTGAGTTGCACTATTTTTGCATCCTTATCTCAATTTGACATTGTAGTGGGGTGCAACATAAAATGTTATACAAGTCGCTCATCATCAGAATCCTGATTTAAAAAATATTTAACATTACATCAATGATATTATTAAGAACAATGCAATTGGTTTTTTTTAACATTATACCAAACAATTATTACAGAAGCATTAGGATTTTTCCAATAGTAAATGTTCAACTGCAAATAATTTATAAAGAAAAAGTTCAAATTGAGCAATACATTTACATCAATCCCATTAAAAATTAAAAAATACAATTAATCAATGTTTTTTGTCTTATGCCCGAAGGGGATGTCTATAAATACTCACAATGCAAGGAATCTCTGACAAGTGGTTGGTGGTTTAAATTTTTTATAGTTCATTAACAACTTGTCACCAGAAGACAAACTATGTATTGTGTGCACAATAACAAATCTTGATGCTTTCCTTTTCATAAAGAACTCCTGGTTAATGAAGTGTTCCTCAAATGAGCAATTTGGAGAAAATAAAGAGCACTTAGAACTATTTATGAACCCTGTAATGTTTCTAAGTATGTCGACGATCATCAATATATAACAAGTTCTTCATAATATTTTTTTCTAAAAAATATAACCATTCATGCACATACTATACATGTAAATGTTATGTTTGTATTTAACAATATTCAAGTAATCAGATTGAAAATAGATAGGACCGCAAAATGGCATATGAGCTATTGACGATTTGAGAGGAACAAGTACATGTGAACAAATAAAAAACCCAAAATTTGCAGCATCTATATTAGACTTGGAAATCATAAAAATATTACCACAAAAGGAAATTTTGGTTCCAACATCGGGAATATTTCGAGAAGACGTCCAAACGCCATGCATAGCATGGTTGTAACAAGTTTGATATTTACTTTGCAAATTCACAAGAAGAGAGAAGGCATTGCTACCCTGCAACAATTGGAATGACCTTGGTTTTTACTCAAACATTTTTGGTCTCAACTCATACAACTTGTTGTATCTCCTAGTAGAGATGTTTTGGGTGGTATTGATATCATACTTTAGATCACTAAAAATTTTAGTTGACTAAACATAAAAAGAGGAATCAATCAATCTAGGACAAAACATATTTGTTTGGGCTTCCATCTTTTCCAAAAATGAGCATAGGGAAGTGTTCCTAGATGTATTTTCTATATCACCTATTATAATTTTTTACCGTAGTAAGGGATAATAGATCATCAACATTAGGTAGTTAATCATTAGTATAATGGATGAGTGTGACACACCGAGGGTTCTCCTTAAACCATTGACATTTAGAACAACCACATACTGTTGGGTTGTCACAAAAGAGATACAACTCATGAAAAATTACCGTCAATGATCCAAGATTGTGGATGGAATATGGCATTTTACAAATGGTGGGGTAAACTAGATTCCCATTTTCATCTACAAGTTGCTTGCAATATCTTGCTCCTAGTAAAATGTTACAATGTTGTGCAACTTGTTGAATATCTTGTGCATTCGAACTTGATCCTAAATTGGGATCTTGAAAAATAGAATACATTGTTATTCATATTCACATGGATAAATAACATAAATTCAATTATATAATCAAAATATAAATAAAATTTGAACTTATTGGAGATCGAAAGAGAGAACTCATTGAACTTTAAACAATATTCAATAAGCTAGAATTTGAAGAATTGGTCATTTGATATTATAACATTTTCTCCCTGCATTTGAGCCAAATAAACAATAAATACGTGTCTACAATCCTAAATTAAATTTTGAGAACCATATCAAAATCTAACTTCCAATATAGTTTCAAAACCATTTTGTATGAATACTGTGAGTTTAAAAAACATATGTATATTATGCGATATTGTAATTGATTTGGTTGAATCATAAAATGACATTTTAGTTGAATATGTCATTTTAATTTGAAACAAAAATTCATAAGATTTTTTAATTAATCGGGTCCACTGTAATAATACAACCACACTAGTGTATCTTGAGTAACTTGATGTACCAATATGGCTAAACCACTTACGCACTGTGTTGGAACATCCTCAAAATAAAATATCAGTTATATTTGATTACAGATAGTTATCTATGCAATTTTCAATATTATTAACTTCGGTGTCCTTAGTATATGAAGGCGCACCAATGTAACCTTATTTATAATACACACTATAGTACATGCTATTTTTTTATTTATTTTTTTAACATATGTCTATACGTCTGTCGTGAAAAGAGTAGTGTTACGGTACATGCATATCTTCTTGGCACAACACTATTCTGGAAAAAATTTAAAAAAGCATATCTTAATTGTGTGTTTCCTATTATAATGCGCTAGTGCACCGGTGTAAATAACACACTTATGTCTTGAAAATAAAAAATAAAAGGAGTAGGAGTTTCATTTTCAAAAACTAATTATGTAAAGTGTTTCAATTAGCCTAATCATTATTTCACTGTTTTACTAATTTTTCAAAGGGGGGAGTTTTAAAAAAGAAACTTACGAGGGATGAGTTTGGAGCAACCAGATTAGTTTTAAGATAGAAATTTGTAAGGTATGGTGAATCAAACAAAACCTCACATAGTAGAAATTTGAAGTATGTAAATTATTACTATTATGATGCATGATTTATTTATTTTTCTATTTAGTTTTTAAATAAATTAAGAAAATAAATAGATAAATAAACGTAATTACCTTTATTGTTGGAACATTTGTTTTCTTATTGCTTAGTGAAAATATGAAGTTCAATAACTATTTTGCTTGTTTTTTTGACAAACAAAACAACAAAATTTCATGTTTTTCAACTTCAACCCCTTAAACCCTTATCTCCCTTAAGAATTTCAATTT
>LPNX010419162.1:32506-60027 GCA_001517045.1 Pseudotsuga menziesii
GGGTCATATATTGACTAGAGTGTAATGAGTCATAAGGGTTATTGACTAGAGTGTAATGGGTCATGGGTCACTAATTGGTTGAATTATTATTATTTTAATTTAATAAATATTGTGAAGTTTAAAAATTATAAATTTGATATTAAATAAAAAAAAAATAGTGTGTCATCTTTGTTAGTTTATTGGTTAAGGTGTGGGTTTTATGAGAAGGGCAACATCTCTTTAAATTTTTTAGAGGTGAATTAGTTGGGAGGAGACATCCAAACCACTTGAGGGTTGTGTGGCCTAGGTTAAATGTGATCTACGGGTGATTTTAATAGCTTACATATCCCTAAGTTAGCAAAAAAAAATGCATGTTTAAATATTTTAATTATTACCGTTACTAACCAAAATATATATAGTTTTTAATTATTTAATATTTTATCTCTTTCACACATAGCTCTTTTATTTATGGGTTAAATTTAAGTGAATTTATTTTGAAAAAATACACATCTTTCATCTATATATATATATATATATATATATATATATATATATATATAGATAATAAAATGCAAAAAATATTTCATAAATATATTTTTATTTTGTGAATAATGTTAAAATTTGTGATCCCAAGTAAACATAAATGATGATGGAAAGTCATTACAACAATATTATTATTATGAACTTCATATGTCACTTATGGAATATAACATGAGTGGGGAGGATAACACTCCAACATAGGGATGGGCTTTGATCTATTCATGTCTGCAAAAAATCTTATGTGGATGTACACATGCAATCTAAGATGAAGTGCTCTTCATCCTCAAGATCCATAATCTCACAAAGAGAAATAATTTTGATACTCAAGATTAGGGTTAATGACCTCCTTGTTCCTTTATCCTCTAAATTTTCACCACACTACAAACTTTCTTTACATTTGGAAGTAATACTAGCACACTCATATAGTTTGTGGCTAGACACGTCGATAGGGATCAAATGGTTGAAAGATAGTTATGGAACGGAAGACACTTTGAAAATATTTTTTTATTCGTCATATTCTTCTAGTTAAATCGGTTCAAGTGTGAGTTATCCATGCCTAGCTACATGTTATCATCGACATTCTTCTGGTTATCTATTCTTCAACTGCCAATTATTATTTTTATTTTTATCTCACATTCTTCTAGTTATTTGCCACGAAATATTAGTTATCCATTCATCAATTATGAGTTATCCACACATTGCTACCAGTTATCCATTCATTAGCTAGCTACTAGTTATTATTATATTATATATATAGAGAGAGAATAATTGTTTATTTTGAATTTTGAACGACTGCCATGAAATCAATCTCGAGAGTACACTTGTCTCATCCTTGTTCGTAGATGAAAAAGAATAGGTCGTAGTTCATCCCAAATCTCAAATAAAAACGTCTATCGACAAAATTTTTTATATTATTATTTACATTTTGCAAAATAACATTTCCATTAATTCTTACATCTTTAAGTGAAACATAACATTTTTATATCCATCTTTAAAGCTTTGGAGAAGCCTTAGAAAAACATGTTATTTTATTATTTAAAACAAGTAATTTTCTTTATTATTTAATCTAATTATTTATTAAATCTTTTTAATATCATAACGTTAAAGTTTGACAATAAGTCGTTAAATGATATAGGAGTCGAAACGTGCATGAAAGGTATATATTAACATAAAATTTAATTTAATACAATTATCATAATGGTGAAGGAAATGTTTAGTAATGGATTATTGATTGATATTTTTTTATTATTTTATTAAAAAAATTGATAATGATAAATGATGATAATGATGATGATAGTTATCTATTTATATTTAGTTTGGTTTATGGGATTTTAAGAGTGCAAAGTAAGGAACTACTTGGTTTGTTTTAGAGTTTTGTTTTTTTGCTAAAAAGGGTTGGAGAGTGGTGTTCCTAAATTACTATAATTTTGATGAGAGAGAAAATTATATAGGTTCATATTGTAACAAAAACTTTGAAACCGAAATCTTAAGTGGGTGTAGGTAGGGAAATATAAGAGGAGGTGTTTTTCATCCTCGACACTCATAGTCTCATAGAGATGATAGATTAGATCAATGCACTAGGAAAGTTCCAACTCCCTGTTTCACTATGCGGCTAATGAGAATTTGTTCTTATTTAAGTTAAGTGGGTCTTCTTCTTTACTCTAATTAAAGCACATATATAATTTTCATCTTCAAGATCAAGGTTAATGACATCCTTGTAATATCTTAATTTCCTTCTATACTCTAAATTTTCATCACACCACAACTTCTCTTTGAACTTCAAAAATGTGATAAAGATGAGAATTATAAGAAAAAATGTAGATCTAAGAGTGTTTATAAAGGTATGGAATTTGCTGATGCCTCTTCCACAAAAATAAATCCCTTTAAAGATCAAGAAGGTGATGTTTACTTGCATCTATAAGTAGACATGCAAATCATGATGTATGGTTGATCGATTCATGTGCTTCATTTCTTATGAATCCTCACAGGGAGTGGCTTTGTGAATATGAGAAGTATAATGGAGGTGATGTTTACCTAGGAAATGAGTCTACAAGAATCATAGGACATGGAAGGGCCAAGTTGTTGCCCAAATATGGAAGGATTATAACTCTTCCTGGGGTTTTGGACATTCTAGATCTATCCAAAAACCTGGCATTTGTAGGTAAGATGGGTGATCCAAGTCTGTAATGGAACTTTGTAAGATGGTTCCATTGTATTTGGAAAGGAGACATGTCAGGTGGTTCAAGGAGAAAAAGAATTGATGTAAGGAATTTGGATTGGAACTTTGAACAATTTGTTGGGAAGAAATTTCGTGTAATTTTTTTTTCTTTTCTTGAGGATTGAAATGCAAAAATATAAGACCCCTATTGTCCCCAGAGAGAAGACAATGTTATGCCATCAAAGAGTTGGAGATATTGGAGAGAAGGGGCTTCAAGAATTATATGGTAAAGTTATGGTTGATGTCATGTATGATTTCTCATTTGATTTTGATTTCTATGAACATTGAATTTATGGTAAACATAATTGGCTGAGATTTCCATCTTATTCTTCAAGAGAAAAAGAAAACTTGGAGTTAATACATAGTGATTCTTTTGGATGATATGTTCATATTCCATCACTAGGTAATTATATGTATTATGTTTCATTCATTGATGATTTCTTGAAGAACATATTGGTCTACTTCTTGCATATTAAATATGAGGTTTTTAGTAAATTTAAAGAGTTTAAATATCATGTAGAGAATTGTGCATAACAAAAAATAAAGGCATTGAAGATAAACAATGGTGGAGAGTTCTATGGAAATGAGTTTGAGGAATTATGCAAGAAGAGTTGAACAGTTTGGAAAATGACTACTCCATACACGCCTTAACATAATGGAGTAGCTAAAAGGATAAACAAGATGTTGATCGAGAAGAAAAGTAGTATAAGTAGTGTGGGGTTATCACAAGAAGTGTAGGAAAAGGTAGTGGACATTCCATGTTAGTTGGTAAATCGATCACCTACATCAACACTGGTTATCAAAATTCCACATGAATCATGCACTGGTAAAAACACCTATCTTAAACATCTCATAGTTTTTGTGTGTGATGCTTTTGTGCATGTTCCAAAGGAAAATAGGAGTAAGTTGGATAATAAGTATGAAAAAAATATATTTATTAGTTATAAAGATGGTATAAAATGTTATAAAATTTGGAATCCAGTAACTAAGAAGATTGTTTATAGTCAAGATGTTGAATTTAGAGAGGCTAGGGTTCTTCTGAAAAACGAAGACCAACCCAAGAAAGAAGAACCAAAGTCAATAGAGTTTGAGTTAGAGGGTGATGAATCTAAATCAACAGAAGAAAATTAACCAAGATAGGAATATCCCCAAGTTCCAACTTGAGAAGATTAATTCACACCCAATTTCCACTCTAATTTTCTTTATCTATTACAAGGAAAATTCTAGGGGTAAAATTTAGCCCATCGACAATTTTTGACCTTTTTTCCCAAAAAGATTCACCAGTTTGCCTTTTTTTTTTATAAATGATTTTCTTGAATTCCACGGGATATTTTTTGAACTCTAAAGATCACCAAAATTGCCCCAAAACTTTATTAAATCCTTAGAAATTTGAATATTTTTAGAAAAAAATCACTAAACATTTTATGGATGCACATTTAAGAAGTAATTAGATTCTCCAAGGTTTCTACACTTTGAGAAAATTATGGATCCTTAAATTTTTCCCTAATCTATTATTAATGATGATCTTAGATCTCTTAGGAAGGAAGTGGATTTAGAGGATAGTAAACGTTGGAAGAAGGGCATGGTTGAGGAAATGGATTCCTTGGGTAGAAATAAGACTTGTGATCTAGTTGAGTTTTCAATTGGAAGAAAATATTTCAGTAGCAAATGGGCATTTAAGAAGAAGTTGAATGTAAAAGGTAAGGTGGAGAAGAACAAAGTTCACCTAGTAGCTAAGGTTTAATCCTGAATCATGGAGGGAATAGATTTTGATATTTTTCCCTTATTACTAAATTAAATTGTATTATATTTATTGAACCTATTAATGTTTATTATGATCTTGAAATAAAGTAGATGGATGTGAGGACAACATTTCTACATGGTGATTCAGAAAAAAAATCTACATGAAACAACTACAGAGTTTTTCAATAAAGGGAAAGAAGGAGTTGGTTTGCAAGTTGAAGAAGTCCATGTATGGATTAAAACAATAACCAAGAATTTGGTATACAAATTTTGATATTTATATATCGAGAATCAGTTTCTCACTCTGTGTATAGGCTAAGCAGGTTGGGTCAGATGATGTATTTATGAGATCTTGTCTCTTGATGATATGATGTTGATTATAAACAACAATGTAATCATTAAGGATATCAAATCCCAATTTTGTTCTATGTTTGATATGAAATATCTTGGTGATACAAATTTTATTCTGAGCATAAAATTTAAAAGAAATAATGCCAATAGAAGAATTTGGTTGAGTCAAAGGAATTATGTTGAGATAGTATTACAGATGTTTAATATTTAGGAATGTAAATCGGTCAAGGTCCTTATTCATATAGTTGCAAAATTAGTTACATCTTAGTGTATTAAGGATCAAGAAGAGGTAGAATACATGTCATGTGTTCCCTATTCCAGTGTTGTTGGATGTTTGATGTATGTTGTTGGATGTTTGATGTATGATATGGTATGTACAAGGCCATACATCTCCTATGTAGTAAGAATTTTTAGCAGATATATGCCAAAACCAAGGAAGGAACATTCGACAATGGAAAGGAAGGTATTCAAATATTTGTGTGGCACTTCATATTGTAAAAATGCTACCATTGAAGTCCTGGACCTCACAAGGTTGTAGATATACAAGGTATTTTTTATGCAAAATGGGTTGGATATATTGACCATAGAAGATATACATGTGGCTATGTTTTTAACTTATTTCGTGGAGCAATCAATTGGATGATTAAGACGCATGATGTAGCTTCAATGTTGACTATAGAGTAATAATACCTCATAACCAAACATGGAAGTAAGGAAGCCATATGGTTACAAATGTTGTGTTCAGGTGTTTTTTTTGTTCATACGCATTGAGAATATTTTGTGATAGCTCAAGTGCAATTTTTCTAACAAAGAACCCTACCTCTATTTATATGAAAAAAAAATATTGAAGTTCAATACCATTTTGTTAGAGGCATGGTTGAGAAGAATGGAGTACAATTTGAAAAGTTTGATACCTTGAGGAATTTTGAAAATTTATTGACACATTTTGTTAGTACTAAAAACTTATCATGGTGTAGAGAATTAATGGGCATTGGTTCCCTTTTATAGCTAATTTCATGGATGCTTCCCCTTTGACCCACATATTGATATAATAAATAAAGTGAGATAATGTTGTACATGTGTTGTATTTTTTGTAGGTTCCTACAGAAAGGAAGTTTTGATGGGCGGATCAACCCCCTCGGTAGGGGGCAAGGAGGTCTAGTTTCCCCCAAAAAAATTGGTTTAGGAATTAGTGTTGTGAAACCAAAATTAGGGTTTTGGGTGCTATAATATTGTATTGTAAACAAAAAATATAATACAATGAGATAGAGAGTGGTGAAACACTCAAGAGTCTGTATTTTCCTATTTTTTTCAGTTTCTACGTAAGCCTTTGTGTAATGTGTATATGAGCCATTACTAATTGTTTTGCTTTAGATTTTGTTTCATATTGATTTTATTTACACAAGTTTATCAATGATCCATAATGAATAAATCTATAATTTTTTCACCTACTTGGAGATTTCAAGGTTGAGATATTCGATGGATTGGATTGTAGGCATGAATCATTTTGTAGATTTGGGGTTAGAACCTTCCAGATCCTGTTTGAGGGTTAAACTGGCATATTTTTTGATAAAAAATCCCAATGCTAGTTCCATGGGACATTATGTGATTCTACACTGTGAGATCTTACTAGTGGTCTATACATTGCCTCAATTAGAGTCTGAATGCAAAATTTATGCCTCCTCCAAGTTGACATATCCAGTTGACCACCAAGATACTAAGTGGATTCCACGTCGGCGCTCATTTTTCACACTCATGGCAATAGTCACGTTTAGACCTTTAAGAACATTACAGGAGGACCAAAACTCTAACTAGGAGTTCAGGCATGCAAAAACCCTAAAATTAACCATAGATCGTTATTGGGCTATGTAAAGTACTAGGATGCTAGAAAAATGGGCACCATTCTTTTCATATATTTTATTGTTTAAGAGTTGAGAAACAACATAGAAGAGGATGTTAGAGCACAACATAGGATATATGATATCTTGCAGTATCCATTCTGGCCATAGATTCATAGGTAACTCCATAGAGAGTATCATTTCCTTCCTATTTTTATTTTGATATGAAGAGCAAGGCATAGTCCTCATTTGTTGTTGGGTTCCCCCCTATAGTGGATTTTCCTAGGGTATATCTTGTGTTATTGTGTGGATTGTGTACTTATTTTCTCTAGTTTCTCTTTTAGTTCCATTGTATTCGATATTTTTATGAAAACTAAGCTAACATAATGAACTAAGTTGTAAGATCTATTGTGATGAATTGATCATAGTGGAATACCCATGGTAATTTACATATCATATTGGTATTAGAGAAATTTTTCTTTGGGTTTTGTAGGTAATCGCAAGATCCAATAGTTGGTGAAGAAAAATAGTGTTCAAATTGTATCCATGGTAGGCTATTCTATTTAAGGAGGGATGGATGATTATGAGCAACGTTTTTCAAAATTGGAAATACAAATCATCAATATTTCACACAACATGTCAATCCTCATTGCGTTTCTAGAGAAAGTTTAGACGTTTCAAGGATTTTGGAGGATCTAACTCATACTTCAAGTTTGAGGGGGAATTGGAATATAAAATGACCCAAAAAAGGTGTTGATGAAAGATCCCAATAGAGAGAATTCATGTTCTAGTACCAATATTTCTTCTCAATCTCTCTTCGAGATGGAAGCAGAATTTGACATCAAGTCATATTAAGGTGGTATTGATGCTTTGAAACTAAATCATTGGTCACATGAAATGGAGGCTTATTTCAATATCCATCAAATAGTCAAGGATCAAAATATCTTATTTTCCTAATTGAAGTTAGATCCATGCATTAACTTGGTAGGAAATTTGCATGAAAGCACATAGGTTGGAGAGTGATCAATTAGTAATCAGGTGGTAGGACTTTAAAACCTTCATCATTTCATAGTTCTGCCCTATCAGGTATGTATAGACATAGTGGATCCATTGGAATTACTTTAGGAAAAGGAAAATTCAAAATGTGCAAGAATAGATCACCGAGTTTAAGAAGATGGCTATCATGATGGGTATCTCACCCAAGAACTCATATGTACTCCTCAAGTATCTAGGGGTGTTAAATAATCACATATGGAGGTAGGTGATTCTCTTCAATTATAGGTTTATTGATGAAGCTTATGTACAAGCACAACACTTGGAAAACATAGGCCAAAACAAAGGACAATTACGTAGTCAAAACAAAAAGAGAGACAAGATGCTACCAAGAAGGGTGAGAATAAGTGGAAGGGAATGGAGAAGAAGACTATAGACAAGACACATCAATGCAAGGATCCAAAATAATAATGTAAGCATTGTGCTATGTACGTTTTAAACTTGTGCAGAGAAGCATAGAATACATATTATTTTAAGAAAAATAGAGATTACAACAAAACATTCACACATAAACACAGAGATTTACCCTGGAATCCCTTAACCATGAAAACCAACAAACCTTGGAGGCACAACTCATATTTTCTCATTATCATTACGAATCCCTCACAATACAATATAGGTATTTAGAAACATCCAATACCCTAATATTTTAACATGGATTAGAAAATAGAATCCAATCCCTTATCAAGGATTAAATTACATTTTTTTAGAAAATTCCCCAAAATAACCAAAAACTACGAAAAAAAATTGGCTCTCTTGCGCTTGCGTCGGAAATGGCCTAACGATAGTTTCCGAATGGAAACAGGCCGGTGGGCCTGTTTCTATCAAGGTGTTGACCAGGATCATTAGAGGTAGTGCTAACATGCACACCTATCTTCCACTCGTACATTCAAATAACATAACATATACCCAACATTATCCCACTTATTTTTTTCTTTTCATAGCAATGAGTTATGTACTCATAAATTCATAGGTTTAGGGAATCAATGCCCATAGATTCTCTACATTAAGATAAATTATTTGTACAAACTGACTTTGTTAATGAGTCTACAACATTTTTCAAGGTGACAACCTTCTCCAGCAACGCCTTCTTGTCTTCAACCATATCTCTCACAAAGTGATATTACACATCAATATTCTTTGTATTAGCATGATAAGTATGGTTCTTTGCCATGAAGAATGCACTTTGGATATCACAATCAAACCTTACAACTTTCCGTACAAACCCAATACTTGAACACAGTATCTGCAACCATACTGCTTATTTGTTGGCATGTTTGGCTGCCATATATTCAACTTTTGTAGTTGAGAATGCAACTACAACTTGTCTCTTTCTCATTCAACTAATAGCTACTCCAAATAGTTTAAACACATACCCACTTGTAGATCTTCTGCGATCAAGATCTCTAGCCCAATATACATCAACAAATCCATGTACAACTATTACTCTGTCTGGTTCAGGTCTTCCTTGATATCAGATTACATGACCTGTGGTGCCATGCAAGTATTTGAAGACCCACTTTACAGTTTTCCAATGCTCTTTCCATGGCTTTGACATATATCTGCTCAAAAGTACCACTTCTTGAGCAATGCCTAGTATAGTACATACCATTGATTACATTAAACTTCCAACTTCATTGGCATATGGAACTCATGACATATCGTCTTCCTCTTCTCGTGTCTTGGGACACTACTCAACATATAACTTTACACCTACAAGAATAGTAACATTGATCATCTTACTTTCCTGCATGTTAAATCTATGTAGTATTGTCTCAACACATTTTCTTTTATTTAACTAGATATTCCTATTTTCACGATCTCTTCTTAACTCCATCCCTAGAATGAATTTTGTAGCATCGATATCCTTCATGTCAAATTTGGAGGACGATTGAGACTTAACTTCCTTCATAACATCTTTACAACATCTTTTTTGTTCCCAATCAACAACATGTCATCAACATAAGATTCTGTGTTAATGACGTGATCACCAAACTATTTGGAGTATACACTGTGATTATCCTTGCTTCTCATAAACCTCAATCCAAGTACATATGTGTCAAACTTTTGGTACCACATCCTTGGATATTGCTTTAGAACATAAAGGGACTTCTTTAGTTTACATACCAACTCTTTCTTTCCCTTTACTGTGAACCCTTCTAGTTTTTTCATGTATATTTCTTCTTCGAGATCTCCATTTAAGAACGTTGTCTTCACAACCATTGAATCTACTTCAAAATCAAAAGAAACAACAATAGAAATACAAAATCTAATGGAAGTTAATTTTGCAATTGGAGAAAACATTTCACCAAAATCAGTTCCCTCTACCTGAGAATATCCCTTTGCTACCAAGAGGGATTTGTGCTTCTCCACTTTACCTTTTGCATTCAAGTTCTTTTTAAACAACCATTTTATCCCAATGAATTTTCTTCCGGTTGGTAACTGGACTAGATCCAAAGATTCATTTTTGTCCCTGACATCCATTTCTTCTTCTTCCAAATATCACTATCTTCTGAATCAACAACTTCCTTCACATTTCTAGGACTGTCATCAGTAATAGACAAAGAAAAAAAGAGCAAAAATTAGGAGGGGAAAATACCCTTTTGGTTTCATTTTCTCTCGAGATGGTCTCCTCAAAACCGGGGTATGAGGTTCTTCTTCTTTTGATTCAGCTTCTTCTGTTGGGTCAGATTCTTCACCTTCTAACTCAAAATCTATCTTCTCTGGTTCCTTTTTCCATTGGAGTCACTTCTTGTCTGGGGACTTATTTTACCTCTCTAAATACAACATCTCAACTGTAAAAAATCTTCTTATTTACAATACTCCTTGAATCTTATAACCTTTCATGTCGTCTTTATAGCCAATAAAGCTACATTTTTCATATTTGTTATTCAACTTACTCCTTTTCTCCTTTGGAACATGTACATAAGCATCACAACCAAAAAAATTTAGATGCTTGACAGAGGGTTTCTTACCAGTCCATACCTATTGTGGAGTTTTGTCAATAATGTTGATTGGGTGATTGATTTACCAAGTAACATGTCATCTTCATCGCCTCTTCCCATAATCATTGTCCTATCCCAGCACTACTTATCATGCTTCTTTCATTTTCCATTAGCGTCCTATTCATCCTCTTAGAAACTCCTTTATATTGATGTGTGTATGGAGTATTCTTCCTCCTTTCTATACCACACCTCTTACAGAAGTCCTCAAATTCATTCTCAACGAACTCTCCAACCATAATATGTCCTCGACACCTTTATTTTCTTTTCTAACTGATTTTCTACAAGAGCCTTAAATTATTTAAACTTAGAAAATACTTCATATTTATTTCAAATGAAATAAATCGATGTGTTCCTTGAGAAATCATCTATAAATGAAAAATAATACACAAATATACCTAATGATGGAATATGAATAGGTCCAAATACACCACTGTGTACTAACTCTAGAATTCCCTTTGCTCTTGTAGCACCAGATGCAAATATTACTCGATTATGTTTTCCATATATGAAACGTTCACAAAAATCAAAATCCAGAGTGCAATTAGCCATACCTTGAACCATTCCTTTACCTTGCAATGATAGAAGTCCCTTTTCTCCAATAATATGCCCCAATCTTTGATTCCATAACACTTTCTTTCCTCTTGATGCAGCTAGCGTTTTGTCATCTTTACCTCCTTCTTCAAGCACAATAGAATTGTTGCATTCATTAATGATGGTTCTTCCCAATAGTTTGTACGAAGTTCCATAACAAACTCCCCTAATCAATTCCATTGATCCTCGAACCATTTTGCAACCACCATCTCCACACACAGTCTTTACACATGCAACATCTATATTTTCGACTGATATTAAGTTTCTTTCTAGATTTGGAATGTGTATCACTCTAGGTAGAGTTGTAATCCTTCCATCCTTGATTTTCATCTTGAATCTACCATGTCCAATGATACTACTTGGTGAATCATCTCCCAAGTACACATCTCTTCCATTGTACTTTTCATATTCACGGAACCACTTCCTATTGTTATGGAGAGAAATTCCTATGGCTTGGGGTACCACAACAAACAACTTGACTCCATAAATCAATCCTTTCCAATATGCAACATAAATAAAATGTCTAACACTAAAGGATCAGACCTCGTACCTTATTCCGAACGGTTGAAGTAGATGCCCGTTGAGCTTTCCAATCTTCACCTTGAATTGATAGAATACTTCCTCAACAACAAGTAAACAATACAAGCATACTATATATCATGGTGTTAGATCTATTCTAGCATATATAATCAATAATGTAAAAGCATTTGACATATTCCCATGGATAAAATATTCATTCAAATACACATTATTGGACAGGAAAAGATATTTCTATTAATATAAATCAAAGATTACAAGAGAGATACAACCTCTGACAGCACGTCTGCGAACTGGAGAAACTGAATCCCCCACTTGGGCCTCCACCACTTCAATCCTCCATCTCTCGATAACAAGCTCACAAGCAAAAGGCAAGCTTGGGAAGAACACAAAAGTGCTCCAAGGGACAAAGGGATACAGACTCAAGCATAAGTTTCGGCAATAATGGACTATAGTTTCTTTTCTCTCAATTCTCTCTTATGCCTTCAATGTACCAAGGGGTTCCTTATATATCTTTCAAAGGGATAATGAAAGGTCGAATCCGAGCAATCTCAAGGCACATGGAAGGCTAGGAGTCAAATGAGTCAGATCCATGTCAAGGAAAACTCCAAAAGGATTTGGATTATGTACACATCCCGATGTACACAGTTATATGGGTCAAACCCACGTATGTACGTGATTATAGGTTTAAAAGCCACGTATATCATTTTTCATATGTTTTTAGGGATGATCAAGGAAACATCAAAGGACAAAAAATGGTCCATGGGGTCTAAGGAGTCTACAGGGGGACAGGGGAAGGCCATACAAGGTGTGATTCACCTAGAGTGGTGAAATCCGCTATAACATATGCCCCCTAATGTGTGAGGTCAAAGGGGTCATACGATGGCCGAAATACATTATAAGTCCATCCCAGAAGTGGAGTGATGAAGGATCCCAAATGGAAGACCAGCCACCCAATCAACATAGTACAATAATACAACTCTGCATATAACTGTAAGTACATATTGCAGTCCCAGATACATAAGAGTACAATGGCCATGAATAGGCATAATACATGATATCACATATGTGGTCATCGCAACGTACAATATACATAGATCAAAATATCCATGATGAAGATATACAAAGGACCATGATCTCCAAAATGACTGAAGATATATAATAGATCAAGATCTCCATAGTGGCTAGAAATGTTTGACATATACTGGTATCAAGTCACGAGAGCTGAAATCTCATGAACACTGGCACGATCAAGGAGGCTCGCATATAAGAGGTGCCATCAATCTGGAAATTCTTCTACACAAACCGCTACAAGTACATGTCCTACTATGCGAATAGAGGTGTCGAGGTCGAACATAGTAGTCCATCGTCTGATTACTGGTCATTGATGTATACCGTTAACAGACATGAGATCACCCACCAATAATGCAAATGGGAATCAAGGTACTAGAGTGCAAACTAACAAGTGTGAATAAATGTGTTGAGGTCGAACACTTGAGAGGATCCATCGATCAGGGGGCATTGATGTATTCCCAAAAACTGTCGATGGCGAGAGAACCTGCCACTGATGAGTGCAAGTCTCAAGGCACTCAAAAGGACTCTAGATTCTAATCCCAGAATAAATGATCTGAAGTCGATGGGATGAAATCCGCTGGAAGGAGGGAATTAAGGCATCCCCCATCATCCAACACGAGGTACTCAGCAAAGCTGTATAATGTGGAAGGACTCGATCATAAAGTGCATGAACCAGTAACTGTACCGGGAATGGCTGACATGCAAAGTCAAGATAACTAAGAAATGGCCGACACAGGCTTCAACTTCCTTCAAACAAGAGCATAACGGTGTATGGTGACTGAATGAAGGTAGCATAAACTCGATATACAAATTGGGACATCTCTGTGACATAGGAGGCATCAACAGAGGCTCCATAGGGACTGGAAGCTTAACCAGTCGGTGGATATAAACTCAGATAAACGAGTACAGCTCCTAAAGTCAAACTATAACCCAACCAATGGATGTGATATACAGTGCTCTGTTCGAAGGCGACACGACTCGACAACTGCCAAAGATAACATCTTTCCTTGTCCGGATTTTTGGTTTTTTTATTTTTTTGGGCTTTTTCAGTTATTTGAAAAGCTTGAAAAAAGAATAAAATAGCTTTATAGTTACAAACTAGGAAGAGATGAGTGTCATAAGGGCAAACAAACTAGTTCCAAGCCTTGGAACATACCTATGCTCGATGCAAGGATACATGTGTAGGATATCGAGACTCAGGGGAAAATCCCCTCCCAATAAAAAGGGAAATCAAGCTGTGAAGGATATAAAAAATGGCTCTGCATGGCTAGACATGAGACAAGCTTGGGATATATGGCTAAAACACAATGTCAGGGGAGCCGGCATAAAGCTCAATAAGGCAGGCAAAGCTCATGATAATGCATTCACAACTTGACATAAGGGAGTCTTGAGGGAAATAGGCCACCATAAGATCAAGAGGAGTATGAGGCTCTTGCGAAATGTCATGGCAGTGCTATACAATGGACTCCCACACCCTAAAGGAGAAAACGTCGGCATGGGCACCAAATGCAAATAAGGCGCTCACTAGGGTACCCATGTAAGGTGAAGCTCCACCACTCATATCATGCCACTTCTAAAGCATCAGGAAGGTTTCGTGACATAATAGAGTGGGTTTTTACCTAAGGTCATGGTGATATGGTCATAAGGTCATGCAAAAATGAAAACGGTGGTGAACCTAACCTATATGTCAGTTTAGACATGATACCTGAGATCGGCACAAACGGGTCAATCCAATGGTTGAAACGACACTGAAAAAGGTCTTCTACATCACAAATTATGTCCAAAACGGTCCAAAATGGTTAGAAAATGTCGAAACTATAGGAAAGGGGGTAAATTTTTTCAAATATTTGAAATTTTTTCTATAAATAGTAAAAAATATAAATCATTTGAAACTTTTACCCATTTGAGCTCTGATTTTCAACTGCAAATTCCAGGAGATCCAGCCGGCGGAATTCACAACTGTTTCTTCCAGGCATTTACTCATGCTCTCCTCTTGCATTTTGATATAATTTTTGTAAGTTTTCATGGTTAAATGAGGTGTTTAATCCATATCTACATGAGCGCTATGGCCCACACAGATATTGAATCTTTTTCCGCGTATGGGGCTATATATACACAGAAAAAGGGCTAAAACCCGCGTACATACGTGACTATTTGCAAAACAGTCGCGTATGAGGCCACGCATGTGATTTTCTACTAAACTAATGGATAATTTGGGAATTTCTCTTGCAGGATGGTGCTAGAGTGTAGAGAGCATGAGCATGGTGAAGTAGAGGAAGCAGTAAGGGCCGACTTAAGGGCTCAACAAGCTCTTCATGCCTGCGGACTCTACAAGTTTTGGTGTCTTAGTGGTTTGAGGGCCAAACCAAGACTGCTACAGATGCTGGTAGACTATTGGGATCCAGACTTGGAGTCCTTACGTATTAATGGGATGTCCCTCACCATAGAGGTGGAGGACATATACTTTATCACAGGGCTATCTAGACGAGGGGAGGTGGTGAACCTTAGTTCCCGAAGTGGGCCAGGAGGTGGTCTTACTATTGACGAGTACATAGTCATGTATTGCTACCCAGATAATGAGAAGGTGGGGAGTCAATTCCCCACCAATACTATACAGCTGCTGGGCCTAAAGGCCATACTACTGACCCTGGGCAGGATAGAAGGCTTAGCATCACTCCATCAGGCCTCGTGGCCACTGATGTTCTATGCGGTGGAGTGTATGAGACCGACCATCTATGACTGGAGTACCACACTACTGAGCAACATGAAACACCAGCTCAGTGAGTGTAAGGCAGGCAGGATATGGAACTTCAGGTTCAGCAGCATTCTAAGCATGTTTTTCTTCAAGCGTGTTCTAGGATTGAGCCCTAGAGTGGACGTTCCTCTCCACGGGGTTCGAGATCCGGCCCAACGACATTGGGCAGACGCTATGCGCAGACTGGGGGGTGGTAGGGTGGCCAACCCATATCCAGCTGACTTCTTTCCATGGTGGCGACGACAAATTGTTGCCATAGATGACTACCCCTATGCAGGGATAGACTTCTGGGGGATCCGGACATGCCATTTCCACCAGGATCGGCATATGGAGATATAGGTAACGAATATCGACCCTCACTCTTTTTAAGTTTTTTGAGTTATTTAATTTTTTTTTGTATTTTCTTGATTATGTGGAATCAAAAAGACATGTTTTTGCATGACAAGACATAGTGACATCTAGCATTCATGTGCAGATGTGGGACCACGATTCAAATCGCGGAAATCAGTGCATATTCGGATCGCTCCTTGCTTTTTATCCACCGAAATAGGGTTTGAAACCCACTCTGTCAAGGGAACGGGATAGATGAAACCGGCTTTCAATAGCTTCTCTATCTCTACCTTAATGGTGGGTACTTTCCTAGGATTCACGGCGCGTAAATGTTGTCGAATAGGCTTAGCGTTGGGGTAAGTATTAATCTCATGTTCGACAATTCGAGGGTCAATACCTGGCATCTCGTCGTAAGACCAAGCAAAAAGATCATGGAATTCCTTAAATAGCTTGGTATATTCGAGATTCTCAGCATGGGAACATTCCGCCCCAATATAGACATTCTCAATGGTGCCAGGATTGCGAGAGATGTTGATAGGAATCGTGGAAGATATGTTCGCCATGTTTCCATCAGCCATTAGACCAGGAGAGCTTAATGGAACCATAGGCCTACCAACTCTCTGACTAAGAATATCCCTATAATCCTCATGCTCCAAACGGTCAAGCGGTGGAAGGAAGTATGATCTATGATGAAGTTCCTCCCATGGTGGCTCAACTCCCGACATAGCCTCGATAATCGCTTCATCTGAAGGGAAAACCGTATCAAGGTAGTCATGGGAATGAGAAGACTGTACTACCCATGCCGGTAGCACATAGGGGTCTTCCTCCTCCGTCCACGAAGAGGAAGAACAAGGCTCTACAACACTCTTGAGATTAGCTTGATAAGCTATCATGGCTGCAGGCAACAGCACACTCG
The DNA here is from genome assembly GCA_001517045.1 of Pseudotsuga menziesii. Lineage (NCBI taxonomy): Eukaryota > Viridiplantae > Streptophyta > Pinopsida > Pinales > Pinaceae > Pseudotsuga > Pseudotsuga menziesii. Next base: position 49,437 of record LPNX010419162.1, read on the forward strand.
TCTCGACAGGCTCACTCAAAGTACTTGGTGTAGGAAGAATCCAAGGATCTTCCATATGATTCGTGTGAAAAGACACTGAGGTCATAGAAGTCGAAGCCTCATCAGAACAGGATCGGTGCAGGACAACTAAAGCTTCCCATGAGGGATGGATACATGCCCACACCCACACTCCCAGTTGCTGGCTGGGAGTGGTCAACGATCAGGACCGAGGCTCCCGAAGATGCGGTAACAGACGGATTCTTGAATGCCATTTGATCAATCGTTACAATCTTCCCATTATGTGGAAAGCATACCACACAGAACAAGGAAGAAGCAACGGCTTGCATACTATACATCCAGTTCCTACCCAGCAAGAGATTGTAGTCAAGGGGCGCATCAACCACCTCAACCTCTATCGCAATGGTCTTCCCCCCCAAACAGACTTTAAGGGAAGGAAGGATACCGTGCGGCCTAAAAGATCTCCCATCAAACGCAATTAACATAGTCATTAATTTAGACAGCTCAGGAGAACCCAGACCCTTCCAATAGGACAAAGACATCACAGAAGACGCAACGCCCTCGTCAATCACAGTACGCTTGATGATCATATTAAGACATTCTACGTGCACCAAAAGAGACACATAGTAGGGTAAGCGAGGCTGCAGTCCTGCGGTTTCAAATTTGATCACCAAGGAAGAATCATCTCCATTCACACCAAGGGTAGAAAGCAATGCCTTCCTTTGCGAAGGACAACTCTGAAGCACTTCCAATGCAGACATCGCACAAGGAGTATGGCCCAAATCCTCGACAATTGAATAATTCTGGGTGGCTCCAGCATTTGGATTATGCCCTGAACGCTTAAGGACTCCCTTAGGAATGAGAGGTGCAACCTCAGGTTTATCCGTAGGTTTCTCAATACGCAAAGGGGACCCTGGTGGATCAGGCTCTTTGCCTGGGCTAGGTTGTGACGAACTATAATCTTTTTCACAAGTCACAACCTTGGCAGCACAGACCATGTTAATGCACCCATGAGCACTATTCTCTAGTGGATCATTCTCACTAGACTGGCCATGGGAATTCGAGTTCATATTCTGGTTATTCGGTAAAGGGTTAGTTAGCACAGCTGGGCCTTGTGCTAAGAATCTCAAAGCTTCATCAATCTGAGGGCACAAGTAAGTGAGGTGATCATCCTTACATAACTTGCAATGGAATTTAACTTTATGTTTCGCTTGCTTGTCCCCTCCAACATTTTTACTGTTCTTGTCATTATTGGTAGCATTCTCATTCTTATTCCCACCCTTTTGATTATTATTCTTACCCTTTCTTCTATTCCGTCTGGGCTGCTATTTACCCTTCTGGTCCGATGATTGCACGGAAAGTACATTCGTCGTTTGGGCGGGTTGAGATGAATCCGTAGGTTGTCCCGAAGCAGATTGGTTGAGCGACAACTGAACAACTTGTTTTGCAACTGAATCTGCAGGTTTCGCACTTGCACACCCCACAATGCCATCGGCATGTGGTCCAGGTTTGACTTTGGGATCGAAACTGGAACGAGGAGCATTGGGAATAATCTCATACAACAAACTGGACCGATCATAGATCAATTCCAGTTCCTGCGCCCTAAAAATCGCTTGTTCCTCATTCTGCACTCCGGATGTGGAAACATCCTTTGCTATATATGGCAATAAGGATTTGAGGAACCACTCGAGAAGGAAATCTGGCGGTATAAAAGCTTTAATTAATCTCTTTCATCTACGCCACTCTTGAATATGATCAGAAATATGGGTGGATTTATCTTGTCGAAATGTCGACAAGAGTTCAGTACCAACGTCATAACGCACTGGTAGCTGGAGGTGATTAAGAAAATTTATCGCAAGGTCGTCGAATAAAGCGAAAGCTCCCTTAGGTAACTCTATATACCATTTCGCAGCAGGCCCTATGAGGGTGCATTGAAATAGTCTCAAATGAACTAAGTCCTGATGTAACGAATTCGAAGAGCACCAAAGGTGAAACGTAGTAACGTGTTCGCTTGGATCCTCTCCCGGTTTACCTTCGAACTTAGGAATGTCTGAAGGAAACTTGGTAGGGACAGCCGACCAAGCCGGGTCATGAGCCACAGGATCGTTCGTAAGTCTCGATAAGTCAGGAAGATTAAGCGTCGTGAGGAAAGGGAGCCTAGGATGATGAGGTTGATGGACCAGTCCCTGGTTCATATAGGTTTGATTACCACCATGGCCTTGGCCATAGTGTCCTCCTCCTGTCTGACCCGTATAGGGTGGCGTGGAAGTACCATAATAAGGTGGACCTTGACTAGTAGGAGCTACAAAGCCGTAATTAGGAGAGTAAGCAGGTTGTGAATACCCACCTCCATAAGGTCAAGAAACCTGTCCATACTGCATCCCATAATAGGGTCCATAGGTCATCGCATGCGATGCCCCATGAGACACTCCGTAGATAGGAAGATAAGCTCAGGAAGTAGGAATATACATACCGAAAGTAGGGATATATGCCGCGGAAGTAGTAATCTGACCTCTAGAAGCATGAACATAGCCTCCTGAAGCAATGGGTGGTATGTAAACTTGAGACACAATCAGCCTAGTAACCGCAGTACAGACCTGACTCGTAGCCATTGACCGTCTCGAAGGACCGTGTGAATAAGGTGGAGGATGTACATTTGAAGAACTAGGAACTGAGGACGAAGGAATCTGAGTAATAATATATGTATTGTCGCCTATCGTCACTCATCTCGAATCTGATATCCTAATTGGATAGCTAACCCTAGACCTAGGAGGGAGATACGATGTAGCTTCCACCACTGGGACGGAAGGTTCAATGTGACTAGTGCTCCCAAAGCTCTCCGCAAGGTAAGGAATGGGATTTCCCCCAGGCATAGTGCTAGGCTCAAAGTCGGATTCGACATGAAATGTCAAATCATGTGCAGGGAAACCAGACGTACCATAACTACTGTAGCTAGTGCTGGCAGGTTCAAAGTGAGTCTTAGCATCTTCCAGCATTCCATACCGGCAATGTGTCAATGGGGAATCAACCCTAGAGTGAGTAGGTCTATCGTGCAAGGTTCCTATTTCAGAAATCATAGGACCGAACTCAGCTAGGTTAGGTGAAGGATCGTAAGTAGGAGTAAATTCCCCATCGTCTACATGAATAGGAGGAGGTGGTTCAGGAATATCCTCTGAATGGTCCCCCATGGTGTGTGAATCAATGTGTGAAATAGTCTTCCTGAACTGTCTAGGTCTCTCTCCCAAAGGAGGAGGAGAAGTAGAAGGCGGAAGTCCTGCTAAACGATGAGAACGGTGAGGAACCGCACTCGAATCCACAATGACTCAAAAATAGCAAAGACTCTCTATTTACGTAAACCCTAGGCCAACTATCGTGCACAGAGAAATCACTAACAAAATCTAAATCCAAATGCAAGCAAACAAGGGCTGGATAAGTGAGCTCCCAAATGAAGCAGGTATGTCTCGCATAGGAGAGGCTTGAGACTCCCATACACAACAAGCAGAGGTACATAACCAATTATTGTGGCCCTTAGCTTTAACACGTAAAGTGAATGTGCTATCCTACCCCAACCTAGCCGGGACACCTGCAGAATAACCTCTACAAGTACCCCCTCGATATCCTAGGTAAGGCCACTAAGGTCACCTTAATATAATCAATGCTCAGGTGGATAGTCGCAGGAGGGATTGACTGTATGGGCAGGGTAGCAAAGCCCGAAACTCTCGATAGAGCCCCCAGATACGAATACAATCCTGGAAATATCTCCGGTGCTACTCAGTTATGACTAGGGGTCATCCCAATCAATAACCGCTCACACTGCCTCTTGCTTAACTCCCATTTGAGAGGAGGATCCTGAGAACAATAGTTATACCAAGGATTTCACACACTCACCTAGACAGATACCTAGATGTTGTTGTTTAGTGATCTTGGAGAATTGACTTACAATGAACTATTCAAAGATCCTAAAACCTAAGCTTGTTGGTGCACCCTAGAAAAGAAAAGAGTGTAATTCATTTTATTTAGCATTGATTTTAGTTGGCTTTATTACTCAAAAAAGGGATATGACCATGCAACTAGTGGTGTTATGACGCAACATGAAGTAAAATGCACACCTTAACAATCAATGCAAATGTATTGTGTCCATGAAAACAGGGTATGCTACTACGTGAAATGCACAATTCTTCTTCAAATGATAAATGCAAAATTTTCCTATATGAAGTCCTAACTAGTACTCCAAAGCAAATCTAGATCTAGTGCAAGTACAATGCAAAGTGCAAAATGCAATGCATGATGATGCAAAAAGAGATGCAAAAAGCAAAAGAATGATTCTACAACCCCTAGACTTTGAAAGCACACCCAAACAACATTCAAGCAAAGCACTAAGGTAAAATAACTCTAATGCACTAATCTCAAACAAAAAATCGAAAATGCCATGACAAGAACTTTCCTATAAAAAAAAATTAGGCTAAAAAAAATGTTTCTGGTTAGAAACAGAGGTCTAAACTGACTCAGGTAGTGCCAAAGGAGACTCAACAAATATCATAATTCACCCAGCAACCAATTATCTTCCCCAAAAAGACAAAATCAAGGGTATACGCGACTGTTCGCAGTAAACCCGCGTGTATACGCGGAAATCACACAGGAAACCGTATGTATACGCAACTGTAAATCAAAAACCTGCGTACAGGAAGAAAAGGTGCATAAAATCAAGGCAAACAGACAAGCTGAGACAAAATTCACACCAATCAGACTCTACCAGGCATACATGCCTCCAGACCCGACATAGAAATAAGAGAGAAAAAGCAATTCAAATACATTGAATGTCGAGAAATCAACCCCCAAAGGACAACTACTAGGAACTCCCCAGTGGAGTCACCAATTCTATTACGGAGAGAAATTTCTATGGCTTGGGGTACCACAACAGACATCTTGACTCCAGAAATCAATCCTTTCCAATATGCAATAGAAATAAAAAGTCTAACACTAAAGGATCAGACCTCGTACCTTATTCCGGACGGTTGAAGTAGATCCCCGTTGAGCTTTCCAATCTTCATCTTGAATTGATAGAATACTTCCTCAACAACAAGTAAACAATACAAGCATACTATATATCATGGTGTTAGATCTATTCTAGCATAAATAATCAATAATGTAAAAGCATTTGACATATTCCCATGGATAAAATATTCATTCAAATACACATTATTGGATAGGAAAAGATATTTCTATTAATATAAATTAGAGATTACAAGAAAGATACAACCTCTGACGGCACGTCTGCAAACCAGAGAAACTGAATCCCCCACTTGGGCCTCCACCACTTCAATCCTCCATCTCTCGATAGCAAGCTCACAAGCAAAAGGCAAGCTTGGGAAGAACACAAAAGTGCTCCAAGGGACAAAGGGATGCAGACTCAAGCATAAGTTTTGGCAACAATGGACTACAGTTTCTTTGCTCTCAATTCTCTCTTATGCCTTCAATGTACTAAGGGTTTCCTTATATAGATTTCAAAGGGATAATGAAAGGTCGAATCCCAGCGATCTCAAGGCATATGGAAGGCCAGGAGTCGAATGAGTCTGATCCATGTCAAGGAAAACTCCAAAAGGATTTGGATTATGCACACATCCCGATGTATGCGGTTATATGGGTCAAACCCATGTATGTACGCGATTATAGGTTTAAAAGCCGCGTATATCATTTTTCATATGTTTTTAGGGATGATCAAGGAAACATCAAAGGACAAAAAATGGTCCATGGGGTCTAAGGAGTCTGTAGCGGGACAGGGGAAGGCCATACAAAGTGTGATTCACCTAGAGTGGTGAAATCCGCTATAACACCTATGAGGGGTCATATGACATGAAAAACCTAAGGAAATCAACCATACATCATAGTTTGAATTATTCCTAGTGGAATCTAGGTACACATCCCCTCCTTCTTCTTCTGAGGTATTTTACCCTGTGGAAGGGGTGTCCTCAGATCCCTTTGTTTTATAAACATTCTTAGATATGCAATCCTTTTTATAGTTCCCATCTTTACCACATTTCTAACACTTCCTTATTCCTTTTTTGGGGGATTTAGATAAACCCTTAGATTTAGATCCCCCCATATCCCTTATTTTTGTTTCTCTCTTAGGGGAGACCTCTCACAAACAAGGCATCCATGCTATGGTTATACGTGGTTTTATGCCTCATCTCTTCTAATAGTAGGGATGATACTATTTCATCAAATTTTAAGGTCGCTTGACTATCACTACCTATTGCAACAATTAGGATGTCACTGGAATATGGCAAAGAACACAATAATGCAATACATTTATCTTCTTCATCCATTTCAATGTCAACAAAGATGATCTAACTTACCAGTGTATTCTATACATTCAGATGCTTTGTCATTGTTTCATTTTGATCCATTCTTAGATGAAACAATTTCTTTTGTAGAAACAACTTGTTAACAAGGGATTTTGATTGGTACAAACTCCCTAGTTTCCCCCAAATATTTACCGCACCCTCTTCACTAGATATGTTTAATAACATAGAGTCTGATAAGCATAATCATTTTGCACTCCTCACCTTTCTTTCTAATTTATCCCAATCATTTTGTGACGTTCCAGTGGGTTTTGTACCCAGATGCACAATAGTCCATTGTTCTAGATCTACAAGAAGATCCTCCATTTTGAGCTTCCATAGCTCAAAATTATCATTTGTTAAATTTCTCGATATCAATTATTGAACTGCGTGGCATCCTCTTTCAATGCACAAATGAATACTGTAAATCTCCCACTGAACCTGAGTTTATCACAGATTCAAGAACTATCAACTGCGTTGAACCCTCAACAACAAAGGCATCCCGCTGATGTCAATAATCAAACTCAGATAACACATGTAAGTTTTAAACCTATGTAGAGAAGAAGAAAAAAATATTACAACACAACATTCAGACATGAACATAGATATTTACTCTAGAAACCCTTATCCGGGAAAACCAACAAACCTTCCAGCCACACCTCTTATTTTCCCATTATCCATTATGAATTCCTCACAATACAATATAGCTATTCAACAACATCTAATACCCTAATCCGTTAAACTGGATTAGAAAATGGACTATAATCCCTTAATTGGGATTAAATTACATATTTTTAGAAAATTCCCCAAAATAGCCAAAAATTGGCAAAAAAAATTGACTTGCTTGCGCTCGCATAAAAAATGTCTGAATGGTCATTTTCGAATAAAAAAAGACCTATCATCATGTTTTCATGAAGGTTTCGATAGGTATTGTAAAAAACAGTGCTAACAGATGCACCGACTCTCCACACACACATGCAAATAATATAACATATACCCAACATGATATCGATGCTCACATTGAAGAAAAATGTTTGAAGCTATATCCAGAGATGAACACTAAGAACCACAAGAAGGGTGCCAATAAGAACCTTCTAGCCACAAATCCAAGCAAGGATTTAGAAATCATCTAGAATGTGGATGGAAATATTAGTTGTACCATAGTGCAAAAGGAGGTCAAACTAAGTATCCTTCACACTAGGGAAGAGAAATATATGATAAAACTCTTCTACATCAACATCTAAGTCAAGAAGACCAAGATTAATGTTGATGTATATGTAACTTTGGAATGTATTCTTCTATGTATCTTGTATATTGTAACCCAATTTTTATTCCAGGATGTTTCTTTTATGTATTTGAGTCATGTGGTCATGCCGTGATGTTCCGATCAGGAAGATTAATAATGTAAACAAGTCATTAGGTAAGTCCCCATAGTTTTGGGGCACTCGGGTTATTATACACTAATTAAGGTGTAGGCTCGAGTAGTAATTATTAGGTTGAGCCTACGTGTGAAATGGCAATTCAAGTGAACGGATGAATATAAATAGAGAGTGTGAGTCTCTCTATTTATCACTTGTGAATTACGTCACTTGCTCTCTCAAGTGTGGCGCACCTTTGGAGAAGGAAATACTTTGGCTTGACAGAAGACAAAAGGCTGCTGTTGTGTTGGGAGGTCATCTTACTGTTTTGGGATCACATCTTGTGGTGATACTATCTTAGAGGAAGTTGAGGGGTTTTCTCCATTTATGGTTTCCCCTCCTAAAATCTTTGTGTCTCTTGTCTCTTGTGATGTGCTTATGTGATTGCTGTGCTTGTTATTCTCTCAGTGAAAAGATCTTAACATAATGCTAGCTTAAATGTTGAAAAACTAACATGGTATCAGAGCTAACCTGAGAAGAAGACATTGTGCAGCTACAGAAACTAGGGCTTCATATTTTGTGGATCTTCCTCCATAGATTTTCAGCAAAAGTATGCTAGGATGACTCTCCATTGAAGGGTGCATCTTTCCGTCGATGCAGAATTCAATTTCAATCATTTTCAGTTTCGATGTGGAAATTAGGGCTTTCTATAGAAGAGGAATTTTTGGCTGAGACCAGCATAGGATTTTTATCCTCATCAAAACCGAAATTTAGAGACCTGGATCAAGAAATTTGGTTGGGTAAATCTCCGGGAAAGTCAAACCCTAGTTTGACCCCTAGCTAGGAGAAACCCTAAATACTAAAACTGCTAAGTTTTGGTATAGTCGCTATATTTCGAGATTGGCGATGTCTCAAAAGCTAAAAATTATAGGGGCCGAAGATAAAATCTTGATGAACACTATTTCCAAAGTTCTACTTCTGATTCGCTATATTATGGGAGATATGATCTCCCCAAGTTAGGGTTCCATCCTCTTCCAGAAATCATCCATAAACAGGACACCTGGGGAGATCTGCAATATATTGGGCTACATAGGTCCAAATGCAATTCCTGAAGATGTTCCAGAAAGGGAACGGACTTTAATTTCTGTGGTCCGAATATCAGACTGAGAATATGAACCAGTGACACGTGCCATTCCGTTCAACTTCGCTATTCTGAATAGTCCTGTAACAGGTCACGTTGGGAAAAGGATAATAAATCCCAAATGGTGAAACCAATTCTGTTGAAACCTATGGTGTTGGATCAGGGACATGCGAAGTTACCTCAGTGAAAAATTTTAGACACATAGGATCAGTAATTGCGGAGATATCATAGAAACGGTAATAGGCATTTATGTAGAAGAAATCAGAAAATTAGGGCTTCCTGTTTCAGGAGCTTCCCTCCACTGTTTTCAGAAAAGGAGTACATTGGACAGCTCCATTTGAAGAGATCTATCTATTTGTCCAATCAGATCTGAAAGATTCCAAGTTTTGAAAATTAGGGTTTCTATGACAAACCCTAGATCAGCGAACTCCGGGACAAGGACGGACACCTCAAATCGGTAAGATCTAATCCTTTGCTATTTCCATTTGAGGTTCTCACTTAAATATGATATATCACATCAGCTTGGTGACAAGCTTGCGAAAGTTGAAAAATTCCAAGCCTGGAAGTATATTATCTCCCTGAAGAAAATGGATTGGACACCTACATGAGTATGGAGGTTCCAGTTTCAGAGGGAGACGAAGTTAGAAGCCTTTCACAAGAAGAACTTGGTCAAGGCAAAAGAAGACATCATGCTCATGCTATAGAGGATGATGAACCATCTAGAAAGAGATCCAGATATGAAAGTGAAGATTCTTCAAGCGAGGGTGAATATGTTCTAATATCAGCTCTCACAGGTAACATTACTCATGGTAGTAATGATTGTCTTATAGACAGTGGGGATTCCAAACATATGATGGGATTCAAGGAATCCTTTGTAAGACTATCAGAACATGAATCACCTCACAAGGTGAAACTAGGAGATGACTACCAATATCCAATAAAAGGTAGTGGGGAATCTTCATACAAGCTAGACTCTGGTAAGTCTCTAACAATGAAAGAAGTATTGTTTGTGCTAGGATTGAAGAATAACCTTCTCTCCATTTCAGCATTGATCCAAAAGGAATGCGGGCTGCATTCATAGATGGTCAATTCATCATATGGCCAAAAGGAAAGACTATCGATGATGTGGTAGTGATTGAAGAACAAGAAGGAGNCAAAAGAAAAGACTATCGATGATGTGGTAGTGATTGAAGAACAAGAAGGAGGCTTGTACAAATTGAAGGGCTATCCAGAACAAGCCTTGATCCATGGTACGGTAGATCCAAATGAGCTTTGGCATAGAAGGCTTGCACATGTGCACTAACGAGCACTACCTATTGCAAGCAAAGCTATTCCAGAATTTCAAGCAATTTGAAGGGAAGAATAAAATGAGAATATGACCTAAAGAAACCAGTTGAAGAATGTGAAGATCCAGAATGCAGAGACCATGCAGTCATAAGAGTCTCTCAAATCAAGAACAACTTGAAGCGGTGAAGAATGCAAAAGTGGTGATGGCCACCTTGAATGGCCTCCGAGGATCATGGAATTCATTCATGTGAGGAATGTGTGCTAGAAGGAGGTGATTGCTTTCAATCGAATCTAGAAAGAGAACTCACAAGAAGAAGAAGCTCAAGAAGAAAAGGTGGGAGCAATTGAAGATCAAGCTCTTTCCATCCAAAGAAGATCCCTCAAGCAATGAGGAATATAAAGAACTCAACTCTTGAAGAACTTCTTATCCACCTTAGCTTTTGGATAAGAAACGATGCTATTATGAA
>LPNX010419162.1:66928-118846 GCA_001517045.1 Pseudotsuga menziesii
TATGCATTTGTTTATATTCAGTTATTGTATTATGCATGATAGGATGTTTGCATTAATGACATAATACTACTAATATGCATGTGATGGGTAAGTATCTCATGGGGCTATACAAATTATCCATTGCTACTTATCTAGAATGAAACCTCTTTGCTGACATATTGGATTAGTGCACAATCTCAATGTTGTCCTGGTAGAGATGGAAGGCATCTAGAAAGTTTCAATGAGATATGGATGAATGTTGTATTGGATAAAGTAGTTGCATGATCATATATTTATGCATAAGTGTTTGCCAGTATAAATATTCCATATGAAGTGTTTCTAACCATACAATTGCATTTGACTTGTAGGAAAGATTGCATACATAATCGCCTACAAGCAAAGAAGAATGAAGACTTGTTCCAAAGAACAAGTGACGACAGTTCAAAGACAAAGAATAATATGACGAGTGCAGTGACATCATTGATGCAGAACCTTCCATCCACCAAGAAGAAAGGGAAGACCAATTCAAGAAGAATGATGTCAGGGCACAGTATCGAGACCTGAAGAGAAGTTCATAGTTCCATCATGCAGTAGCTGGAAACATGGTGGGATACAAAGCAAGATTCGTAGAATGAGGCTTCTCACGAAAGGAAGGCCTAGACTACGAAGAGACATTTGCAGCCAGTAAGAGTTGAAACAAATACATGATGAGATTGATGAAGATCTTAACCTTGGCTAAAATGTTGAAGATGAAATTCTATACACTAGATGGATGCATAGAATACTAGTAGCATAGGAAGCTACTTGTCACTCCGGTACAGAATGTTTTCAGTGCTTAGAGCACAGAAGACAGAGGGAGTATGATGCTCCGCCTCAAAGGGAATGACTAAAGAATATCTTGAGGTTCAACATGGTACAACTGGATGAGCAGATTACTGATGACTCTAGGCTTTACTGAGAGTAAAGTGGATTCCAACCTTTGCTCCAAATTTGAAGGTGGAAGACCAGTGATGCTCCTGTTATGTGTCAATGCACTACTGTTCTAGGTATGGAGGTGTGGCAGAGTGCAGATGGAATCTTCCTTGGACAAGGGAAGTATGCAGTAGAGATCCTGAAGAGGTTCAGGATGATGGACTACATGACCACACCTATGGCATCAAACATGAAGCTATTGAGTGATGCTTCGTCAAAGTTGATTGATGCTACAATGTATCGTCAGATGATTGGGTCATTGATGTACCTGACGAACACGAGACCAGATATTTGCTTTGCTGTGAACACCTTGAGCCAGTACTTGACAGATCCGAGAAGTGTTCATTTGGTTGCTGCAAAGCATATTCTGAGGTACCTGAAGGGTACAATTGATTATGGGCTCAAGTATGATGCGAATCAGAAGATTAACCTGGAGGGTTATGTTGATTCAGATTGGGCAGGCAGTGCCATCGACAGAAAGAGTACTTCAGGATGTTGCTTCAGTATGGGATCAGGTGTGATCTCTTGGTTTAGCAGGAAGCAATCCTGTGTGGCACTGAGCACAGCTGAAGCAGAGTATGTCGTAGCTTGTTCAGCTAGTTGTGAGGAAGTATTGCTGCGGAAGCTACTGTCTGATATATTTGATCTCCAGTTAGATGCTACCTGTATACATTGTGACAACCAGAGTTGCGTGAAGTTGTCAGAGAATCCAGTGTTCCGTGACAGGTCGAAGCATATAGAGATCAAATATCACTATATCAGGGATATGGTGCAGAGAGGAGCAGTGAAGCTCCTCTATGTTGCGACGGAGGAACATATAGCTGATGTATTGACGAACCCATTGGCTAGGCTGAAGTTCGAGTACTTCAGAGAGAGACTTAGTGTCCTCCAGATCTAGGTTTCCTCCCAGAGACAGTGATGAGACCCATAGCCTTTCTGACATGGTTAGAGGATTGGTTCCTTCCATGGTTAGATGTAAGGGCTGAGCCATTCTGTCATGGTGAGAGGGTTGCTCCCTTCCATGTCAGATATGAGTGATGGCCATTCTGTCGAGTAGGATAGATGTAAGGGAAACTGCCATTCTAGGAATGGAGGCACCTGGTCAGTTACCAGGAAGACTCAGTGTAAAAGCTGAGTAGCCATTCTAATGTGATAGAGGGATGTGTTCCCACTTGATCAGATGTAAGGGCTGAACCATTATGTTCATGGCTAAAGGATTTAGTTCCTTCCATGTCGGATGTGAGTGTTGGCCATTCCGACGAGCAGGTTGGATGTAAGGGCAACTGCCATTCTCGAGGAGAATGGAGGCGCCTGGTCAGTTACCTGGTAGCTCAGTCGAGGAGGACTGGGGGACATTCTGATGTGATTGTAGTTTACTACAAGATCAGATGTGAGTGCAGGCCCTTCCATCACTGTGATAGGATGTGTTCCTGTCTAGATGGATGTAAGTGCTGAGTCAGTCTTCACATCATGTGTTGATCAGACGTAAGTGTTGTGCCAGTCTTCGCATCATGTGTTGATCAGACGTAAGTGCAGTATCTATCTTGGCATCATGTGTTGATCAGATAGAGGTGATTGAGCCAGTCTTCGCATCATGTGTTGATCAGACGTAAGTGCAGTGCCATTCTTTGCAGCATTTGTTGATTAGATGTAAGTGCAGTATCTATCTTGGCATCATGTGTTGATCAGATAGAGATGATTGAGCCAGTCTTTGCATCATGTGTTGATCAGACGTAAGTGCAGTACCATTCTTCGCATCATGTGTTGATCAGATGTAAGTGCAGTATCTATCTTGGCATCATGTGTTGATCAGATAGAGATGATTGAGCCAGTCTTCGCATCATGTGTTGATCAGACGTAAGTGCTGGGCCTTTCTGACGAGTAGGTCAGATGTGAGTGCTGGGCATGCCTTTCTGATGAGTAGGTAAGATGTAAGTGCTGGGTGAAGACCTACATGAGGAGTAGGCCTACATCCAGTATGAAAAAAGGCTGGCTCTGTAGAAATTCCTATGATGAGATAGTACACACATGATGATGACCAGTGGAGATCCAGATCGAGCTATGATCCAGATCCAGTTATGATGACTCCGAGAAATCCAGATCGAGTGATGATCCATATCCAGCAGTGATGATCCAGATCGAGAGGTGATCCAGATCCAGTCCAGTGATGTTGATCCAGATCGAGTGATGATCTAGATCCAGCGATGCCATTTTATGATGATCCAGATCGAGAGATGATCCAGATCCAGATGACTTGAAGACAAAGATGACTTGAAGACGAAGATGATCCAGTTGATGCAGAGATGAAGACCAGTGCTAAAAATTGTGTCAAAAGAATACCTTCCTAGTTAAGAGGGAGTGTTGATGTATATGTAACTTCGGAATGTATTCTTCTATGTATCTTGTATATTGTAACCCGATGTTTATTCCGGGATGTTTCTTTTATGTATTTGAGTCATGTGGTCATGCCCCGATGTTCCGATCGGGAAGATTAATAATGTAAACAAGTCATATCAAGTCATTAGGTAAGTCCCCATAGTTTTGGGGCACTCGGGTTATTATACACTAATTAAGGTGTAGGCTCGAGTAGTAATTATTAGGTTGAGCCTACGTGTGAAATGGCAATTCAAGTGAACGGATGAATATAAATAGAGAGTGTGAGTCTCTCTATTTATCACTTATTAATTACATCACTTGCTCTCTCAAGTGTGGCACACCTTTGGAGAAGGAAATACTTTGGCTTGACAGAAGACAGAAGGCTGCTGTTGTGTTGGGAGGTCATCTTACTGTTTTGGGATCACATCTTGTGGTGATACTATCTTAGAGGAAGTTGAGGGGTTTTCTCCATTTATGGTTTCCCCTCCTAAAATATTTGTGTCTCTTCTCTCTTGTGATGTGCTTATGTGATTGCTGTGCTTGTTATTCTCTCAGTGAAAAGATCTTAACATAATGCTAGCTTAAATGTTGAAAAACTAACAATTAATTCTCCATTCAATTTTGTTTCATATGAAAGCCTCATACCATAGGATATTGTATGTAAGCTTGGATTCAAAGTACATGATTATCCTAATCCCCACCCATTGGGATGGGTAAGTAAGGATGTATAACTCAAAGTCATGAAATAGTGAAAGATAAAGTTTCCCATAAGTGAATAGTATGTTGATGAAGTGGAGGTAGATGTAGTACCCATGGATGTATGTGGTGTGGTGTTCGAAATCCCCTACATGTATATGAGGGATGCGATATTCATGAGGAGAGACAACTAGTTCCACTTAATCAATGATGGTAAATACTTCATCATTAACATGCACAAATATAAGTAAAATAACTCTCTAGTAAGCACCAACCAAGTGAAAAATTTGATTAGTGAGTTAAGTAGGAAATTTGAATTGATTTTCTTAAGACATAATCAGTAAGAACATGAATCAATAAAAGTGAATGCATCCTTGGAGGGAGGTACTAAAGAGAAAAAAAAATTTGGAGAGCCTTTTATAAGCATATAGAGAAGTATTCTAGGAGCCTAAGGGGATATCTCCTAAGAGGGAGGTGGAGCACTAGATAAAGTCATTGTTGAATTCTCCATTCCCAACAATGAACTATATAGGCAGTATGTCATAGAAGTAGATGAAGTGAAGAAGTCGTTGCAACAAATGTAGGAGTAGGGTGTGACTTGAATAAGCACCTCACCTTGTGGGTCACCTATCATCATAGTACCCAATAAGGATGGGACTTGGAGGATTTGCATCGACCACTGAGCCTTGAACAAGATCACACTCTAGAATTGGTACCCTCTTCTCATGATTAATGATATGTTGGACTAGTTTCATCAAACCAAGTACTTCACCAAGTTCGATCTCAAATAGGAATAACACAAGTTGTGATTTAAGGAATGTTAGGCAAGGTCTATATGAATGTTTGGTAATGGATTTTTTTTATGGAATGCACTAGCTACATTTATGCATTTAATGAATGATATATTACACCCTTTCTTAGATACATTTGCTACAATATATTTGATGACATACTAGTTTATAATGATACTTAGGAAGAGCAAATATCAAATCTCAAACAAGTGTTAAATACTGATAAATAATAGTTTCTAGATAATTTGAATAAATGTGAGTTCACAATGCATTCCTTGGTGTATTTGGGGTATGCTATTGTTGGAGGAGAACTCAATATTGATCCTGTAAATATGGATTCCATCACTAAGTGGCCTACTCCTACAAATATCACTGAAGTTAGAATCTATTTTGAGGAAACACAATGAAATTTTATAGCTTCCTTTTCGGTTGTGGATACAACCCACTATGCCATAATAACCAACAAAAAGGGGTTATAGTGGGGGAATAATCAAAATAAATCCTTTGAATATATCAATCAAATATCAGTCAAGCACAATTTGTTGCATTTCCTAAGTTGCAGAACCCTTTTGAATTAGAGACATATGTAAGTGGATATGACATAGGAGTGGTTTTGATTCAAGGAGGAAGGCTGGTATGTTATCATTATAAAATGTTTCATGAGGGATTATTAAATTACCCTACCTATGATAAGGAACCCTATTCCATATTTTGAGCCATTAAGAAGTGGAAGAACTATATTATGGTAAAGGAGACCATCATTCACACTGATAATTAGCCACTGCAATAACTGTGGGCCCAGAGTAAGTTGCAATAGACCAAACATTATAAGTGGATGGGATTCTTACAACAATTCCATTTCATCATCAAGTATAATAAGGGTAGTATAAACAATCTAGAACACATTCTCTTAAGGTCAATTAAAACCAATACTAAAGCTTTGAGAATTCTTATGCACATGGAACCTTTTACCCATGATGAATATAAGGAGGAGTGCATAGAAGGTGAGGACTTAAAGAAGGTATTTCAACAACTTCAAGTCCATTTCCATGTAGAATAATGTGACGGGATGGTTGACTGTTATCTCCAGGGTGAGTTACTCTATGAGCTAAAAAATATCTATGTTCCTAAAGGAAAGCGATTAAAACTTGTTAGAGAGGAACAAACCTCCAAATTTGAAGAGAATTTTGGTGTAGAGAAGACAATTGCAAACTTATAGAGGTATTGTTACTTGTGTAGAATGCAAGAAGATGTATCTTGGTTTATCATAGGGTGTATACTTTTTTGTATGTAATAAAAGTAAAAAATAGGAAGCAAGGTCTGTACCATCCCTTAACTGTTCCTACTAGACCATGGGAGATCATCTCCATGGATTTTGTGGGTGGTCTTTCAACCGCTAGCAATAGATATGAATAGTGCATGAATATTTATTTGTGGTAGTTGATATATTCAAGATGTGCATTCTTATGCTTTGTAAAATGACTTATCAAATGATACAAACGATCAAACATGTTATTTGAACAAGTTTGAGTGCACTTTGGGATACCAAAGTATATAATCTCATACAAAGATACTAGATTAGTATCAATATATTTTGGGCTACTCTTTGGGAAGATATGGACACTAACTTGAAGAGGTATAGAACATTCCATCCATATATAAGCAGAAAAATGGAAACAACCAATAGGACTTTGATACAACTTTTGAGGGGTTACAATCAAAAGAATCCGAATACTTGGGATGAAAATGTGATCTACATGCAACACTCCTACACTAGAGCAGTCCACACTTCCAATGGGACTCTCCCCTTTTGAAACTGGTTTTGGATACTTTCCACCTTCACCTCTAGATGTTGTTTATGGACAACAAGGGGGAATTGAGGGGAGACACCACAAGTGAATTAGTAAGAGTTGAAAATTTCATTGATAATATTAGGCAAATCAATTTACAAGTACAAGAAGAACTCAAGAAGTTGCATGAAAAGTACAAGGAAAGACATGACCAACTCAGGGTTAAGAAAACATTCAAGGTTGGAGACAAATTATGGTTACACTTGAACATGCAAAGGCTATAGGGTCATGGTAATAATATCAAGGCTACGAGGTATGCTACTTTTGAGGCATTGGTGAAGGTGGGATATAATTCCTACAGACTCAGTCTATCCCCATACATGTGCATTTAATATTTAGTGAATGTAAAATATCTATAATTCTATGAACATTCCATTTTGGATTAAGAACCTTAGCAATCCTTACCTTTGGTAGAGGACTTAGAACGAGAGAATCAGGAAGATTTGAAGAAGAAAAATTGTTGCAAAATAAGTGTAGAACTATTAGGAGAGGATAGTATGAACTCTGCAAGGTGAGGTCAATTGGACAACTTCCAATAAAGGCTAATGGTAGTCTAAGGAGAAGGTAGAGGAAAATTTTCATCACCTCATTCAATAAAATATTTTGGGGACCAAAATCCTCCCAAAATGGGAATGTGTGATCTGAAATAGATAAAAATATTTTTTGTCACCTACTTGGATATTTTGAGGTCGAAATATTAGATCAATTGGCTTGTAAGTCCCATTTTATGGGAAGGACTCATTTTGCAAATTTGGGGTCTACAACCTTCTTGGGTCTATTTGAGGGTCTAAAATGAATTTTTCGGGTAAGAAAATACAATTACAATATAATAATCCATGAGGTTATTCTACACTTCATTACCTTTCCAACTGTCCAAATATTTACTCAATCGAAATATCTATGAAAACGTTATGCCTCCCACAAGTTGACATATCCAAATGACCACCATGGTATCGAGTGGATTCCAAGTAATATCTATTTTTTCACACATGTGGATATAGTCACACGTGGGACTTCAAGAACATTCTAGAAGTACCAAAATCCTAATTGTAATTTGGAGTTGAGGCATGCAAAAACCCTAAAATTAACTATGATGGCTATCAAGCTATGTTAAATATTAAGCCACTTGAAGAAGAAGAGGAGCTATTATTTTGAAGTATTGTATTGTTCTGTATATAAGAAATAGCATAGGAGTATATGTTAGAGAAGAAAATAGGAGATAGGTGATCCTATAGTAGGCATTCTATCTGCAGAGTCATAGGTAACTCCATAGAGAGTGCCATTTCATTTGTATTTTCATTTTGATATGAAGAGCAAGGCATAGTTCACATGTGCTGATGGGTTTTTCCCCTTAGTGGGTTTTCCTAGGGTATATCTTGTGTTATTGTGTGGATTGTGTACTTATTTTCTCTAGTTTCTCTTTTAGCTCCATTGTATTCGGTATTTTTATGAGATCAAATTAACACAATGAACTAAGTTTTAATATTTGTTGTGATGAAATTATCGAGTGGAATATCCTCAATTGTTTACAGGTCAATCAATGTCTATTTATTTCGAGTTAGTGAGCCCTCAATAGATGGAAACAAATTGGGGTAATCCATTAAAATCTACATTTAAACAATCAAAACATTAATTGAGAAGTATGAAGACTCTATCACTTCTCAGAAGCATATAATTGTTTATATGAAGTGAATCTCTATAAAAATACTCCTTGCAAGGGAATCAATGATTACTCCTCCAAACTTGTTTATATAAATCACTAGGGAATCAATGAGGCTTATTTTTCTTAGATCATGATACGATGATCCTGACTAAATTCACAATCACGAGACTTGTTTGCATTTGAGTGAAATATTTTTCATAAGCATGAATATAATGTACCTTAAGTGTTGCTCCACTCTTTGCAAGTGTTCATAGAACCGATGGAGTGGCCATGGTTCTACATACCTTAATTCACTTCTATTATGGCATCCATAGACTTGGTGAATATATCTACATGCCGCCTCTTTTATTTGATCCTTTCCTTTAACAGGTTTCTTTAAAAAATGGTAGGCAGGGGAATGGTCAATTTTGCAATATTAATATTTTTTTTCAAATATTCTTCCTTAAATATCATAACCAAATAAAAGCATGTAGAGTTTATAGGAAGGATGAAAATGAAATGTGTCGACGGATTGGAAGGATGAAAATGAAATGTGCATTGAAGGTAAGCATAGAGTTATATTAAAGCACAAACATACCAATCTTCTTGTAAATGAAATTCAGACACAAAATATAAAATCTAGGTTCAAACATAATGCAAGCTAACTACTATATGAAAGAAAACAAGATAAACTAAAAACAACAAACCAATAAATTGAAAGAAAAATCAACTAAAATCAAGAAAGAAAACACTCGAAACAAATAAAGAAAAAATGAAAGCAAATAAATATGCAAAAGATAATTTCCTTGAAGGTAGGCTATTGAAGCACCACTTCAATATTTTACAATTAGTTAGAAGGAAATATTTGTTTGAATTTATATTTTGCAAGTAATGCTTGCCAATGCCAATGTTTTCTACCACTCGATAAGGTCTTTACTCAATTTATTGTAATTTTATCTGCTTTTATTAACTCATTCATTTCGTCTGACTTAAAGATAATATCAGCTACTTGAAATCTTTGCCACTTGATGCATGTTTATTGAACATGTGCTTAACAATTTTTTGGTGAGTTGCAAATTTTTGCTTGGATTTCTCTCTTTCTTTTTCTAACTACAATAGGGTATCAATTCTATTATGTATTTCCTATGATTTCTCACCACTTGATACTTGTGATCATATTATGTAAGAATATTCCTTTGGGGTAGACAATCCAATAATGAAATATAATACATTTCTCCAAAGAAAAATTATTGATAACCATCGAAAAAAATATGATTCATTGTAAACACTAGTATAGATGGTACACCAAACCTAGTGATGATATGGTGTTTCACTAATTGGGTTGTTGTCATATCTTTCACATTTTTTAGTGAAACAATCTTTGTCCATCAAGTAAACTAGCCTTTGGTTATCTCAAGATTAGTTATGTTACTTCGAGGAGATAGGATTAGTCTCCTATATTACTTCCAATCTCATCAAAAGGTATGTCAATAGAATTCGGTTGCAAAGGTATTGTTTCTTTATTTTCCTTACCTATGCACATTTGGAAAATTTGAAATTTTCTCACATGTGGATGCATGCCTTTGAATATTGTTGGAGAATAAAATATATCTTTTATAGCCTTGTGCTTAGTGCTATCTATAGAAAAACATCCATCTACTGGACCATGATGTAATTCGAACACTAATTTATTAGTGCCATTCTTCTCCATACATCACAATAATGCTTCAGTGTAGTTCTTTCTAAAAATAATGCTATTGATGATATGAGATTAAGCATAAGTTTAATATTAATGCTCTTCTTCTATTTGTGTCCATATGACTATGACTATATCCATGTTTCAAATAGTATACCATGAGTTTTTGTTCTCCAAACCCACTTTCTTTAATGTCAACTTGATTTGTGCTTCATTATTTTTCACAACCCTTGGCCACACAATATGGCTGTAGGTTTATATCTAAACCATATTCATGTGCAGTTTTTTATCCAATTTCTACACCTTTTGGCAAGTTTGTTCTGGATAAATAAATATCTAATAGCTGAATGTGGAAAAATAACTTTCACATGGCAGTTCGATATGTAATGTATGAATTGTTTCAATTCTTTGGCTATGACATAAGCTTGCTTTTCAACTTTTGTATAGTCTAGTTCAACACTTTTGGGCCCCATGCTTAGAAATGATATTGGAAATTCACTCCCTTCTTCAACCTTTGAGTGATCATGGAACCAAGGGAGTGCTCAAATTCAAAGGTATAGAGATAAGAATCTTTTCTAGAGTTTGGACTATTCAAGGTTGGAGAGGCAACAATAGTCACATTTAATTTTTCAAAGGATTATTTCTTAACCTTGGTCCACTTAAAAACTACATCCTTCTTAATCACTTTTAGAAAGGTTTAATGGCATCAAAAAATTTTAAGATTATTTCCTTACAAAATTGATCTTCCCCCAAAATAATTTCATTGATTTCTTGTCATGTAGTCGAGATATCTATGTTATGTCTTTTTTTTCTTTCCAAATATACCAATATCCCATTTTTAAAAATAATATGCCCAAGTGGATTTCCTTTCATGACAACATATTTCTTTTCTTGGGATTTAGTGAGATCCTATATTTTTTGCATCTGTACATTTAATTGTTGGACCAAGGCTTCTGGAGCATACGAGGTGCCATGCACTATTTGTGTAGGCCTTGAGAATTCTTCTATAGAATAGTTCTATGATACTTCTAGGAATTCAATAAAAGAAATGACCACTCAAAAAAGCTTGCAATTTAGGAAAGAAAGGGAATTCATACATTCAAGAACAAGGGAATGGAAATAAACCAACGTTACAGAAATTGAATATCAAGTCGATCTATGTGCTAAATAGCTATAGTTAGAAATTTTATTGCTTCGATATAACTCCTATTGAAATATAATGTATGAAAACAACTAAGTAAGTATATGCAACACCTTCTCTCCTCTATAGTGGACCTTGATCTTGTGGAGTGAAGCGTTAAGTACACTTTAAGTAACTGAGACTCCACATTCAATAATTTCACACATTAAGATGGAGGGGGAAATAGAGTATTAATCACACTTGGATAGACAAGAGGAGAGTATCTCCGTCATGGATATTCTTTAGGAAATATTTTCCCTTTATAAAGAGAAAGAGCCCTATTCTTATACAATATTCTATCCTAAGTGATTTCAAGAGAATTTAATAATGTTTGGGTTGAAGACAAGAATATCTTCAACAATTGCAATAATTTTAAAATATTAAAAAATCACAACCAACTATCATGATTGAGAGATGTCAAATAGAGAGAAATTGTTGCAACTATTTTATCATTCCTAAAGAAGATCATACAATCCAAAATCAAAACCAATTAGTAGTAAATAATTCATAATGAGGACCATGCAATCTATAGCAACCATAAGTGCACAATGAGGATCATGCATTTATCAGTGATATGTAGCAATAATTCTAAGACAATTGTGTAACTCTGCATCTATATTTCAAATATTATCATGTCTCCTCATGGCATGGGCTCTTGTCAACATGTTGGTGTCATTTTGTATTCAATAACGACCTATAACAACTAATCTTCTCAAACGACCATATTGTTAATTTCAAGATAGATACAAAGTGTAAAGCCTTCCTTAGATTTACAACAAAATACTAGAATTATGTGTTAATCATACATTCTAATAATATGTTATGATAAATAGAAATAAAGTCATGTAAAAGGGTTTAACATTGGCAAAAAGGTAGGATAAGGGAAAAAAATATTGACAAAAAGGAGGTTAATTTGAGACTCGTAATCTTCCCAAAATTGAATATTGCACATCCATGTGGAATTGTGTGCGATCAATCTTCCGAGTTTAAGGGAGTGGATGATGTTGTATTTACATGAAGTCTACTCCAATTAAATGCAGAGTGCCCCTATCCATTACTTGCTATGTAACCCAATTTGCTACCTATTTTTACCCAAACTCCTCTTCATTATCAAGTTCAAGTTCTTCCATTGGAATCCATAAAATAGGACAATGGAATTAAAGACCAACCAATCTAGTTGGTTCCATACCATTTCAAATATTTGACATATATGTATGGGATCTATCTAATGCTATCCCAACCCAAAGAATAAATAAGATAAGTTTTTTTTTTTTTTTGTCTCTATTAGTCCAAAGGCAACACCTCCCATCTACATCTAAAATAAAGAATGACCTCCAATCTCTTCGTTGTGATTGAACATAGCTTGTTGAATTTTTAAAAGACCAAAAGTATAGAAATTTACTTCAATAATTAACCATGTTATTCTATCAACAAAAGACCAAAAGTATAGAAATTTACTTCAATAATTAACCATGTTATTCTATCAACAAGGATGACTAAAAATTCTTACCCCTTGCCCACATGCTACTATTGGAATTTGAGATATCATTCGGCTCCATTGAATTTCATGACTTGTGAATGGTACAATGGGTTTCAATTGTATGTTCCCCATGAAGGGGTTGGGATTGGGATTCCATTTAGTTTAGATCTTTAATATGTTTCTCGTGAAAGGATTGGGATTCCATTTAGTTTAGATCTTCAATATGAGGTAATGCTAACAACTTATAGTGAGAATATAACAACATAAATGTTTATTAGAAAGATTTAATTTTTATATTGATTGAAATATTTATAAGTTTAAATTATATAAATTGTTGTTTTATTATTATTATTATTATTATTTATTTTGACATGTATCTTTTATAAAAAATAAAATATTATTAAATACAACATGTCTATTTAAATTAAATTTAAATGATTTAGAAATGTATATATATAATCACACAAATTAAATAATTTAAACTTATAAACATTACATTATATACTTTTTCAAAATTTCTACTTTATTGAGTAGAAGAGGCCCATTCTCATTCTCGAGTAAAAGAGAGATATGTAACTCTTTCTATACTCATCCTAAAAGTGACAAGTACACTTTATAAAAAATTATAAAATATTATTAAAGTTTTGGTGAAGAGGTAGAGTTTCAATGGTATGATCGGAAAGTTCATTAATAACTTTGGGCTGGAGGGTTGAAGGTTTTAGCCTTTTTTTATAGCAGAGTTCCAGATTCTACCTTTCTTAAATTACCAAATTCCTGTAAAGAGTTATAAATCTTTGTGTTTTTATCCAGTTTTTTGTTTTTTGTTTTTAATTTGAATGAATTTATTTGGAAGATTTGTTAATATATCTTAAATACAAAATACATCTCATTTTTCATATAAAAAAATAAAATAAAAAGCTAAACAAATTTAATAATATTTTTTTGAGTGAGAAGTGAAAGTATTTGGTTTTATGCAGGGTTACTTATATGTTAAAGATATTATTAAAAGTTTAATATGTTATTAACACTTATAAACGTATTATTAAGAGTTTAATATGTTATTGGTATGAATTAATCTTGGTGGGGAAAGTTTCTCTAACTATCGCAGCTAGACTCAATTGACATGAAAAATAAATAATAATAATAAAAAAATCTATAAAATAAATAATTATTAAAAAATAATACAATTATTATAATAAATTAATGAAATGTTTAATGAATTAATGATCTTTTAATTTATTTATGTTTTTGTAATTTTATTAAAATTTGAAAATATCTTCATATTTATATGTTTTATTAATTTTTTTTTAAGACTAGAGTTTAGTTTTTATATTTATATATTCTATTAATTTTCTTTTTTGAAAACTGGAGTTTAGTTTTTTTCCTATATAATTTGTTATTGCTTTTATTGCTCTTAGGAGGTCACTGGTTCAAATCCAGAGGGGGGTAGTGTATGTACACCTCTATAGACTTTAGCATTTAAATCGCTGCGCAGAGGGGGGTCCCTTGTCCCACAAACAAGGGGGTCTCATACACCAATTTGGTGTCTTGCTTGACGGTGACCTTAAAAATAGATTATTATTATTATTATTATTATTATTATTATTATTATTATAATATGAAATTATCAGACTATATTCTTTTCAATGGAAATGAAATGATCGTTAGAACGCATTACTACCGGGTGAGAGATTTGATTTTTTAGAGACTATAGTGTTGTCTGCTTTTTTGTTTCAAATTTTTAAATATTTTATTTAAGTGCTATGTTATTGCTTCTATGCATATGATATCTACATTTTTATTTGTGCCCACAACGCAACCGTGGTTTGTTGTTTGAGAGCCTTTTGTCACGGGTGATTTGTATGTAGGTTTAATGATTTGTACAACATGTTCTTAATTGGTGTCATTAAGAGTCATGGATTCTTAAGCTATTAATTGGTTTCATTAAGAGTCATGGATTCTAAGCTATTGGAGTCTAGTTATTGTGTCTAGTTTAACCATTTGGATTGCGGTGATCTGGGATCTATAGAATTACTTGTATTTAAGGAAGCATGGAAAAGGGTGATCATACTATTATCTTAGGTTTAATGTTGACAGTCATTTGGTAGGAGTCTAGGTTTAGGAGTCTAGGTTCACGTTAATACACTTTGGAACCACTAAGAATCATGGATTCAAGGTTATTGCAATCGAGTCATTATGTTTAGTTTAAACATTTGTTTTGTAGTAATATGAGATCTATATAAGGCTTGTGTTTGAACATCCATGGACAAAGGGTAGTTATAATAGAATCCTTGAGTTTAATGAAGGATTTGTGTGTTTCTTCTATCCTTTCTTTGGGAAGAATGTAGATTAAAAGTCAGATTGAAAAATGGTTTTAAACTTACAATATCTAATATGGAAGATTCAAATCCCTTTTAACAAACTTTTTTTACCATCAAACAAGCATAGGAATAATTATTAGAAAGATTGTAATCAAATCAATATGTGGTTGCTTAGGTTGCTTGAATAAGCTGTAATTAGGAAGTATGAGAAAAGGGTGATCATACTAAATTATCATAATATGTTTAATAAAGAGTCCAATTTTTTCATGCTATTGCTTGTGGAGTAATCATGATCATATAACCAATATGAAATTAGGTTTAATGATTTGTACAACATGTTTGATGTTAAGGTTTAATGTTGAGAGCCATTTGGTAGGATTCTAGGTTCAAGTCAATACACTTTGGAACCACCAAGAATCATAGATTGAAGGTTGTTGCTTGGATGACTTGAATAAGATGTAATTGATAACACTAAGAATCATGGATTCAAGGTTGTTGCAATCTAGTATTTGCATTTAGTTTAAACATTTGGTTTGTAGTAATATGAGATCTATAGCAAGGATTGTGTTTGTACATGCATGGACAAAGGGTAGTTATACTAGTATCCTTGTGCTTAATGAAGCATTTGTGTGTTTCTTCTATCCTTTCTTTGGGAAGAATGTAGATTAAAATTCAGATTGAAAATTGGTTTTAAACTTACAAATTCTAATATGGAAGATCCAAATCCCTTTTAACAACCTTTTTTTACCATCAAACAAGCTTAGGAATAGTGATTAGAAAGACTATAATCAAAGCAATATGTGGTTTCTTAGGTAGCTTGAATAAGTTGTAATTGGTGTGTAATTGGTGCCATCAAGAGTCATGGACTCTAAGCTATTGGAGTCTAGTTATTGTGTCTAGTTTAACCATTTGGATTGCGGTGACCTGGGATCTATAGAATGACTTGTATTTAAGGAAGTATGGGAAAAGGGTGATCATACTATTATCATTATGTTTAATGAAGAATTCATGTTTTACTGTTATTTCTTGTGGAGTAATCATAATCATATAACCGACATGAAATTAGAGATATAAACTATCTTATACTTGACTCTAATACAAATCCATATAAGCTTACAACCTACTGGATACAATTACCAATGTGTGTTCTTGTAATCAATTATAAATACTCAACTGTTATTTTTTCTATAGATCTGATTAGTTTATCTAGGATATTTATCTAAAAGAATAACAAGTACAACAAGATGCATAAGATATAAAAGATACACGAGCCACAAAGATTTTCAACGGGGAAACCATAAAGGAGAAAACCCTGCAAACTTTCTCAGAATAGTAAGATGATTAAAATCAGTTGTAATAAGAAGTATACAACAACTATCTATATCTCCTCCCTTTGTCTCTCTTTCTCACTCATGTGAACTTCAGAGTGTGAGGTGTGTATAAATGAGGGAGAGTGCCTCCCTATTTATACCTTTCAAGTCACTGACCAAACATAAGACTGGGGCCGATTTGTCTTCCCTAACAGGGTCAACTTCTCCCAGAGAGACTCCAAATACACATTACATGATGCTACACTGGGGACTATTGCCATGACTTACAATGGAGGTTGTACCTCAAGGTCTAGATATAATTAAGACATCCCGCAAGGGGGTAAACACATCCCCAATGGGGGTACAACAACATACAATGATAATATACATCAGAATATCTTCCAAAGTTACAAATACATCAACAGTCCCTCTTAACTAGGAAGGTATTCTTTCTCTTCACAGTCATCAACATGTTTGGTAAAATCTTCATCGCAAAGTCATAGAGTCCTAATCATAGTTGCTGCCATCATATTATTATTATTGATCATCGAACGGTACTATCTGTCATCGAAAGTTTATTTAGAGCCATCCCTCTCTCGGTTGGGTGTAATCCTAGTCCTCATCTAGGTCTTCATCACATCTCGAGCAATCCATCTCATAGGAATGGTTAAGGACTTTCTTTACATTGCCACGACAATAACTTGTGTCTCCTACCTTCATATCATCGCATCCAAATCATCTCTTTTGTCCTGCACAGAACAAAACAAAGAACAAAGATTTAGATGCAGACCATCTACGTTCGTTCACCATAGGAGTAAGCCAGGATACTTTCACGTCATTAAGACAACCTACAGCTTCTACTATACGAGAATCACCTAGGAGCACACTCGATGCATTATGTCTCTGCATGGTCAACCTGCATTCTATCAGTAGAACTGTCTAGGTGCACCTCTCATGCTTCATGACATTATCATCTCAACATGGGAACACATACACATATATAGATATATATGTAAGGATGGATTACGACCAAACAACCTGCTACATTAGGAGTTTTACGTTCTAGGTCAACCTCAATAACTTATTACATGTGAACAACCTACATCCAGGATATTTTTCGTTTAGACAACATTCAAGGAGTATTACATCCGAGTAACTTGCGGATCATGCCAAGTCTCATTTTTACACTC
The DNA here is from genome assembly GCA_001517045.1 of Pseudotsuga menziesii. Lineage (NCBI taxonomy): Eukaryota > Viridiplantae > Streptophyta > Pinopsida > Pinales > Pinaceae > Pseudotsuga > Pseudotsuga menziesii. Next base: position 84,412 of record LPNX010419162.1, read on the forward strand.
AGACATCCCACGTGACTTATTACATTCTGTAACATCTCCTAATTTCATAAATAAATAAATAAAAATTTATTTACTTCATGTAATATTAGAATTTACTAGACAATATTTAGAGCGATGTTATTACTCATACTTCTTTCGTCATGTATTTAAGTTATTATTTGCTTGCTTATTTGGTGATTTGTCGACATGACATTACTTTTTGTCCTAACAAAACTGTCTAAAATTAATTTATTGTCACAAGGGAGTTTGTCATGGTCATTTGTTTGTTTCTAAGATTGGACTACACAAGGGATGGGTCATGGCCTTACTTAGTCATTTATGACTAATGCATGAATATACAATGTCCAGGAAATGAGGTACCTAGACATTACCATTTAAACGACAAACGCTATACTAAGATGCTATCTGGAGCAAAGCCAAAACGAACCTAAGGGCTAGACAAGGTTCTAAATCTTCAAAGTTCAAAAATCATAATACATGGTATCTATTTTATCAAAAGTAAAAGTTTTATCCTAAGTATGCTAAGTGCCCAACCTTATCGTTTGCAGGTATAATACGAGCAAAACAATTAGAAAGTAAACTATAAAAATTTACATCGTTCTCCAATGTGGAAACCATGTCATAGATAAGGGTTTGATTTGATGTGATGTGTTGACAGTCAGCTTTAAATTCAATATCCACTTAAATATTATGCAAGGACACGATAAATATTTATTATAAATTCGAGCCTTGTGATTTCAATATATCCTCCAGTTGTCGACAAAGCATGAGCTGTAAAACCCTAAGGGTTTTAATGAATCTTGAATTCTGCGTGGGTCATCTCGTAAAGGTTTTCGAAAATGCTAATAGTTCCTTCATTTCCTCCAAGGGACTTCTACTACTTGGGTTCGCTACTCCTTTGTTTGTATCCATACTCAACGCTTGTTACCATGGAAACCAGTCAAAGATCGACTCTAACATTAACGAAGTTTGCAATCTCTGCTATGGTTTTGACTATGCATTAAAGAAGTTTTGAAAGGTAACTGTAACTCTTCTAATGTTATTTTTCTTGTTACCGAGTCTTTTCTTGAATTGCTTACGATTTAACTTCCAGGGTAAATGTATGATGTGCAGTACAATCTCTGCAACAATGTTCGAATGGAAAACCAGTCGTGAAACCTCTATTTTTGATTGGTAAGACCCATGGCAGTACCTTGTGTGGCTCTTGGGAGACATTTGGATCTTATGATGTGTTTTTATGACATTGTTGGTTATCAAAATAGAAGTGATATACCTGCTTTGGTATTTTATACAGTTGAAGTTGTAAGGGTGTTGATTACCCTTGTGGAGTCCTAGATGACTATGCCACTCTATATGATTTTGTTTGGTTCTAGAACTTGTTAATACTATGAGTACCCATAAGGGTTTCAATAATGAAGCTCTGCTTAAATTATCTTTTAAGTCACTGTGTAAATTCGAGAACTGTAACTACTGTGGAGTCTTGGGACTATGCCACTTCCTTGAAGGATAAGATACTTTATAAATACTCTTATAATTTTCTGCTAGTTATATTTATGTGCAAAATCTTCTATTACTTTTTGTTGACCCATGAGGGCTTCACAATTTAAAAATCGTTTTTACAGTACACAGTGTTGTGGCCGTGGGCCTTTCATTGTCGATTTTATTTGGTTTCGAGACAAAGTTTATTACAGTTTTCCTATTTTGATAAAAGACAAGAATATTAGGTCTGTAATAGACCTTACCAAGGCTGTTTAGTAAGATGATGCCAAAGTTATTTCTTTTAAGCCTTTCTACAGCGACTATTTAAACATTTACTTGTTCCTGGTATATTTTATTGTTTATGTTTTAAATGGCATAAAGGCCATAAAGCTTATAGTCGAGCTCTAGGGTTTAAGAAGCCTCTATCGAAAATTATTATTGGTTTATTTTTATATTGGATGTGATTTGGGGAAAACCCGTGAGTGTTCTCTCTATATACTCTTTACTAAGTTGTGTTATGAATTTACATTATGTTTGATGAGTCTTTCAAATACTTTATTAGTTTTAATGTAATATCCCACTATGAAGTCGAAATTGTAAAAGCAGAGAGCTTTAAAAGGCGACTAGGTTTATTCTATTGTTTATTGTTTGTAGTCCACCTGTAAACGTTGGGACTTGGTTTTTTTTCCTTTCCAAAAAAAGGATTATATTCAAGGGCCATAAGGCCTCTATTTAGATATTTTGTTTTAAACTTACTTCTGTGAAAATCTAATTTTCTGTGTATATAGAGTTTAGAAAGAAATGCTATTTGGGTAAATGATTTTACTTGGTTATCGTTTAAAAATTCTACAAATATATTGTTCTGAGGTTTTAATATTGAGAGGAAGTCATGGTTATTAAGCTTATGGTAACCATCCACTTATACTAGTAATCTGTGTTGAGAATAGAAGACTACTACTTTGTTTATTTCTTTATAACTGTTACTTGAATACGTAATTGTGTACTGAAAGTTTGGTAGGCCAAGGATCTGTATGTTTATTTTTTTAAACCATTGGAAAATAAAGTATTTAGAAACAATAAATACTTTAATAAGTGCATAAAGAAAAGATTCTGAATTGAATTTTTTGTTCCTATGCTTGTACTGTAAATGATAGTTCAGTTTTACTAACTGTAATTGTTTATCCTTTGAAATAAGAGTTATAGTGTGTAGATATTTGATTAAATACCAAATCTTCTAAATCAGTAACATATATATATATATATATATATCACTTTTACTCTCTATGAGAATGAAAATACAAAGATTCATTCATTTTGATACTACTAATTAGACATAATTTCATATCTTCCTGTACTAGAGTATGTAACTTCAGTGAGAGGAAAAATACAGGAGATAATTTCATTTCATTTCCCTATCAATCTGTTTCTATGCAAATACTTAATCAAATAATCATCAACTAAATACCAATTACTATAATCATATTTGAAAATAACTACAACTTAATTAAACATGAGTAATTCAATAACATAATACAAGTATAGAGTTGGAACCTGGATGTGTTGCAGAAAAAGGGAATAACACCCAAGGGAGACTATTCCACCCCACCTTTTCCTGAATCATCCAAATCACTTGCTCAGGACCCCCACGTTTGCTCACTGAACCACTAGGACGAAGATCTCTCCTGCACAGGAGATTTCTGCAACTTAGCACTCAGTAGCAGACTTAACTCAGCAAATCACTTTAGCTATCTCCTCATCAAATTATTCGTGTGCCTGACTTTTAAGTTTGCAACAATCACAAAGTTCATTCTCTTAGAAAATCAGAATGAGTAGTGAGCCTCCTACTCAATTTGATGGTTTATATTAGATTGCCTAGGTCTTTGGGTCAGTTTTGGAATTTAATGAGCCACCAGCTCAATTACCCCTCTCATGGAACATGACCACTTTTTTAGGGATTATGCTCCTGCAAGAGCTAGAAAGTGAATGCTAATGATGCCACTTGTCAACTAGCCTTCTACAGTTGCCCCTTCCTCCTAGTGGGCAGTGAACACTCATTTAACAATCTCCCCTGAATAGGTGTCTCCTTTTATTAATTATTAAAATAATAATTCTTCAATTACAGTCATCCTTGACCCACTTGGTCATAAACTTTACAATAAAATTTAACATAATGTTTTTGCTGAAATAAATAATGAATATTTATTTTTTTAGTTTTGGGTGTGTTATACATTCGAGTAACATGTGTGCCATGCCAGGTCTCATTTTTAAACTCGAATTACCTGTCATAGGACAGATTGCATCTAAGGATAACCTGCGAGATTTGCTAGGACTGATTACATCTGAGGACAACCTACATGACTGGTTAAGTCCGAGCATCTTGCTTCACCTGGATTTTTCCAGCTCGAAAAAACTATCTCATTTCTCATGTGAGATATCATGCATCAGTTATTTCTAATATATAATCATATCAAGACTGATTACATCCAAGGATAACCTATGAGCTTCAACATGACTTATTACATCCAAGGATAACCTACAGGACTGATTACATCTGATCAACCTACGATCTTCACCAAGATGTTATGCTCAGACAACTTGTTTCTCTAGCTATGCTAGAACACATCACTCCCTCTTTCGAGGGGTCTCTATATGCATCACACCAATTCTTTCTCTGAAGTACTCGAAATTAACCCTTGCTAGAGGCTTGGTCAACACATCAACTATCTTCTCCTCTGTTTCCATGTACTGGAGCTTCACTACTCCTCTCTGCACCATATTCGTGATATAGTGGAACTTTATCTTGATGTCCTTCGACTTGTCATGGAACACTGGGTTTTTCGACAGCTTCGCACAACTCTGATTGTCGCAGAATATACAAGTCACATCCAAATGGAGATCAAATAAATCAGACAATATCTTTCATAGCCACACTGCCTCACAACTAGTTGAGAAAGCAGCAACATACTCTTCCTCGGATGTACTCAACGCCACACATGATTTCTTCTTGCTGAACCAGGAGACCGTACCATATCCCAAACTAAAGCAGCAACCTGAGGTGCTCTTCCTATCAGTGGCGCAACCTGCCCAATCCAAATCAACATAACCATGTAGGTTAATCCTATGATTCACATCATATTTAATCCCATAATCCACAACATAACCTTTTCAGTACCTAGTACATGCTTTGCAGCTATCAGGTGAACATGACCCAAATATTCCTTGATCATAGCATCCTTCGATTCTTTCTTCTATGTAGCCTCTTCATAGGTGGAAGGTTCTATGTCAATGATGTCCCATAAAAGGGACACATAGCTATTGTAGGGCTTTTCCCCTTTTCTCTCTCTCTATGTATTCCTTCTTGAGCGCCATACCTTTTAGCCTCTTGTATGAGCTCTCGTTCCCATACATGTTTCTTCTTATGGGAATCCTTCATAAGGAATGTCTCTACCATCTCTCATGGTTCTTCCATGACATGATCTTCATGGTCTTTTGGAATTGGTTCTCCAATTTCCATGTCTCAGACTCTCGTCTCTTCAGATTCCTTGACTTCTTGAATAGATGTCCTCCTAGATCTGAAGTATGTCGGGTATTCATCAAAGGTTACATCTCTACTGATGTCGATCTTCTTCAATCATGGGAAGTATATTCGGTATTCCTTTGATGTATCCTTGTATCCTATGAATATACCCTTCCTCCTAGAAGGATCAAGCTTGGTCCTTTTCCCCTGTGGGATATGTAAGTACACCAAGCAACCAAATAATCTCATATGGATGACTTCTGGTTTCTCTCCTAAGAAAGCCTATTAGCAATGAACAATACTTTCCTTTTGTCCTCCACATTAGCAATGAACAAGGCCTAAGGTTCCTTAACCGCCTCCACATTTACCTTAGCTCATCATTGTCTACAAATGGCTCTAGGTCGAGGTACTTAAGGTTAAGATCAAACTCAGTCACCATCTCAGTAATCTGCTTCAACATAACCTTGCACAATATGATGTGCCAAGCTTGGAAACTCGTTTGACAAAGAAAAGGCTTCCTAATCGTCGTATCCCACTCCCTACCATTATGTTGGGCCATGTGTAGGGTAGATGTATTGTGGACACCCCTCCAGATAGCTCCCATGAGTGGGGCACCTCTGAACCTCCATGAATCCCCTTCCATCCCATCTAGAGGCTTTCATTTTTCATTATTTATTTATTAACAAATTAACAAAAATAATTATACAATTATTTTAATTAATTATAACTAAACAAATTAAGTAATAAATAATCTAATCTCATAATAAGGATATTAATATTTAACCATATATAAATTTGGATATATCTTGATTTTGGATCTCTTAAAGATGACGAGGAATCAAACTACTTTAGTTTTAGTGTTAAAAATACTTTCGTTTTAGTTTAATTTTTTTTTTTAAAGGATGTTAATATTTAACCATATATATAAATTTGGATATATCTTGATGACGAGGAATCAAAATACTTTATTTTTAGTGTTAAGAATTTTATTTATTTTTTTAAATTTGTGAGTGTGTTTGTATATTTGATTTTTTTTTAATTTTATATTTTAAATTAAAAAGTTTTAAATATTTATGTTGATAAGTAGATATTATTTTAGATTTTGGAATTGTTTGAGTGGATCAACAAGATTAAATGTATTTTAATTAAGATTTAAATAAGCTTTAATTAAAGGGTCTTTAAAGAAACCGGTAAAAACTTGTTTTTTTTTATATATTAAATCTTGTTTTTTTTGTTTATTAAATAGTATTTGTTTTGTGCTAATATTCACTCTAATAATTTAGTATGAATAACTGATATAAAATTATATGTTTTAGTCTTTATTTAACTACTAGCTATCTTCACAAAACTAAGCCGTTGGTTTTTTTTTCAGAAGAAGAAAGCATGTCTTTGTTATTCATATTGAATCAAAGGGCATCTATGGTGCCTTCCGAGAGTATGGGTTACATACAAGATCATGAGTGCTGTGTGAAGCCAATCAGTCACATCAAGAATGGTAAACATTCCAGGTGAGTAAGTAAGGGGTATAGAGCAGAAACAAGAGACTTTCCCATCAATAATAGTGATGTCTTTTATGGCCATATATACTGTGAAGCAAGAAGTTAGCTGCACCTTCTAAAGGAGTCCGCTCTAATACTAATCACAAGGTGCCGTAAAAGAGAGGATCGAACACTGGGCTCAAAAGAGCATAAACTTGTCATGTGAGGTCAACTGACCATCATAAAATTCAATCCTGATCCCGGAGCAAAAGTTAGGGCTTTTTTAGAGAGGTTGTCCACTATCTGGTTGTGTTCACGGTAAACATAGCCAAAAGACAGCTCAAGGAAGCAGGTGCTTAGCTTCCTAATGTCCCTACACCAGTGCACAAGATCAAGCGGTGTGAGAGAAGCCGTACCCTTTGCCCAGTTGATGATGAGAGATGAGTCACCGAATACCTAGATCTTGGGTAACCCCATCATTTGGGAAGTATGCAGCAGGGCCCAGAGTCCAATTAATTCTGCTCTCGTATTGGTACTGAGACCAGCCCCCAAAGCAAACTCATAGAAGTGCACTTCATTCACATCAAGTGCAACACGCTTGGTTGTGTTTATAAACACTCACCCACCACTTTAAGTGTAACTTTTCTAATTTATTTTTTTTAATGTAAAAATCTCTTACATATTTTTTTCCCTCTATACAATTTTCATGCTTCTCTTTTAATACAATAATTAAACAAATAATTAATAGAAAGGTCATTACAGGTATTGACTTGACTTGAGTGCCGTGTTGAGGATTATACGGCACTCAAGTCAAGTCAATACCTCTCTAGTAACTTGTTGACTGGGGCACAGACGGATGCCTATCATTAATTAGTATGTAGTAGAGTGACATACTTATGGCTGGCTGTTGGATTTTAACATTTTGAGATCTAATTCTTAGTTATGAGCTTGTTGTAGTATTCATTATTTTGTAACAAATTAATTAATTTTCGCTAACCTAAAAAAATTTCTTAGATAAAATCAAAATGATAAGAACCAGTGTAGGGTTTGTGGGTCGTTGTGGCTGTTGACTGGGGTCGTCTTTATCCGAGATCTCTTAGATAAAGTGAAAATGGTGGGAACCAGTGTAGGGTTTGTGGGTCGTTGGGCTGGGCTGGGGTCGTCTTTATCCGAGATCCATCTTGGTGGCCATCGGCCATCTGTCTGTACATCGGGCCTCCTATTCGTGTGAAAGCTGTTTTTATTGACTTGACTTTACAATGGCGAATAACTGGACATGAGTTGTAGGGTTTATTTCCATGAGTGCAAGGAAATTTGATTTGGTTGAATGGTAGCCATTCAGGTTTACAATTTCATATTTCTTTTTTAGGTTTTGGTGTGTCGTTTTTATTAGAAAATGGAAAACACTTGGACAATTTTTTTATTTATAGGCATCAAAATTTCCATGAGTGCAAGGAAATTTGATTTGGTTGATTGGTAGCCATTCAGGTTTACAATTTCATATTTCTTTTATAGGTTTTGGTGTGTCGTTTTTATTAGAAAATGGAAAACACTTAGACAATTTTTTTATTTATAGACATCAAATTTTTGATCTTCAATTTATTAAACATTTGATTTAATCTTGCCCGTAATCTGGAAAAACGCGTTGAAATATCCATCCCCACACTTACTCAGAACTTCTGCACCAGACTCCTTTATATTGGAACCGATGGACATAGCCAAGGACATAACTCACAGGCTTTGAAGGATTTTGTAGTTGAAGGGGAAGAAATGAATCTTCTTGTGATAATATTGCTTCTCTGCATGTCTTCCTCTCTGCCCACAACACCATCTATCCACCACTAATCATGGAAGCCATATTCCCAATCTCATCATCGCCCAGATAATCATAATCAATATCTGAATTTCCATTTTGATCATCAGGGAGAGGGTTTATATAACCACATGCCCCACAGATTTACTACCCTTCCACGTCATTCTAATTCTGAACATCTGGTGGAGGAGGCTGAATTCATATGGTCATCAATGGACGCGCACGAGAAACGGGACCTCGATGCTCTCTTGTCCTTCCGAAAGGCCATCACAGCTGATCCATACGGCTATCTCTTCAACTGGACCGCGAAGAACTCAAAGAATATATGCTCATCCTGGCATGGTATTCGCTGCAGACAACACACCAGACGAGTGGTCGTCATAGACCTTGATCGAGGACATATGGAAGGTACCATTTCCCCATTTATTGGAAACCTTTCATTATTACACTCTTTGGATCTTAGTGGTAATCATTTCAGGGGAAGAATTCCGCCGGAGTTTGGCAGGCTTAAAGCGTTGCGACAACTTGTGCTGGAAAACACTCTACTCTCGGGTTCTATTCCAGCTGAATTGGGTCTGCTGCATAAACTAGAGTCACTGTATCTAGTTAACAACAAATTGTCAGGCACTATACCACATCAGTTGGGTAATTTGACACAGCTGTCAAGACTAGCCATTTCTAGCTACAATTTTTCGGGTTCCATTCCTTCAGAAATATTCCAGCTTCCCCTCAAATTTTTTTTTATTGGTCATAGCTTAAGCATACCTAGGGCCATTGCTAATTTGACCTTTTTGAACCAGTTAGAGATATATGGAAATAGTGTCACTAACATTCCAGAAGAGATTGCCAATTTGACTAAGTTGTCCACCTTATCTTTTTCTGAAAATAACTTTACCAACAAAATTTTTAAAATCATTGCCAATTTGACTGAATTAACATATTTAGATCTTTCTAAAAACATACTGACTAATATGGATTTGATAGCCTTAACCAATTTTACTAAGTTGACTTTCCTAGATCTTTCAAACAACAATCTTGTAGGGATAATTCCAAGAGCCATAACAGATCTTCATTCATTGTTATTTTTATTTTCAGGTTCAAATAAATTAATAGGACATATACCATATAGTATAGGTGAATTAAAAGTTCTTAAGTGTTTAATATTATATAATAACAATATTTCAGGGACTATTCCTGATAGGATTAATGATTTGATTTCACTTGAGACATTAGATTTATCAAAAAACAATTTGGAGGGACCAATTCTTAATGCAATTGGAAATGATAGGTCTTTGATGATTTTCTCTGCTCATTCTAATAATTTATCTCGGGCATTTCTTGTATCTTTGGCCAACTGTACCCAACTTGTGCTACTGGATTTAAGAAAAAATGGATTCACAGGCGAGCTTCTTCAATCCTTCACATTTTTTCATGACTTGATAGTTTTAAGCCTTGGTTTTAATAATCTACATGGTTATATTCCTGAGCACATCACAAATCTCACAAAGTTGCAAGTTATAGATTTATCCAACAACAATTTCAATGGAAGAATACCAATGCATCTTGAGAGACTCTATGGATTTTCAAATCTCACAAATAATGGAGAATTATTTAGTGAAATAGAAATTAGCATAAAAGGAAGTGTGTATACACTATCATATCTATGGTCTTCAAATACTATATTTGATTTGTCTTGCAATAATCTTATAGGAGAAATACCCTCAAGCATTGGTAGTATGAGTTGTTTGCGACTCTTGAATTTATCTTATAATCAATTGGAAGGGAGAATACTTGCATCTCTTGGTGGGATATCTACTTTGGAGCAGTTGAACTTGGCGAACAATAATTTGAATGGATCAATTCCTGAAGAGCTTTCTAAATTACATGAGTTGTCTGTTCTGAATGTTTCATCAAATATCCTTTGTGGAGAAATTCCAAGAGGAACACAATTTTCTACTTTCAGTGTATCTTCATTTCAAAACAATATGTGTTTATGGGGTTGTCCTTTATATTCATGTAATGAAAATGAAAGATAAGAGACAAAATGTGGTAGTGCCACTCCGAGTAATGATGTAAGAGTGGGATGGTTAAGTTATGTAGGTGACTATATGTCATTAATATCATTGAGGTTGGGAATAGGGATTGGATTTGGCGGAGTGGTTGCTATATTTATGTTGTAGGAGAGAGCTAGACATTGGTTGATGCCCCCAAACATATAGATTATCTATGTAATAAAAGTTCACTAAGAGCTAAAATTTCCACTGGTTATGTCAAAAGATTAAATGTATAGTGAATTATAAAGTTCTATCATTTCTTAAATAATATTAATATTGACATAATAAATAAAAATATATTATTACAAAATTACATAATAACTATAAATATACATTAAATTAATATTTAATTATTTATAATTTAAAATTTATCTTCATATATATATATTTTAAATATAATATTTTTTTCATTCATGATACACCAAAAGATTACATCCATTAATAATAATATAAATGTTGTTAAACTTATTATCCATCGTGTATGTTTTCTTACTCTTTTTTCTTTTTTTTATTAAATATTATTGTGCACAAGTATTGTATACTTATTGCATATTTATTATTTACACAAATATAATGTATTTATTTATTTTTATTTTAAATAAAATATTATTGTGGACAAGTATAAAATTGCATATTTATTATTTATACAAATTCAATGTATTTTTTTTTAATTATTGTGTTTATTTTTATTTCTAATAATATGTTAATATATGGATGGATTTTATATAAAACTGAATCTATTTTATATAAAAGTTATTTTTGGATATTTTAAAATTTATTTTCACATTTTGATTATCAATAAAAAGTTGGAAATTATGAAATTTATTTATGAAAAAGTTGTATATATTTTAGTATGAATAAAATTATAATTATATATATTAAGAAGAAAAAAACAAGAGAGATAATAGTTTTTCCATATTGTTATAAAGTTCTTCAAAATGAAAATTCAATTAGTTGCGTTCAAATTTAACAAATTTACACAGAAATATATTGGATTAAAAATGTGGCCTTTTACTCTCTTCAATATTTTGTAGGATAGGATGGAAAAAGTTTATAACTAAATTATTTAAAAATTCTTAGTTTTAAACTAACATACTAGTTGGATGCATTTTTTTAATAACAGGTGATGAATTATAGTAGAACATAGTTAGCAAAATTCAAACATATTCACAATAAATTCAAATAAAAACCCACAATCTTGAGAAAAAAGAAAAACAAGAATGTGAAGGTATGTATTAGTCTTGTTGTAAATCTATGGTTTCTTATTCATAATGTTTTTGATAATCCATATAGTTTGATATAGTTAAATAATGTTTCTCTATTCAAAAGGGGTTTAATTTTATCATGCTTTGTGATCCAAAACCAAGGTTCAAATGATTTCATGATATATACACTCTAGAATCCATCAATTCTTAGAACTTAAATTCGTTGGCCTTTAGTGCTTAATAAGCTAGCAATGTGGGACTAGAGTCAAAAGATGCATTGGAACCATAGTTTTTCATCATCTCCTTTTAAACCATACTAAATTTTTTCATAATATATAGGATATGGATCTTATATGTTTTGCAATGGGCTTCATCCTTTGAGGGTTGGGGGGGGTGTTAAATTTGACATAGTGATATAAATATTGCGGGTTATTTTATTTGGGTGGGATGAGGAATAACCTCTAAATTTTGGGGTGGATTAATACCTCCAAATAATGGGCTCAATTCATACATCCAAATCATGTATTGGATTCATATTAGTCCAATTTTTTGCTAAGAAATAACCTCCAAATCACGTCTATATTCATACCTCCAAATCATGGGATGGATTGCTATCAGTCCTAGCTTCTGCTAAGGAATAACTTCCAAATATTGGGTTGGATTTATACCTCCAAATCACTAAACTTATAAAGAATTTTTTTAGAATTTTTTTTAGGTTGGGGTTTAGGTGGGTATTAAGATTCAATCAAACCTTCCTCCACGGCAATCAAGAAAAGTGAGATCAATCTTTCTTGGCTCACTAGAAATGAGAAAAATTATATCAATATTTCTTAACCAATTATTTATTTCAACTTCCTATATTCTTCTTTAACATTTTCGCATTGCCAAGTAGGAATAGTTGTTAGATTGAGTTATATTTGTCACATTCATAATTGTAATTTCAATTCTTATATGTAAGGCATCGATCGTAATATTGTATTAGAACTGACATGAACATAGGTAAAAATCTAAATCCTTATTTATATACCCCATGTGTTATCTCTAGCATGAAATGGTATCATCTAAGTTTCACCATTTGTATATCTTTATAACTATTGCATGCTTGAAACTTAACGATGGATATTTTTCCCTCTCCTGCAAAGCTAAAAAAAGTAGATATAACCTAAGAAAATGTAACTAAATGTTTTTAATTCCCTTGATTGCAATAATAAATGTAGAGGAAGTGAAAGAAATTCATTTCATCTTGTGAATGACCTAATCCAAGTTATCCACATGATTATAAGGTGTTATTGGAAAGTAACAAGAATATTTTTATGTTCATTAGAGTTCAAATATCAATGATGTTTGTTTTGATAGGAAGGTAGGGAATTCCATCGATGAATAGGTTTCAATTTTGATTTTTTATGGAATTTAATTTATTAAGCTTATAGAAAACATGAGCTCTATATGGCTATACTTGTATTTACATGATATAAAATTGGTAGATTGGTAGGCTGTGGTGTGAAACATTTGCGATTCTCATATTTTCTACAAATTGCACTGACTATTAGATTATTAGTATTTTACGTTCTTTGTTACATTGATCTCTTTATTGGGTTTTCTTTTACTCCCCATTAATATTTTATTAGGTCTTCCATTATCCATCACTACAAATTGATCAACCACCCATGCAATCCTAGTGGGATCATTATTAACATTATACTATTATTTTATTTAGCACCATGTTTGCTTATACTAAGATGCATTAGGGATCTTTCTTTTTACAACTTGATAATATGATATAAAGGGGGTATTAAAAATGGGTTGATAAAAATGGATACCTACAATATATGGTGAAACTAAGGGTTTTCTTAATTGGAAAGGTATATTGGGAGGGGGGTTCAACAATACAATTTTAGGAGGCATTTTCCAATATTTAGTGAAATTGGGGATATTCTTTAATATCCTGTGAATGATCGTGCTATGCAACAAGTTCATTGAGTGAAGCCCCCATGATTTACAAATACCTAGTAATATGTGAATTTAGAACTAAACAAATAAAAAAATAAGTAAAACCATAACATGGACAACAATAATTCCACACATTCATAAACAAATCTAGAACAAATACCTTTTGGAAAATTTTCACCAATTGAATGCAGAAGAAGGATGTTTCACTCAACTAGAAGCTCCCTAATGCACCTGTTTTATTTGTAACAAAGGCCACCATCATGTTGAGACTATGAATCCTTAAATTAAAATTACCATGGTTTGGATCTAGTTTTTTCTAACACAATCCAATTCCCATAATTCTCAATTCAATTTCCTCTACAAAATTTCCAATCAACTAACTCCTCTTTCTTCCTTAACTTACACAATCCAAGGAATGATATCCACTTCTCTCAAACTATCCCATTTCCCTCCATGTATACACACACATTGTCTAAGGAATCTAGTATGCTGGGATTTCATGGATTATTAGTTGTAATTAATTCCCTCTTTTGTCTTAGCAAATACCCATAGCATAGTCATATATTTCTCATAGTTTCATGTTAGTAAAGTATTATAAAAATGATATGGAAATTCCTTAGTCATATATTTAATATTCTCATAGTTTCATGGTAGTAATTATCATACTTTTATTATAGCAATAATATGACAATTCCCCATATCATTGTAGAGTTCTCTAAGGAATAATTTCAATGGGAAAAAAACTAACTTGCATGCACAAATTCATAACTTATTCTTGCATGGAAATGAAGTATCATCCGCACCTTCATTAGAAGTCCATGTATCACACATGGGCAATGCATATCAAGGTAGAAGGACTTAGTATAATCATTAATCGACGGTTTAATAAACCTAAGTTCAATGAAATTTGGGTAGCAATAAAATAATAGTATTTTTCCTCTTGGCCCCTCAGCCCCTTTCGTTCACCTCTTATGGGTTCATATCCCCCATCCTTTGTCTTTCTTCATCTATAACTAATAATGTATTCATATTATAGTTCAATGTACACAACAGGATTTGAACCTGAAGTTCGACGGCAGAATCCGACGACATCCGACATATCGTACGGATGTGTCGGATAGCAATGATGAAAAGTACTGATCCTTTTGAATTATTTTGGCGCCGTTGAATTTCAGATGGTGTAGGCGTAGGTTTTTCGATAGAGATGTTGTCAGAAAATGTGATAGTTATATAATCATATTTTCGACAATAGTGCGTAGGTTTTTCGACGGATATGTTGTAGGAAATTCGACGGCCTTGTCGCAGGAAATTTGATGGCCCTGTCGTAGGAAATTTGATGGCCTTGTCGTAGGAAATTTAATGACAGTTCATCTGAAATTCGACAACTATCGTCATTTTTAAAGGTTTATGAGCTATAGGGGGTTAAGTATTAGAGTTATAATAGTTGTGTTGGAGTTTATAGTGGCTATGTGTCAAGAGTTATAATATTTAAGGGTTATGAGCAAGTAATAAATTTTGAGGTTATAGATATTAAGGATTATAGTAAGTGGGTTATATTATAGGTTAATATAAGTGTTAAGGATAGATAGGGGTTATATGGATTAGATATTAGGGGTCAAATGGGATCACAACCCTCACCAATCACTTCTAGTTATAATATAAAATCCCTCTCCTATAAGATCAATACCCGTTAAAACCTCTGTATCGACTCCTTTGTATGGGGGGATTCCAACACTTGCACATATTGATATCTTATCAACTAAGCATTAGAGGCACAACTTGTTACATTAGGAAGAACATCCCCCGTCATATTATGATTTAGAAGAAAGACCATTTAAACTAATACATTTTTATGGGAATTACAGACATTAATCATAAAAAAAATCTGTATAGATTTATTTTATTTTATTTTGTGCTTATTAATTTTAACTATTATAAGAATAACAATTTAGATAAAATTTGTCCTTATAATGGATTAGAACATTATATTTCTAGTTTTATAACATTAGAAAATTTTGTTTGGTTTTGACATCTTAAATGACCATTGACCAAAAATATTGGGTCATAGACCTTAAATTGTAACTCTCAATTTCGTCACACATAGCAGTCCCATAAATAATTCTTATAGCCAAAAGTACTTAATCTTCAAGAAAAATAAACCTTGAAAATAATTGTAAATCAACAAACCTTGTGGCCCAACTATGTTCCTATGCATGTGGTGAGGTTGATTCCTTGATGATGTGATGCAGTATGCACTAATGTGTTAGATCACACTATAATAAACTTAATATTCTTAGGACCATGAAAAAGGAAATTTAGGTTCTTAACTTTTTCTTTGTTACATGATAGTGTGATTCTGTTTACACCACTTTTTGTTTACTTTCTATTTGTATCGTTGCCATCATCCTCATCCTCATCATTCTCATCCTCATCATCACTATTTTTATCATCATCATCATCATTATTATCATCAATATCATCATCAACCTCATCATTAGCATCATCGTCATCATCATCATCACCATTGCCATCATCATCATCATCGTCGACATCATCATTAGCATCATCATCATCATCCTCATTTCCATCATCATCATCCTCATCTCCATCATCCTTATCCTTGTCGCCATCATCATCATTCTCATCCTAATCCTCATCATCACTGTTATTATCATCATCATAGTCATCGTCGTCATTATCATCATCATCATCATCGTCATCATGGTCCTCATCGCCATCATCATCATCCTTGTCGCCATCATCCTCATCCTCATCACCATCATCATCATCCTCGTCACCATCCTCATCATCACTGTTATTATCATCATCATAGTCATCGTCGTTGTCGTCGTCATCATCATCATTATCATCAATATCATCATCAAAATCATCATTAGTATCATCGTCATCATCATCCTCATCATTGTGATCATCATCATCATCATCATCACCATAATCGCCATCATCATCATCATCGTCATCGTCATCATCATTGACATCATCATCATCATCATCCTCATCATCATCGTCATCATCCTCATCCTCATCCTCATCCTCATCATCATCATACTCATCCTCATCCTCATCATCATCATCATCATCATGTCCATCATCATCACCACCATCATCATCAATATCCTCCTCCTCCTCATCGTCATCATCATCATCATCACCATGACCATCATCATCATCATTATCGACATCATCATCGTCATCATCATCATCATCGACATTATGATCATCATCATCATCATCACCATGACCATCATCATCATCATTATTGACATCATCATCGTTATCATCATCATCATCGACATTATGATCATCATCATCATCATTGACCTGTGATCATCATCACCATCATTCTCGGCATCATCATCATCATCACCATCATTCTCAGCATCATCACCATTGTCACCATCATCATCATCATCATCATCATCATCATCATCATCATCATCGACATCATCATCACCATCATCATGATTAGCCATTGAAAACCTACTTATGGCATATTCTACACATTATTGTGGATCATTACATGGGACCTCTTTGTAACAAGCCCTTAATGGATTATGTCCAACATGTTGTTGAGATACAAATGCTCTTATAAGTATGATCATTAGAGATGCATTATACAATATGGTTGGGTAGGGAATTGGACAATGTCAACTTGTATGATACAATATGGTTAGGTAGGGAAAATGACAATGTCTACCTAGGTATTCAAGTGTTAGTATTATAACATATAGAGTAGTTACTAGTGTTTCATTAGTGGAATCCCACATTAACATCAAAAGAAAACAAAGTTTTGTTTAGTGGTTCATTAGCAGAAGCACACATGGAGCTCAAAGGAAAACAAAGATTTCTATAGACTAATTTTTAGAACTCAATAATGGGTTGTTGGAATACAAGGATGTTTTGTACAAAAATGGTTTAGAACTCAACAATAAGTTTTTGGAATAGAAAGAATGATGTCCGCTTACATGAATAACATCATATAGGCATGGTGTGATTTGATGCAATTGAGGTGATGTGATTTGATGCCTTTGACAAGATAATTTTTTACCACACTTACAAATCAAATACAACTAATTGTGCCACCAATCAAGATGTCTTCAAATTCCTTCTTCTACCTAAATACTCCACCAACGTACCGTTTGGCACCATCACTTGAACTTGTAGAAAATACCTTGGACCACTCTTCCATATCTATCACCATTAATTTATTTACCATGAGATATGTTGTTGAACAATATGACTTTGGAAATATCTTCAATTCCTCTTAGCTAGCACCACATCTTGAACCTGTACAGGATACATTGGACCACATCTCCATATCTAGTCTTGGTGTTTTCTCAACAAACTATGCCAAAATGAACTTACTAAAGGGTTGTGTTGCTTGAGTACCATATGAAATGATAGAAATAATATGTGCAAGTAGAGTGAAGTGCTGCAAAATGTATGTCGAAACCCCACACCATGCTTGCGATCAACCATATGAACCCCTTAGTTAATAGGTGTTCCTCAAGATATGTGCATGACACTTGTGAATACAAGTGTGTGAAATAATCTCTTCAATATGCAAAGTGTTCCTCCAAATGTGAAAAAATGGTGGTCATCATCATCATCATCATCATCATCGGCATCATCATCATCATTGTCATGATCATCATCATCACCTTCATCATCATCATCATCATCATCATCATCATCATCATCATCCGCATCGACATCGACTTCACCATATGGATGTGGCTTGAGATTCAAAGCTTACAATTGTATTATTCTTTTTAGGATCAAAGGATCTCCATTTTTTTAACATTTGTAAGACAAGGTCCATCTGTCATTCTCCTCCTGCGCTAGTTTGTTGTATTGATGAAGTGTTCAAGCTTATTTTCATTTCCACAATGAGGATGATCTATTTTTTGTGAGTTATTTTTATAATTAGTGCCTAATTCCTCTTAAAGGAAACTTTATCATTCTCCTCTTGGCCTAGTTTGTTGTATTGATGAAGTGTTCAAGCTTATTTTCATTTCCAAAATGAAGATGATCTATTTTGTGTGAGTTCTTTTTAGAATTGGTGCCTAATTCCTCATAAAGGAAACTTTATTCTCTTCTTGAGGTATTATATATACATTAATTTTACAGCATAATTGTTATAGATCTAAATAGGTTACCTCCATTCAAATGTAGATCCCATGAAATTACAAGTAGAACTCATTAGAAGAATCCAACCTAGTTTGTTTATTATTGGAGTGATCTAGACAACATAAATGACCATTTAATAACACAATAGCTTGAGTTGATGTGGACTGACAAATATAGCTTGAAATTACTAATAATATATATTCCATTATCCACACATTAAGAAATAAATAAACCCAAAGAAACACTTAGAAGCCTCAGTGTCAAACCCTTGGAATTGTGCAGGGTAGAAGGATTTATAGTAGTGACTTTATTCTCAGTTTTCCCACTTATAACTACAGAAACCCATTGATCCTATATCCCTTCAGTTATGGAAGAATCCCCATATCCTTTTTGTTCATATATTTTTTGATATCCTCCTTTTTCTTTTGGATGATCAAACTTGCAATTGACACCATACTTGCAAATACACGTATTAACAAAAAACTAGTTTTGAACCAAATTTATAGATGCTAGTTTCGTATAATACTGAGCTCAATAATACGAGAACCATCAAGCAACAAAAAGAAAAGGAAAAAGTAATTTCCAACAATATCAAACAACAAAAAACAAAATATAGATTACATCAATATCAAAAGAATGTTAGTTAGTCTCAAAATACACTAAAATATAACATAATAAAACAAAACAAAAATAAATAAAAAATAAATAAAATTGAAAAAAATAAAAATAAAACAATGAACAGACACAATAGCCGCACACAAACCCCGTGAAACATATTACAGCCACTATCTACATCCTCGTGATATCCAAACACGATGACATGCCACTATCTAGATCCTCACGACATCCAAACACCGCTACAGGTGCTACCCGAGGTCTCTACGGTGCGTTTTCCCTAGTGGATATAGATGGATATATATTTTCTTTCTTACAAGTCTCCCCCATAGTTGGTCCATCCGCATAGAATTACTCATGGGATTTCATAATGGATATGCTTTGTTGCATCAACAGAAGCAAGAGGACGATACCCAAGTCCATTATCCAAGCGAAGTTTGCATCCCACCCTTTCTTAATTGAATCCATTTTAGGATTTGTGTCTCTTCTTCACTATGATTGGAGCTTTTTGGATTATGTGTTGCCGGAGGTCACGAAACTTGCTGTCGGAGGGCACACAGAAGAGGAGGCTTTGTAGTGGTCCGAGGGTTTGCAGAGGCAGAGGAGGGTTTGCAGCGGTTCGATGGTTTATAGAGGAAGATGGGTGTTTTTGGAGGTCACGCAGAGGCCGATAGAATGCCCCAAATCTATGAGTATCCTAGAATGACTGAGCATGCTCCAGTTTTATTGATATTATACCCTCCATCTTGTTTATTTCCAAAGGCAACAAGATAAGAACCCACAATTTAATAAAAATAATAAAAACAATATATGTTTGCTCAAATAATTTTGATTAGGAATTATAAAAAACAAGTTCTCTATGCAGAAGAGATCTTTATTTATCATGGATTTATATTGGTATGGAAAAGCTAAAAAGACCGTGTTCATAATATAGTTTAAAAATTGAAGTTCTCTTCCCTGGAATTTCTCTCTCTGTGTGAGGTCAGGGTCACTGTTGCAAGATTCCCATTGCATTGCATTTGTCAAATGCATAGACTGTTTGACATTTCACAAGAGACTTGTTGGCACTTAGTTTCTTGATTGAAAGCTTTGATCACAGAAACATGATTTGAAAATGAAAAATTGATGTGGGAGTTTGATGATGGGGATGGGAGGGTGGAGTGAAGAAATGTATTTTTCTCCATATCACTTATAATGGTTGACCTTAAATTCACACAATATGAAGGGCATTGTGATTGGAAATTATTAAAATTATTTATTTCACACATAGGGCCTACATTAGGTGAGAGGTCGATATTAGTTCCTTAAGAAAGAGACTTAAACTAATTGCTTTCATTGACTCCATCCAAAGTATTCATCACCCTTATCAAGTTTATTTTCAACCATACAATGCTCATGTGATTTCTCTTCCAAGGATACTTCTATGGTTTCTTTAACAAATTCTTCATAAGGATTTTCAACTATGGATGTTTCTCCCAAGGAATCTTCTAAAGACTGATTATGGATTTCTTCTAGAATCTCTTTGTCTTAGTCTTCCCACTCTTTATCCTTGATCAAGGAATCTTCTAAAGACTGATTATGGATTTCTTCTAGAATCTCTTTGTCTTGGTCTTCCCACTCTTCATCCTTGATCTCTAAATCGAGAATAGCTTTTGGAATAAAGTAAGGAGATTTAACTTGATTTGAAATAGGCATAAATTCTTGATGTATGTGAATTTGTAAATTTGATAGTAAAAATATGATCCGGATTTATGAAGGAACACAAAAGAATACACAAACAACCATAGAAACAAAGATGCAGTGGAAATAACACTTCATTTCATTAATCAAAGAACTGAAACTTGTTTACATACAGAATGGAAATAAACTAGCTAGAGTGTTGGTAGCTTATCTTTGAGAAGAGATGTGGCGGCTACATGCCTCTGAACTCTGTGTTACAATGAGGCTCGAAGGCCTATATATTATTGAGAACCAATGGAAACCCTACACATCCATAAACCTAACCCTAGGAGGTGAAACGCCTGAATGTGGTCCCCGTTGGGTAACTTGTTATATCAATTTCCCGGGGTCATAACTTTGGCATACTACATCCGTTTGACGCACATGATACATCGTTAGAAATCACAACAGGAATTGAACCCGAAATACGACATCAGAATCCAATGTCATCCAACATTTCATACGGATGTGTCGGACAACAATCACTGAAAATAATGGCAATAATTTTTTTTTTATAGCACCGTCGAATATCCGACACAGTAGGCGTCGGATATCTGACCTCTAGAGTGTCGCATATCCGACCCTTAAGCGTCGAATCTCCGATGGCCTGATGTCGGATATCCGACGGTATGGTGTCGGATATCCGATGGTATGTGTACCCAATAGTGTTGGATATTCGACCCCTCAGCGTCGGAGATCCGATGGGATGTATAGTTTTTTTTTTTTAAATGTAAGGTTTACTTGATTTTAAATTTATGGTCCCATATTTTCAACGGTAACTATGTTCAAGGTGGAGAATATCCAATGCATGGCCATTATAAATATAAATTGTTTTAAACATTTTGACATGTTTGTTTTAGAAGCAACAGATGATTTGTGAAAATTATTTGTTCCTCGACGAACATTTTCAGGAATTGTTTTATTCTTTAACGGGCAGTTGTGGGAATTTTTTTTTCATCGATAGACAATTTGCTGCGAAATTTTTTATTCTTCGAATTCTCTCTGTTTGAAAAAATGTTGATGCATGGAACTTGATTTTTAAAGACAACCAATTATATTCATTAACGAAGTTTGTGACAAAATGTCAAATAGAAATATTACAGATCCAAACGAAGACAACCGACAATTGCTTGCTAGACTATGGGATGCAGCGAAACAAAGGGGTGAAGGGAAATGTTATTGTCCATGTACTCAATGCAGGGGATTTAAGAGGAGAAGAATATTTATCTCAATAGCCACAAAACATTGCAGGGAACATGGACACACTAAGGGGGGGAACGAATATCGTCCAGTTGTAGGTTTAGCATTATAAAGCTTATTATATTCATTTTTTTTGGTAATTGTATGTATTATTTTTATTTTTCATATAGTAATGTATATCTATTGATGTTTCCATGTATTTATATTAAAGGAAAGAAACCCTACAACATATTGTCTAGAGGAAGTGCTTTCAGAACAAGTTCAGGATCAGGATCATGGAGCGTGTATGTTTAATGGAGAAGAAGTGAATGATCATATTGAACAAGATGATCATATTGATAATGTAATTGAAGATGATGGTACAAATACATTGATCCATGATTCATTTAATGTTAGAATGGATGATGATGATAACGTTGATAATGAAAATGATGATGACTTTGATGATGTTCACGATATACCTCTAATTGATAAGGCATATGAACCCCTTTATGAAGGCTCCAAAACAAATCTTCTCTCTACTGTATTATTGATAATGAACTTGAAGGTTATGAATGGTCTTTCAAACATTGCAATCACACGGATGCTAAGGTATGTAAAATAATCCATCACATATATAGGATCGTGATAATGTTTATCTGTATTCCTCTAATAATTGTATTGTTAACTCATTATTGATCATCGTACAGATGAAGCGTGTTCCATTAATATTATTTATTTATTACATTAACAATTTTTTAAATTTTTTTGTAGTTTGATAGCTGAATTTTTGTTACCACCATCAAATATTTTACCTCGCACATATCGAGATTTATTTTCCATCATTAAAGAGATTGGAATGCATTATGAAGCAATTCATGCATGCCCCGATGACCATGTTATATATTATAATCAGCATGAATTTGCAACAGAATGTCCAGAATGTCATGTAAGTAGATATCATACAGATAAAGTAACAAAAAAGGTGCCTTAGAAGGTTCTTCGTTATATTCCCATCATTCCACATTTGCAACGACTGTTCAGGTGCAAAAACATAGCACAATTTATGGATTACCATGCCAGGAATAGAAGTCAAGATGATGTTATCCGAATTCCTACATATGGTTCTGCTTTTAGAGATATGGAGGAAAAGTGGCCTCACTTTAAAGAAGAACCACGTAATCTTAGGATTTCTTTAGCAGTAGATGGTGTTAATCCATTTGCACACATGAAATCCATTTATATGGTGTGGCCTATTTTTGTTATCAACAATAACATTCCTCCATGGTTGTCAATAAAGAGGGAGCAGATAATGTTGTCGATGATTATTCCAGGTTTTTTTTTTCGAAAACTATTTTATTTATAATGTAGTTGTGGCATCTCATTTGTCATATTATGTTTCTTAATTTCATATATATATCTATTATTTTACTCTTTTTCATGGTTTATATATCTTAATGGTTCTCATAATGATATATTTTATATGTACTTCAAATCAATCACGTAAGTTCCAAGTCAAAGATATGAATGTATACATCGAACCTATTATAGATGAGCTACTGAAGTTATGGAACGGCATAACTATGTATGACGTATCTAGACCAATACAATAAAGGAAATTTCAATTCCATGCAATGGTTGTATGGACAATACATGATGCCCCTCGGTTAACTTCATTTTGTGGTTTGTAATTTTAAGTTCCACTTTAATTGCATTTAATGATATGGAGTAGTTAGAATAATTTATATATGAATATATTTGACATAGATATTCCATATCTAAATATTGTAGGTCTTTAGACAAAGGGTAAATTTGCATGTCCAGTTTGTGGTCCTGAGATAAAATTTTGTTGTTCAAAAAGCTTAAGAAAGGAGGTGTTTGATGAGTATAGGAATTTTCTCTCTAAGAATCACAGGTATAGAACAACTGAAAAAAATATTTTCAATGGGAAGTAGGAGACTGCATTAAAACTGTGGAGAATGACACCTCGCCTTTGGAAGATGCAATACAATAGAAATCGTCATCATGGTACGTATGGATCATCGTGTATGAATTGTTATGTATTTTAATTTTTATTGTGAGTTATTTACTATAGTGGCCATATTTGATTTATGATGTAATTTATTTATAAACTAATATTCATGATCTCCAGCGTGATCATGTAGGCATTAATGGGCTTCCACGAGGAATGAAAAATTATCCTATTCAATTCAGCAAGTTGCCCTACTATGAGCACCTACAAATTGCTCATTTGTTTGATACAATGTCTATTGGGAAGAATGTTAGTGAAACCTTATGGTGACTACTAGAGCTAAGGAGGGAGATATATAAAGTTTTGGAAGCTTGCAAAGACATTCAAGAAAGAAACCATGCAATGAAAGATGTCATCCAATTTCATAACAATGGAGAACAAGTTAATATAAAATCAATTCCATGGATGTTTATAGAGAAACAAAGCAATGTTGTCAAAGAAGTAATGCGAAAAATTAAATTTCCCATTGGATTTTATGCAAACTTGAAGAATATCATAACCAAAAAAGGCGATTTTGCGGGGGTCAAAACACATGATTGGCATGTCTTCATCAAGGTAATTATTATTGTTATGTCGATATAATTTTTTTGGTCAATTTACTACGTATATTTTATTTTCTTGTTTGTATACTCTTTGTTTAATAAATGGCGTGGTTTGTATATTGATACAGTATGTTCTACCTCTCTCTCTCTAGGACAACTTCAACAACAATGTCAAACAAGTTATATATATAAACTTGGCAAATACATGAGGTAACTAGCGATTAATTGCATGTGCTTAGTGTTTCTTTAATTCTCCGTATAATTTATATTTGTTTTTTTTGTGCACTATTTCAGCATATATTGTAATTTAATGTTTATTTTTGTTAAATATCGTTATTGGTTTGCATCACTTGTAGATGGTTGACATCTAAAGAAATCCATAAAGAAGATATAAAGTATTGGAGGAGATAAATTCATCGTCTCATGTGTGAAATGCAGAAGCATCTACCATCGACATTTTTCAATGCACAGGAACACTACCTCATACACCAAGTTGAGGAGATTGAGTTGTGTGGACCTGTGCACTCAAGGTCCATGTCGATGGTTGAGAGGCACTTGAAATTTATGAAGGGTTTGGTGAGACAAAGAGAACATGCTAATGGTTCTATGATGGAAGGATATACGGTATACCAAAACATGTTGTATGTTAGTGAATATCTTCATATTTTAGCATCAAAGCTCAATTTACATCACATTTGTGATTCGGACTCCAATAAAAAATTTCAAGGGGAGCAACTAAAGGGGAAAGGTAGATTGAGGAAGATGAAAGGTAATTATTAGCTAGTGGATGTTTATTATATCCTTCATATTCTAACTGTATTTTATAGTCATAATTGCTTCAATTAAGAGCATATACATTGTTAAGGAGATTTACACCTTTCTTTCATTTTAATGGTTATTGTCATTAAACAGTTGGTCAAGAATGGGATGCAATTCATTTATACATCGCAAATAATCTTGACTGGATGAAGGTATGGATTGAACGATGCAAACAATTGGGTCATGGAATATCATGGGAAGGTGTGGCTTCATTGATAAAATCAGCACAACGCAATGGAGATATAAATCTAACAGAAAGGGAAATCGATTTGGCATATGGTGTAAAATATAAAATGGCAAGCATATAATTAATCAATCCCTCTAAATATTTTATTTTGCAAATTAGTGCATGTTCTTCTTTTCCATGTATTGTTGCATAAGGACTGAATGGTTGTGTAATCTTTTCGTGTATTACTTATTGTAGGTAAAACACCATAAGGCTATGGTTTGCAATGGAGGTAGATATTGGATCAAAAAATTGGATGAAACAAAGAAAACATCAAATTCTAGCGTATTGGTTGTCTTTGAGGTTACCAATTTTTCATCTAGAACTGACAAACATCCAGGAGTCTCAGAAAATTGATACTATGGGTATTTGGAAGATATTATACAGTGTGACTTTAAATCCTTTAAGGTAGTTCTATTCGTCATCAAATGGTATAGGTTATGATTGAATCAACATGATCCTGATAGAACTATTATTGAACATGATAATGGATTTACCATGGCAAACACAAGGTTGTTTGAGCCGAGAACAGAGCCCTATGTTCTTCCAAGCCAATGTGAATAAGTATTTTACTCAGAGGTTCTCGGTAAAGTGGGCTGGTCATTTGTTGTGAGACATGATCCAAGGGGAAGGTCGGTAAAGTATAACCTAGATGATGCTAATGAAGAGGGTTCTCTAGAAGAAGGATACAATGATGTAGAGCATGATCAACATGACTTAGATGATGATGATGATCCAGCAGAAGATGTACTCCAAGAAACAGTTGAATCCGATGATGTAGCAAACAATGCCGATGAAAGTTATACCGACGATGACATGATGAGCATAACTGATGATGATGATGATGATGATATGGTATACCCTTACAATGTTGACTCTGGATCTGATGCTACAGATGATGACTTAGATGAAGAAGACGATGACATGGATGAAGAAGACGATGACTTATCCTCATGATCATTGTCATCATCATTATCAATATTGTCATTTTCATCATCAAAATCATAATTATCATCATCGTCGTCGTCTTCATCATCATCAAAATCATAATTATCATTATCATCGTCATCATCGTCACCATCATCATGATCATCTTCATCGCCATCATCGTCATTAAAATTAAACCTAGATCAAATTAATTACTTCATATCATTGTCATCATCGTCTGTAGCATCAGCATCGTCTTCATCATCGTCATCGTCATCGTTGTATTGTCTTCATCATCGTCATCCTCATCAACATAATCATCACCAGCATCATCATTTTCATCATAATCGATGAAGATGACATCATTATCCTCATGATCATTGTCATCGTCGTCATCAAAATCATAATTATCATCATCATCGTTGTCTCTGTCATCATCAAAATCATAATTATCTTCATCATCTTCATCATCTTCGTCATCATCGTCGCCATCATCATCATCTTCATCACCATCATCATCATTAAAATTAAACCTAGATCAAATTAATTACTTCATATCATCGTCATCGTCAAAGCTAGCATCGTCATCATCGCCATCATCGTCAATGATGAAATATAATGAAAGGTAAATATTTAATTAGACCTATTCTTTTATCTTATTTCTTTTTAAAAAGAGTTATGGACATCATCATCATCATCATCATCATATTCTTCATATATAATCATCATCATCATCATATTCTTCATATATAATTATCATCATCATCATCATCATAATCATCATAATCGTCATCATCATAATTATCACCCTCATCGTCATCTTCATCATCATCGTTGACGTCGTCATCGTCGTCTTCATCATCATGACCATCATCATTGTCATCATCATTATCATTGTCATTATTGTCATCAAAATCATCATTATAATCATCGTCATTGTCGTCGTCATCATCATCGTCATCATCATCATAGCTTGAAGATTAGTGTTTTAAAACACTAATATCTTGATAGTGTGAGTCAATTATATTGCCAAATACTATAAATAAATATTAATTTAAAGTGTTTTATGCCTAAACCTTTATCATTTGATAATGCACATAAGCTACATTGTAGTTAGTAACACACATGGTTTTCTTTTGACGTGATATTTGCTAATAAAATTAAAGTGATTATAGCTATAAATATTTAATTTTATTTATATTTGAAATATTTAATTTCCATAAAATATTTAATATGAAATTTTAGAATTTATCATTATATTTTTGTTTTGAATGTTTTAAGTTTATTTTAAAAAAGTATTTAATTTAAATAAGATATTTATATAGAAGAATGTAGTTAGCAAAATTGATGCCCAAAATTTTTACTTAGTTTATTTATATAATAAAAAGATCTCGATGTTAAGAATGTAGAACATAATATAAATGTTTTTTTTAATCTTTTACATACCTTATGGCTCAGGAAAAGATATCAGATTCCATTTTTTTCATATATCTTTAATGTTACCGCAACTTTATAGTTTGGTGACAAACATAAAATCATTTTAGATATTTAGACTTTGTTAAATTGCCACAACAATGGCTTCT
Source organism: Pseudotsuga menziesii (assembly GCA_001517045.1). Classification (NCBI taxonomy): domain Eukaryota; kingdom Viridiplantae; phylum Streptophyta; class Pinopsida; order Pinales; family Pinaceae; genus Pseudotsuga; species Pseudotsuga menziesii. The sequence goes on from LPNX010419162.1 coordinate 112,701, forward strand.
TAAGTCGTTTAAATCTTGTCATTCCACCCACCAAAGTTTGACTCTCCTAATTGTTGTCATTCCACCCACCAAAGCTTGAGTCTCCTCAATAGAATATTTGTTCCTTATAGCTATTAAATAATATATATGTCAAGGTTCTTAGTAAAAGTGTATGTGATAATCAATCATTGTTCTCTTCTTTCTTTTATTAGGAATTTATGACTTTATTTATGATGGTGATGACAATGATGATGACAATGTTACCATATTGGTCTATCATATTTTGTTATATTGAATCCAAGCTCAAAAAGGGAACAAATAAGATTATAATGATTATAAAAGAATTGGTCCCTTCATCAAAATCAACATCAACATCATCATCTTCATCGTCATTGTGTTCATCATCACACATAATCATACATCATCATCTTCATCATCACACATCATCGTCGTCATCATCATCACCATCACACATCATCATCTTCATCACACATCGTTGTCGTCATCATCATTATCATGTGGTTCATCATCATCACCATCCTCACCATCCTCACCATCCTCATCATCACGATGATGAACATCATCATCATCATCATCATGTTCATCATCATCAACATCATCTTCATCATCATCATCATCATCATCATCATCATCATCATCTTCATCATCATCATCATCTTCATGAACATCATCATCATGTGGTTCATCATCGTCATCATCCTCACCATCCTCATCGTCATCATGAACATCATCATCATCATCATCATCATCATCTTCATCTTCATCATCATATTCATCATCATCATCATCATCTTCATAAACATCATCATCATGTGGTTCATCATTATCATCATCCTCACCATCCTCATCGACATCATGAACATCATCATAATCATCATCTTCATCATCATCAACATCATCTTCATCATCATCATCTTCATCATCTTCATCATCTTCAGCATCATCATCATCATATTCATGAACATCATCATCATGTGGTTCATCATCGTCATCATCCTCACCATCCTCATCATCATCATGAACATCATCATAATCATCATCATCATCTTCATCATCATCAACATCATCTTCATCATCATCATCATCATCATCATCATCATCACCATCATCTTCATCAACATCGTCATCATCATCTTCATCATCATCAACATCATCATCACACACATCATCATCATCAACATCATCATCTTCAACATCGTCATCATCTTCATCACACATCGTTGTCATCGTCATCATCATCATGTGGTTCATCATCGTCATCATCATCACCATCGTCATCATCTTCATCACACATTGTCGTCGTCATCCTCATCATCATCTTCATCATCATCTTCATCATGATCATCATCATCTTCATGAACATCATCATCATGAGGTTCATCATTGTCATCATCATCATGAACATCATCGTCATCATCATCATCATCATCATCATCATCACCATCTTCATCATCATCTTCATCATCATCATCATCATCATCATCATCATCTTCATCATCATCAACATCATCATCATCCATCATCATCGTCGTCGTCGTCATCGTTGTCAGCGTCGTCATCGTCGTCGTTGTCAGCGCCGTCATCGTCGTCATCATCACCAACAAAATCGTCGCCATCGAAAACATCATCAGCGTCGTCATCATCATCATCATCAACATGGTTAGCATTTTCATGATTTCATATGATATCAAGATGGTCATCACCATCATCATCATCATCATCATCATCATCATCATCATTGTCATCATCTTCATCATCATCATCTTCGTCTTCATGATCAACATCATCTTTATCCTCATAATCAACATCCTCATCTTCATCATCATCATCATCATAATGATCGGCATCACGGATAACATCATGGTCATCATCGACATCATCATCATCAGCGACATCCTCATCCTCATCATCATAGATTCACTGCATACATAACGACTCACATAGATACACCCCCCTCTTTGTATAAAATAAAAATAAAACATAGTATATATATATATATAAATGAATAAAATAAAGCATAAATTAATTAATTAATTAAATCATAAAATGATATATATAAATAATAATAAAACAATTATTTATAATACACACACACACACATATATATATAATAACAAAAACATAAAAGCACAAAAAAACACTAACAGTGGCACGCTATTTTCCTTTCAGCTTCACGAGAAAGCTTCTTCTGTGCATCTCGTCGGGTGCTTGTGTTCAGTGATCACGAGAAAGCTTTCCTCTATGCTGTGCATCTCGTCGGGTGCTTGTCGTTCAGTGATCAAGGGTCAATCTACCTAACTTGTTGGAGAACAATATCAGTGGGAGAAACGATTTGGACAGTGGGAGCAACGATTTGGACCGGCCACGAAGAGTAAGGAGAGTGGATAATTATGGTTTTGTAGCGAACAAGGAGGCCAATTGTCAGTCGAGACAATGGATCCCAAAATTGTGAGTATCATGCCCTAATTCATGTCTATTTTTAAATTGTTAATATAGTCCCACAAATATCTAGGGTTTCTTAGCCAATAGAGGAAAGGCAGAGGCTATTAGAGCAGGATTAGACCCATGTTGTGCAGGGTTGGTACGTTTCAATCCTGCCTTCTCAATTTAGGATTTGGATAAAGCAAACCCTCATTTTTACGGGGTCGAATGGTCCTCACTCTCTCGTCCAGTGGTGATGTGTTCCTTCTCACTCAGTTATGGTGAACGAGATCTTGTGTGGGTGAGCAATTAGACACCTCATTTATATACCTTGCTTACTTACTTTACTTTTACCAACAACCCAAAGGGTCTCTGTCTATACTACCTGCTTCTTCACCAACTTGAATCCTTCCTTATTAGCTCTCAAACATGGGTTTTCTTCGCTGTGCATGCATTTACATTGATCAGCTAATGACAGACCCAATTTGACAGTTTTAGCTAACCCGCATTTGACCCATGTTGGCTGATATGGATTTTGAAGTCTGGCTAGTCTGAGCGTTACAATTAGTGGACGAACCCATCACATTTTGGTTCGCATTCAAATTGGTTTGATTGTTTTTATGTGAGTTATCTCAGCAACCGATTCCCAAATAATCTATTAAGCCAACCCCACCCAAATGAGATGCTTAAGGGAGGTTTAGAGAAGTGTTCGAGTTCCACCATAGCCACGATAGTTAGAGTTTTTTTTTCTCACATGTATGCTCGATCCATTGGACAAGGATGAAAATCAGTCACTGCCCCAAGCAGGATTGCCGAGCCATGTTTTTTTATAAGCAAGAAACTAGAACCTAACCCCTAGATCATTGAAGATCATTATAAAATCCCTAGGTTAGAAAGAAACTCGAACCTAACCCAGTATTTTCCACATTGTAGCGACAACAAGGGTTTTCCAGAATTCTGCCAAATGTTATGGATTTCTTATTTAAGGTGTTTTATTATAGAAACCTTATATTAGAAAGCAACTCAAACCTAACCCAGTAATTCCCAAGATCTAAACACCATGAGAGCATGGACTATACAATATATTTTCATTAAGTGATTGAATGAAGTAATCCACTTACAATAACTATTTTTTCAAAATATTAATTTTTTTCTACATACCTGTTAATATCATCATCAAACAAAACTGTCCATGAGGATAGAGTTCAAGAACTCTGTCCACATGAACTATATCTCACAAAAGATAACAAGTGTTCATCCAAGCAACAGTGAATATTTGTGGTATTATGCTTCATAAGTTTGCGATGTTGTAACCTAATGAAACATAATACCAGGAATCGTCACCATTATTAGCCAACACTTATTAGCTATTTTAGAGTTAGTGAATTGAAAGTGGCTAAGTCAACGCAAAAAGAAAGGTAATAAGTTTGACTAAATAAACTATTTTGATAATTGTACCTACATCTTCCGCTACATGCATTTCTTGCATGCCTCACCTATCTCGACATAATATCAAAATTATTATCATTGGTATGTGTACCTTCTCTCACTGATAGTCTTCTTCCTATTTATTCTCCAAAACAACTATATTATAGGGCCTTTTGGCATGACATTGTTTTGCATGCAACTTTTATTTTGTCAATCTAACATAACTAAAGCACCAAACCTACAAACATAATATCAACAGAATAGAATATCAGTTTGGGATACTATATTTTTCCATTCGGTGATCCAGTACCTTTTGTAATACCTTCAACCCTTCAAAATATAGGGGATAAGAGAAGGTACATGTGGTACCTAAAAAGGAGAACCTAGATAATGTCTATAAACAAGTCAATAATGGTGATGATAAAAAAAAATTTCACCTTTGAATTGCTTCAATAGAATATAAAGAGTAAAGAACCCCTACTCTAGAAATATCATTTCACGAAATAAAACACACCATAATCCACGCGTAATTTGATAAATGAATGGAAATAACTATCAATGGGAAATAATAATAATAAAAATATACCCATATATCTTAGTTTAGGGATGTATTGAGGTTTATACCACATATTTTAGTGTATGCATCCAATACTTGCTAGTTACTTGATCACTAATATCAATTGATATACCATCACTCTTATTGGTAACTCCAATTTTTTCACATTTCTAGTAACCTACAAATTCCAAACTTTTTGTTTTCATGGAGTTTTTGTGAGGTTATGGGTGAAAAAATAGTGGAGATTGGCATCCTAAGGTTGATATTGGTACCTTCAATTTTTTAGATACCATGATAGTTTTATGGTTGCTAATCCCAAGGATCCTCCTTAATTGATACGCCATGATAGTTTTATGGTTTCTAACCCCAAGGGTCGTCAATTGGTAGATGCTCATGTGAAAGCTCACATAGGCCTCAAGATCAAATCTAAAAGAAGATGAAAAATATAAAATTAACTTTAAATTTAAATAAGAAAAATCTAAAATTAATTACCATTTTACGCAATATTACATACATAAATATTTTATTATTAAATATTTAAATATTTAAATTTTTTATTATTATAAATTTAGTGTTGCCTTAGGGTTGAAAATTAGTATAAGAAAACAAGTTAGCATTGCCTTAGGGTTGAAGATTAATATGGAAAAACAAGCATCATCATGACAAGCTAAAAGGAATAAATTAGCAAATATTACAAATTGATATAAATGTATTTAAAACATTCTTTTCATTCCTGAAATGTCCGCTCTTCACCACCATGGATTATTTATATATATATATATATATGCACTACATAGTAGCACTAAAGAGGTGAAAACATCTACTCTACAGGATCTCCAAGAACTCAACATCATTATTTGTCCATTACTGTAAAGGCATTGTACTAGAATATTTGCTTGGACTTGTTGATTTCATGGTGAATTTGAACATAAATGATAAATAAAGAGGAGCATTAATCAACCTACAACACTTTGTAGTAAATCGAATGAGTAGAGATATAATGTCTGCAACATTCTGCATACATCCTTCACTTGAATGATGTTAGTTATTGGCGATCCTGTATAGTGGATGTTTTAACCTCTTCAGTGCTACTNATATGGGAAAACAAACATCATCAAAACAAGCTAAAAGGAATAAATCAGCAAATATTCCAAACTGATACAAATGTATTTAAAACATTATTTTCATTCCTAAACGTAGTAGCAGATCTGGAAATGTCCGCTCTTCACCACCATGGACTATATATATATATATATGATTGTTATAGGTTACCACTAGGAAATATGCCCTTGAAGTGTTGGGTTATGCACTACAGAGTAGCACTAAAGATGTTAAAACATCAACTCTATAGGATCTTCAAGAAATCAACATCATTATTTTTCCATTACTGTAAAGGTGATGTACTAGAAGATTTGCCTGGACTTGTTGATTTCACCGTGATGTTGAACGTAAATGATAAACATATAGGAGCACTAAGAAAGCTACAACACTTTGTAGGAAATTGAATGAGTAGAGATATAATGTCTGGAGCAGTCTGCATACATCCTTCACTTGAATGATGTTAGTTCTTGGCAATCCTAGCATCATTCAAGTAAAGGATGTATGCACACTGCTGCAATATCATGATTCGACCATGAGGCGCTTAGTTGACTGGAAATTGGGTTAGGTAATACTTTTCCATTAATGGACAATCATGAATCTTATGGTTTATGCTTTGGGTCTTGAAGCAAGTACTAGGTAT
>LPNX010419162.1:124977-153043 GCA_001517045.1 Pseudotsuga menziesii
GCGGGAATCTCTGAGATTTTCCTGGGCACTGAGACCAGCGAGTTTTCATATCTTGGGAAATGAAAGAAAGTGCAATTATCATGCAAGCCATAATAGAACGTGGGTGGTTAAGCCTGCTGAGTTAGCTCAAGTGGTTGAGTTCAGTGAATTGCAAGCAGAAGATCATGGGGTTGAGACCTGGGCTTGCTTCCTCCATGAATATTGTGGGCCTCACTTGATGTCTCCACCAATTTAGGTTGCCAAAACTACAACTGAACAGTTTACCCTGGATTCCACCCTTGAAAAGAGGGGAAGAACTCTGAGGATTTTCTGTGATGTGCATTTTGTTGAAAAAGAAAAAATAACGTGTATGTCTAACAAGTGCAGAGTGTATGCTTGAACCCTGGGCCTCATCAGCCCAAAATAAAATAAAAAAACATCAAGAAAATGATCACATCAAAATCCAGGAATAGTTAACCAACCCACCAAAATGACATACAAGAAAATAGTAAAGAATACATAAAGCAAAGAAAAAGTGTGCCTTATACTGCAGAAAACAGACCTGAAACAAAAGATCTAGCCTGTTCTGGTTCAAAAGGAGCGTTTAAGATTTACTAGCTGTAACTTATATTTATTACATTCAATTAATATATGGCAAATATTCAAACCACATAATTGTTTTTGGAACAGTTATGCGTGATATTTATGTAGATCGATGTTTCAGACAACTAAAGTGTGGTCCATCATCAAGATAAATCAGAGTGCGCTTGAATACTCCGAAATGTCCATCTACAGAAATCTCACAGAGTATTCCAAAAAAAACTGTATACATACAAGCCAAATGAACAGCTTTAGCAAATATTCAAATTGTAAAACTAAAAAAATCCATACACCATGCGATAGAGTAGTGCGGATTTGGCTACCGACCCTTGAATACAATGGTATGCAAACCAGAATGAGTAATAATTACACTCATTTATTCAAATATTAATAATTACAAATGAGTGCACCCCTGAATGGGTAGGTTCTGTCTTCTTTTTAAGCAACTTTGTTAGATCCATTTGAGGAGGAGGATTTGAAGAGCGATTCCAAGTCACTCAAACAGCCATGAGTGAATGACATTGGAAAAACAACAATGATCAAAACTCCGTAAACAACCTATGTGGACCTCCAAGCCACTGTAAGAATGGTAATGGATAGACCACAATGATAAAAAATCATAAGCAGCTGGTGTGGACCTCTCTGGCCATGGTGGAAAGGTCGGTTCCTCAAACACCAAGTTGTTTAACCCTTAAGCTTCAACAGCTCAAAGAAAAAGAAAAATTATAAAAAGAAATCCAATAAAGCTAAAGAAATCGTATCATTTCAATCATAAACATCTACAGTCTGCAAATAAAACATGAGAAACGCGCCAACTTTATCACCGCTTTACCAATAAGCCTGAGGCTATGAATACAGAACAAAAAATATGTGAATTTACCTTCTCCATATGCAAGAAAACCAGAACTTTAGATCTACTCATCAGGATAAAATATTTAAAGACACAAATTCAAAACTTGGGTAGTACTTCCTCTAGAAGACAGAAAGGCCTAGAAAATACCCAAGGACTCCAAATACAAAAACTTGCCCAAAAGCTCATGGTCCAAATGAAAGATTAACCACAGGAAAATCCTGAATACGTATTGAAAACTTTAAAAAAGTGACAGAAATACTATAACACCTTAGTTTTTAGGTAAAGTGCCGTTAGTTTTTAGGGACAGTACCCTTACCTGCGAAGGATGGCCCTTGTCAGGCTGAGACAGTTCCCTCTTCGTGGCAGAGTCCTGAACAGCAAAGCTTCTGTTGAACTTCATGTTGATCAAAAAAGGTTTACAGGCCCGAGATCAAGGTTCGAATCCGACAAAGTAAGTGCTAGACCTTTTGGGTTCTATCCTCACTCCTCGAAAATATTGTTATTATTAATGTTTATATGGCCCAACAGCCCATGCAAACACTATAAGAAGAAGAAATTCTTGCAGGAGCGTGGTAGGAAGGGCACTGACCATGGAGTTCTATTCATGATGCTTGCTTGCGTTGTTTTTGGTATCCATCAACTCTCATTGGCGTGTTCAACTGCTTTTACTTCAATTTTCTGAGTTGTTTGACCTCAAGAATCACTTGCTCAATCAATTATTAACTATATCAACTCCATAAACCACAGAATTCAAGGCACTAGGGTCATAAATCATTTTTCAGAGTTATACTTAGTTGTTTTTAAGGTTCTTTACACACAGATCTGCACTTTTCTAGCAAATATTTGAGGTATTTTTCGGAGATTTGCATGGAAATCGAGGTTATTTGATATATATAAATTTACATCTGCATGGGACCTCTCAAGATCGATCCAGTAGACTAAAACAAATCCCAGGAAACACAATAACCATGAATGAAGCTTAATATAGCATAGTAGTTCCATTTTATTAGCAATCAGGGAAGTACACCAGATCCCTGAGAATTATAAACAACAATACTCCACAATATATCTCTAAGACACAGATAAATGGAGAAGGGGGCATAGCCACAAAATGTCTTCAATATAATGTATCAAATAGTGGAGGGATACATCAACAAGAGGCAAAGCTGCAAAAATTGCTTTAAGTGAACCTGAGACATGGTTACAATCCCAGAGACTCAAGAAGAGGAATATGTAAAACAGGAGGAGGTTTGACAGAACCAAGAAAAGTTCTTCGAAGTCAAACAAGTTTGGTCATTGACCATTCAAGTTGACATTCATGCAACTGTTTATTTTTTTATAAAAGAATAAACCAGAGACCCTAGACTCCTAAGCAACGGCTGGGGCCAGGGCCTGGGCCTTTCAAGAGTGAATACCGGGACACATGTGTCTAAAACGCTTTTATTTATTTATGCAAGTAAATACTTACGAAAAAATACAGAGAGCAATCAAAATTTCTGTAGCAGCTAGGGAAAATACACCACTAACCCAAAATGGAAGACAAATAATCGCAAACATTTATACAAGATAGCAGTCTAATAGTTATGGAAAATACACATTAACCACACCTGGGATTCACGAACTCATAGAGCTTTCCTCTTGGAGAGAAAATCATAAGTCCCACCGGGGCATCGCAGAGCACCGAGAGCTCGTAAGCTTTCTTGAGCAGCCCGTTCCTGCGCTTAGAAAATGTAACCTACCTGTTCGTAGCATTCTCGATTCTTTTCATCAGGGTTTTTCCCCTCAGCATTCGCCTCCCCTTTCTTTTCTGCCATCAAAACGGGTCACTCACATCATCTCAGGAATATCAGATCTGGGATATAGAACCATCACACAATAGAAATCAAGAAATGCTAAAATTGGAACCCAATAGTGGCTGCTGATAACTGAACTGTCTCTTGAACCCCAAAAGTTGAGAATCAGAATCCAATAGCAGACAAAGAGTACGAATTGTTGAAACTGGCATGAAAGAGGATCCATCATATTAGAAGGCCATTTTTTTAATAAACCCATGAAACTTTGATCCATGTTCACTTTCAAGACTATCGACTTGATGTCATAAGATGCCAATCTAGTCATCTGGTATGTATTTCTCACATATACTAAATAGAAGTTCAAACAAAGAAAACATTGAAAGTAAGAAAATGGAAAATGACCAAAGTTCATCATGAACAAATAATTCAAGACAGTTTTCCATTATGATGATTTTAAAAAACACTCCAATATGATATATTTACATTATTTATTTATATATTACTTAATGTTAAAGGTTTATGGATATATTAAATATATATGATCCATGAATTACCTAGAACTTGTTGCTTAAAGGTTAAATGGCTATATACACTAAACCCTTATTTTTTTCAAGAATGTTACATCACCCTCATCAAACTTTTCCTTTTCACCATTGTGTCAATGTTATCAAGCATACTTTAGCCACCTATCCCAACTATTTTGTTTCCTTTGTGGTGTGATTTATGGTGTTACAATTGTTGTATGACCTAAACTTAGGTTATGTTCAAGAAAATTCTTAACGTAGCAAGGACCTAGAAGAATTAAAGGGAAATACCAAATTAATGATAATTACCATGCACTCTATATTCTTAACTGACACATACACATTCGCATAGAATCTCTTAGATTTTAGATCTTTCATCTCAACTAGATGGACAAAATATAAGGAAGCCTCTGTAATTGACATTTCTAAACATGTTTCCAATAAGTGACATACCTTATGTACATTAATTTGACATGCATAGTTTGAGACTAGTGAAATATTAATTTCTTCTTTCAACTTGCAATAGTTCAATAAGCTTCATCCACCACATGGTCACCCTATTCATAATGATTTTGATTCAAGGAATTTTAATAATGCAATATGGGATATTATTTGATGTATGGCAAGAAAATATGTCACAAGGAAAAAATACTCACAACCAAGGGAATAAGTTACATATCAATCACAAAAGAGGTACATTAATGAAATAACAACAAAATTAATATTCAATGTAGCTACAATACATACCCGCGCTGAACAAAATTCACAAAAAAAACAAAAGACGGTGTCGTCTCTATAGAGACAGTCAGGCGTGGATACAGCGATGGCTAGGTGTGGATACAGCGACGCCTCTTTCCTGTTACATCGGATTTTACAACAAAAAGTAAGAAACGTGGAAAACCTCCGTGGAAAAATCTGCGCTTTTGTACTAGTGCCGGATTGCCTTAGGGTTGAAATTCAGTGTGGGAAAACAAGTTAGCATTGCCTTAGGGTTGAAAATTAATATGCGAAAACAAGCATCATCAAGACAAGATAAAAGGAATAAATCAACAAATATTATAGACTGATATAAATATATTTAAAACATTCTTTTCATTCCTAGATGTGCCAAGTAGCAGATCTAGAAATGTCCGCTCTTCACCACCATGGACTATATATATATATATGATTGTTGTAGGTTACCACTGGGAAATATGCCTCTAAATTGTTGGGTTATGCACTACAGAGTAGCACTGAAGAGGTTAAAACATCCACTCTATAGGATCTCCAAGAACTCAACATCATTATTTGTCCATTACTATAAAGGCGATGTACTAGAATATTTTCCTGGACTTGTTGATTTCACCGTGATGTTGAATGTAAATGATAAATATAGAGGAGCACTAACCAAGCTACAACACTTTGTAGGAAATCGAATGAGTAGAGACATAATGTCTGTAGCAGTCTGCATACATCCTTCACTTGAATGATGTTAGTTCTTGGCAATCCTAACATCATTCAAGTGAAGGATGTATGCACACTACTGCGATATCATGATTCGACCATGAGGTGCTTAGTTGCCTGGAAATTGGGTTAGGTAATACTTGGCCATTAATGGAAAATCATGAATTTTATGGTTTATGCTTTGGGTCTTGAAGCAAGTACTAGGTATTTTGATGTCCTTTATTTTTTGTTTGAACATTTTATGTCAATTTTCACCGTGTCTAATTTTTTTTTGTCCCTCTTACAATTAACATGATAAGATGACATTTGTGGTTTAGACACTTGGTTAGCTTTAGAATTATTCCATGGTGTGAGTGATATTTGATGTTTCCTTGCCCTTTTTCCATCCCCTTGGTTTCATCAAATCATTGAGGAAGGCATGATATGGTAAATTTAAGAGCGTTTTGATTTGTGGGGTATAGTCTTTTTTGGTTCTTTCTACTATGGGATTACCTAGGGTTGCCTTACGGTTGAAAATTAGTATGGGAAAAAAAGTTAGCGTTTCCTTAGGGTTGAAAATTACTATGTGAAAACAAGCATCATCATGAATATACATACTATATCGGCATAAAACTTTGTTTCATAGAGTAGTATGGGTGAACAATAGAAGACTACAAATCAATGATAAGTTAGGGATAACATTATAAAAGGACTTTTGGGTAGGTAGAACAGGGCATCAATTCATCCTCCATTGGATTCCTTCAACCATTCATCTCTCTCCCCTTCATTCGTAGGTCTCAAAATATTTATTTTGGGAACAAAGTACTTATACAGTTCAATCAAAGCCATCAGCTGTGCAAGATGCTGAAAGTAAGGATATTGTTTCATGTTTCACTTTTGTTGTCAAAAGGAATACTAAAAAGTTAGGAAGTACCAAAGCTAGTCATTATGTGCACGTGGACTTAATGTAAGGAGAGAATTCATGTCTACTTTTTTGTTCTTGAATGGGAGCAATGATGAAACCACAATAGTGGTTTATAGATGGAAATCATGTAGTGGCAATCATGGGGCAACTGTCAAACATTGGGAGGAATCATTGCACTGACAATGGCCCTTAATGTAGAACAAACTTGGTATTTTAGGGCCAAATAGGGTTGTTACTTCTCTTGTGCACAGGTCCATAGATTTTTAGGGTTGTTTTGTGACCTACAGTTGCAAGGAAAACCACCAAAGACTGTTATTTGCTATTGATCTCCTTCAAGAGACTGCCGAGAATCACCTAAAGCACAATCCAACTTGGTTTATAGGGTCTGAAATTAAATGGTATTGGTTTTATTTAGGTTTGTTTACCCCCCTTCTGTGGAGAAAAATCACCCAGAGTTCATGAAACTGCTATAAATTGTTGTTTAGGAGGTTAGAACAGCCCTTATTTATTCCTAGAATGAAGGTTTGAGGCTGTTGGAGTGCCCAGGCCTGCTCTTTATGGCCATATCTATTCCCAGAATTGTTTGTTAATGTCATTTCAACCCTCAAGTTCAACCAAACATTTCTCAAAGCATGTTTTTCCATTGTTCGTCACTTTTCATAGGGCTATTCATGCCCAGAACTGCCTTTTAACCCTCCAATTTGGCCCATATTTAGAGGCACGCCTATTTGGTGATGGATAAGTGCACAAGGGTGCCCAAGATGGTGAAATAGGGTTGCTTCATACCCCTTTTTACTGTCAAACAGGTTTGTTTGTGCCCAGAATTCATGTGGATGCAGCTATAAGGCATATGAATGAGATTTTAGGGTTGCTTTCAGCCACAAATTTCTCATTTTCACAGCTAGAATTGCAAAGACCGCCTCCTATTGCCATTGATCATCATATTTTATTGCTGCAATGTGCCCATATCTGAAAGCTGGCCTAATTATAGCTGATTTGAGATGCTTTATTGTTTGTTGTGACCTTCAGAATGCTCCCAAAGTGCTCAGATTTGTCCCTTTGATGCTCATACTTGATTCTAGAGTTGTTTATGCCCATAGGATTGCCCAACATTTCTCCTAGTGTGACATTGAAAATACCAAGTTTGTTCTGGAAGCCCTAAATAGGACCAATTCACCTTGGTGATTGGTTTATTTATAGAGGAAGGCCTTCTCTCATTATTTGAGGAACATTCACTCTTGGAGACACATGCATAAGGGTAGTGTTCATCCCTACCAAAGGAGACACATGCATAAGGGTATACACATGCATAAGTCATCAGTTGAAGCATACTTACACTGTTTTATACACCATTTCATGAGAGATATTACATGCTTGGAGGTTACTCATTGAGCTGGTTCACTTGGAAGGTTGTTCACATGGTTCATGCCCTATTTTGTGAAGAACGTTTTTGTATTTAGGGGTTGCTTTATAGATTGACTATTTTTCACATGGGTGGAATCTAGGGCCTACAAAGCAAGTTATGTTTTACTCCAAATAGTGTTATGATGTATAGGAATCCTACAAATCTAATTGAATCGACAATGAAGTAGGTTTAGAGTCTCGATGTTTATATTTCTAGGTTAATTTTTTTTTGAATATAAGTGTCATGTGTGTGACCTGTGCATTCCCACATTCACTTAGTCAATTTAGTACGTATTGGGATGAATTGACCATTTTGTTATCGATCCATTCAGTCATACCCTGATTTGCTTGGTTCGGTACCAAACTTATCACTCGAATCGCTTCAAAGGCCGAGTCAGCTCGGTTGGGGGTCAACTCGGTTGACTCCGCCAACTCGGTAGAAACACACTTGATTAAATTTGAAACTATTATTGTTGAAAAGGGGGTAGGCCAGTAAAAGGAAAAGGCAATGTTAGGAAAAGGAAATGCAAGCAATAAGTGAGAATGGAGAATTGTATGTAACTAAAAGAGGGGCATACATTAGAATTTTATAGAATTTCTAGTGTACTATTGTAGGAATGCCACTATGCAAATAAGGCATTGACTTGATAGTCACAATCCCATTAGTATCATAAATTGTGGGAGAGATCAGAAAAACATCCCTACACAAATATTAACCGATAAGTATGGTTTTGATGTTTCATTTGGAGAATAAAATACTATAACAATAGTTGTTATTATGACTCTTAAAGGGTCCTAGATGAGATCTGTGCACTTTTAGGCCCTTCAACTTTCAAGCAAAATAATCCATAAACAACAAGTATGTGCACCCTAGAAAACATGGAAAGGATCATAAAACATATTAGGTAAAATGGATAATCATCTACAACATCACAACATCATTCATGGGAACTAAAAACCACTTACAACCATTAAACGTAAGGGTTACAACAACAACGAGTGTAGAGTAAGGAGAGAGGAGTGGATAGGAAAATGAATAATCGGGCCAATGTAGAGTGGAAAAGTGACCAGCTAGAAGTTTTGAAGAGGAGATTAATCAAGATTCCTTGAAAAAGGAACTCATGTCAAAGATGCTTTTTGATGGAAGTGACCAACATAGCAACTCCGTATCACTTCTATTCAAAGTAAATGTAGATGAATGTGAACATATGTTCTTTGAAGGAGATCATCCATTAAAGGAGAACATCCAGGTTTTGTACAAACATATATTGGCATAAATTACAGTGTTATATTTTATGCATATGCATAACAGATCGTCTCAAGCTTGACAATGTTAAAAGGCCAAAGTACAATGGCCACAAGCATACATATGAAGCTTATGAAGCCTACCCAATTCATGTTAGGAAAAGGAAATGCAAGCAATAAGTGAGAATAGAGACTTGTATGTAACTAAAAGAGGGGCATACATTAGAATTTTTAGGGCTACCAAATGCCTACACCTATTAACCAAACTCATTCTTGACAAGATTTTTCTGTAACAAGTTTTTTGCTTACAAGTCTTTCCAAGTTTTTTTCCTTATAAGTCTTTCCAAGTTTTTTTGCTGGTATTTTGCTATGCTTATGCCAAATTTTTGTTCAGACATGGTGCAGGTAGAACAAAATAGGTATTTGTCAGACCTGTCTTCCTCCAGCGAAGGGAGTTTGGGAAGGCTAGAGGAAAGTGAGACATCCAGTAGGTCTACAAGGGCTAGATCAACTAGATGTCAGAAGATCAAAAGAAAATTCGACAAACGCGTGATTTTTTTTCTCCAAGGAGGGGGGTCATGTTCCTATGATGATGAGACATTGGGAGATATCGATGCGCCCTTAAGGTACCAACACCTAGTGAAACAATGGGTGCCTAGTGATATTCCTCAAGTAAACACTGATTTTTGTGTGAATGAGAGGATATATAGAATTGCACTGTCGTCATTGCATGGATTGGGGTTGTTTTGCATGGACGGTATAAAGGTTGGATATGGTAGATGTACAGAATTGATGGAGTATGTTGGACCCTATTACAACTACAGTGATTGGATGCGCTTGGTCCAATATACATGAAGTATGCGTAGATATGGGTTGTCAGCGAATTATATACAACTGAAAGACAAAGCTCAAAATAAATGAGCAACGATGTGCATGGCGAAAGGCCAAAAACAACCAGTAGTATTGTGGGGTTTTTAAATAGTACACAACCAGGGTCTACACTAAAGCAACCCAACTGCATATTCGAGTTGCATGAAGGAAATCGTGTCTTTGTATGTGCAATTAAATCAATATTTGTTGGTGAAGAACTGCTTATTGATTACAATTTGAATCGTGTAGATACAAACAATGTTAGTATGGTTGTGGTACAACAAACAATTTAACCACCCTTTTATTAATTATTTTAACATCTATAGGACTTTTCCTTAGCATATAATTGAAATTTTCTACTTTTCATGTTTCCTTATGTAATTTTTAGTATGTTTTTGATGCGAGGTTCTCTCAGGGGCACCTCCATCTCCGTAGATGTTTGTCAACCCAAGTCAAGGCAGCATGTATACATTGATATTGCCAATGTAATATTAAATGTAGGATGGACATACAGATACATTGTTATGTATTTTCATTAGTATATTAGGTTCATTTATATAATATTATCTGTTTTCAATGCAGAGTGTTCATCAAGGAATCCAACCAGCTATTGATAAGCCGACTACAGCATCAAGGCAACAAACAAACATGAATGTAATTCTCCATTTCAAATACTTTAAAATCGTAAACATGTATATCGTGACGCATAATGTTTATTTTGTTATGTATTCTTTCGTTTTTATGGTTGCGTTCATGATGGTAATGTTATCTACCTTTTCTGTAGATTGACCAGGGAAAGTCCCCAGCTGTTGATCAGATGACTGGAGCCTCGAGGAAACCAGTAAAGTTAAATGTAATTGCACATTCTAAATACTTCAAAAATGTACACATATAAAACATGTAGCATAGTGTTTATTTTTGTTCTGTATTTGTTAGATTTTACATATTGCGTTCATTGTGATAATGTTCTCTCCTTTTTTTGCAGGTGGTTGATTGAGGTAAATCCCCATCTGTTGATCAGACCACACCCTCGTCTAGGTGTCAAGTTATCCTAGATTTAATCCCTAATATAATTATTTGTGCACACTATTGCTTCAAAGACTAAGAAATTTTATATATATTTCAATTGCAGACAGGGGATTCCGTTTATGAAACAACATCTCAAAACTCTTTATAGAATGAGGTCTCTCGGTTGATGAGAGATAGTGAAATTAGAGAGTCTACAGACCCATTGAGGGTGCTACAAAGGACAAGGGAAAAACAAAATGAGGAACTGATTTGTTTGACATTGGCAGTTCCACTAACAGAAGGGCTCGAACAAAGGATTCAATTGTTGTTATGTAGCAACGTAAACAAGTGGACGTAAGTTATCGAATAAAAATGTAAATTCATTTATAAAAAATTTATAATATTTGATTTTATATGCTATTGAACTTATAATACAATGGTTTGAATTTACAGCGCACTATGGAGATTATCAGTAGTGGTCAAGGCAATGTTGGTCCCAGTGACCAAACCACTCCACGTACACCACATATTGCTCCCATATTGTCCACTATATGATTGGTAACATGCTCCGTAACACCCCTGAGGGCAGCAGAGGGTGCAGCCAATGTTGCCCCAACAACAGATGCCGCAGAAGAAGGGGTGGATGTAGGGTTAGATAGAGATGTGGAAGCATTTCCTTGATCTTCTCGTGTGACAAGCACTGGTTCAATAGTGTGTACATTTTTCATGAATGAAGAATTGGTTCCAATAAAGATAGAGAGGATTCCAGGTCATTATAGATTGTTCAATTTAATTTTTATAATTTGTGTCTAATATACCGATAATATTTTCTAATGTTGACTAATGATGGCATTAATGTTTTGCAAAAAACGATTTATTTTATAAACATATGATTGATTTGGCCTTGGAGATTTTCGGGCCCACCATCCGCACAATGTGGAACAAGTAGCCAAAAGCTTTAAAGGATGATCTGACTAATCATTTGGTTAGTTTGTTCAGAAAAGATAGCTTCAATACATCGAAGGTCCTACAGAAGGCTGGAAAACATCTGAAGATTGTCCGAGACCAGTATAGGGTTCACCTAGAATAGAACCCTAGGTATGAGTGCCCTCCAATGATTCCATCTATGGAGTGGAAATCCCTAGTGGAAGATGGAAAAGAGAAGGGCCTGAGAAAATCAGGAAAGATACCACAAAGTGGAACATGGATGTATGCAATACATTCCAAAATGTAGTTGTAAGCTTTATTATTACTAGTTTTTATATCAATTTTGGTACATCGACTAATGTATTGAAAAAATTAATTAGGCTCTCGGACACATCTAAGGCCACAAAGGCAAGAATTGAAAAAATTGGCCAACACAAGTTTGGGCCTGATGGTTACTCCAACTTGGTGGCCCCATATGTAAGTATCGTAAAACCAGAATCCACATCCAAATATCATACAGATTATTATTTTTGTTTTGTTCTGACAAAAGGCTTTAAAATTAATGACATCGTGAAAATATGAAGGCCGACTGGTTCAAAGAATTCCCCAATGTGGATTACATGAAGCTTGGCTTCGAACAGGGCTTTGACGCCGCTGTTGAACACCGAAGAAGCTTGTCTGGGAATACTACATGATTTTCTGCTGATCCATCTGGTGCCCAGGTATGTAAAAACTGTATATTTTAATGATAATTTATTAATGTTCATGCAATTTGTTCCTTATAAATAAATTAACATAAATTATTTATTCGTTTTTGTGCAAGAAAGTAATGATCCCGTTCATGTCAAAGATGTAGTACATGACCAGCCAAACGAAGATCATGCTTCTCATCCTGCTAATGAATTTATTAATTTGCTATTGTTTTTTATAGACCATTGCAGATGATGAACATTAATTCTAATTCTACACAATTCAACTCCAGAGCATGTAGATGCAGATCATAACACAGAATAGGTTGGGCATGTACGAGATAATGTTGAACATGTTGATGTGCCCATGGCAGGTAAAAACATACATTCGTAATGTTTTTTAAATGAATTACTCGTATTTATCAAAATATAAATATATTAATGAAATATTTTGACATTATTGCAGAAATTCATCTCCACTCGCCTGAAGTTCAACCTTGCGAGCATACTAGTAGGGATACCGATGATCAGATTCCTGAAGATGTGACTCCAACTAAATATTTAAAGAGAAGAAAAGTAAAAAGGAAGTGACTAAACAAATTTTGAGTAATTCTTATTTATATAAAAAAACATTTAATGGTTTTTTCCTTTGTTTCATGAATGAATGTTTGAATGAATGCTTTACTAAATGGTTTACTGATTTTTTTTTATGCCATTGACTAAATTAATGTTTTAATGAATGAGTTAATGAATGGTTTTTTCAGCTATTGAATGATTGAATGGTTTAATGAACGATTTAAAGAATGAATTAATGAAAGCATCTTTGAACTATTGAGTGAAATAATTTGCAGTAGATGCATTGTTATTTGCATTGTAGATGCATTGTTATTTGGATTGTGAAATAGTGAAATAAACTGTTATTTGCAAGTATATGCATTGGGTTTGGGGAGTTGAGAGTGATGTGAGGGGTGGAAGGGGCCATAAGAGCTTCCACCTTCACGTGGTTGGTCTTGTTTAGTAGAGAATATTAAATTATTCTCGAAACAGAGAGGAGCTCAATGAATGGTAAGGAAGAATACATTTAAAAACATCTATTTCTATCATTTTAGTGTATAATTTTCACTATTGCTATTTGAATCCTCGATTGGAACTTGTTACAGATAGCGTTGAGAAACATTTCCATAGTTAAGAGGCAAGAAATGGCATTTTGATTAGATCGATGGCCTTATATACATAGTATTTTTGGCTATCCATGTTTTATTAGGTGATATATTCTTAACAATTAATTTACTTGAATAGTTGAATAGTATTGTAATTTACATTATAATAGAATTGTATTTATTTAGATTGTTTTTGTTATTTTCATAAACAAACATAAATTAATTTGATGGGTCCTAGCATGAAACTATTGCAACATGACAAAAAATGAAGTATGTTGAATGATGTTTTGAAAGGTAAAGCATAAGAAGACAGTGTGAAGATCCACAAGTCAAGGTATAATTATGTTTTATTTTGTTTGATTGACTTGTGTATTGGGTATTTATGCATGTGCACACACATACATTTAGTTGATGATGATGATTACCATACATTGAGGCGAACTTTGTTCTATCTGATCTAAACAATTACCTTAAATATTTTGATTTATCATGATAACTGGCCCCTTGGTAATACTTTACCAATTCCATATAGCTAGGACAACAAAATTAAATGTAGATATTTCATTACAAGAAATATGATAGGAATTTGAGTTTGATGGGAATATGAAAGGTCAAAAGACAGAAAAAGATAGTTTGACTTGTGAGGAAAATGGTATCTGAAGCGTTGTTTCCCTATTATTTTGCATGCGTATATTGTTATATTCCCTAGTTTATCATTCTCCAGTAGTTTTGTAATTTGTTTCTTAATCTCATATCTTGTTTGACTTTCAAGTTTGATTGTGCAGTGGAAAACCTATGTTTTATATTTGTGCTTATTTATGTAGGTTGTGAGATGGGCATGGTACACATTGGTATTTTCTGTTTCCATTGTAACTTTTCACCCCAACGTCACTGTGCACTGTATTACTCATAATTGCTAATTTGTTACAAATTCTTCTTTGTGCAAATCTTTTATTAGGCATTTATATATTTCTGTATTGCTTCCAATTTATCACCGAGTTTAAAGTGGTCACTTAGAGAAAATATCTCAACTCTGGAATACAAAAGAAGAATTACTGCATTGATAATTATGGTAACAAAGTATTGAGATCTGCTTGAAAAAAGGAAGAACTATTTGCTACTTTATTTCTGGAAGGCATTGTTTGAATGCTTAAGTTATACAAACTGTTTATTTTTGTTGTTTTCAGGCAATCTTCCAGAGGTATCCACGGCCTGAAAAAGAGTATCATTCATTTTCACTGATTTACAATGATAGATCACTAGATTTGGTATGACATCTTTTCGCTAAAGGCAATATTTTCACATTTGTTGGAAACAGTTTCGAGGTTCTTTCCTAAGGAAAATATGTTTTTATTGAAGAAAGCCCATTTGCAGCCATGACTTTTGGTGGTGTTGATCCTAATAACTTCAAGGGTAAACATCAATATGCTCTTGTTACTCGAAACAGTTACTGTAAGGTATGTAATATAACCATGTTAGTCTTCCAGGTTTAAGATTGACTGTATTTAAGGATAAACACATGCATACCATGTTCTTTGTATGAGTCATAGTTTCTAGTAGGTATGTCATGGGATTAATATACTCTAATAAATCGATTTTGCTATTTCCTTCAGTTTGACATGGGAGACTTCCTCATTGATGATCAATCAACAGGTCAGCATATATTCCATCTTATTCAATTGGGCACATGATTGCTTCTTAAGGAATCTTATGAAAATATTGATGGCATTTTATGAACATTTTGATGCAGGTTTCAGTAATAACCCAAAAATTTATAAAATTTTAAGAATTTTTAAAGTGACATAAAATGTCTAAAGTTGCAGCTAAGTAACTGTTAATGGTTAGTGGAAAATGAAATAGTTTTTAAAAGATCATGGGATTGCTTCTTTAAATGAACTTGTAAACTAATGGATGAAAACTTGTAAACTTCTTTAAATAGTATGTATTGTTTAAAAATTATGTCGAGAACTACTTCCCTAGCATGTATAAGATGCTAGTTTTAGAAAAGGTTTAAATATGCTGCTTGTCTTCAAGGAGGTAATGTCAATTCTTTTCCGTTGTTATAAATCCATAGTTGTATTTATAACTAACACCATAATCAATTTCTGTCAAAAGATAATCAAGGGTTTAAAATACAAAAGTAAGTACTTACCAAAATTCCTTCAATTGTATGAAGATTGTTCTCTAAAGTCTAAGAACATGGTTTGGTTTTCTTGAGTTTACAGTACTGGTTAAAATATAAGTTCCCATAGAGAGAATGAAGCTCATGGTTTTGAGCTTAAGTTCACTTCAAACTTGTTTAGTGATCTCATAGCTATTCTCACTTCAACACTCAAAAGATGTCCTTCTCTTAAAGCATGATCAAGTTACCTATGTTTCTCAATTATAATTTAACAATGAGTTATTAGGAAATTATCGGAATTCTCTAACATTGTTAGTCTTCATTTTCTTGATCACTCCTTCATCAAAGAGTATAAAGGTTATGCTTTTATAAGTTTATGGATTTTCTTTTTTACTATAGTTATAAGCTATATTATAACCATCTCATAACTCTTTACTATTTCTAAAATTAAACCATCTATTCGACTTGTTTACAAGCATGAAAATATTCTTAGGATAACAATAGTATTCAAGCTATAACCTAAGGTAGAATACCTACAAAACAAACTACTATGATGAAATCAAATGATGGCAAGCATATCTTATATAGTTTGAAATGATTAATGGTTTTGAAATAATGCAAATGTTTGATTTGCAGCGCTGACTATAGGTTTTGACCCACGCTTGGAGAAGTATTTGGAAGGACACATGGATATGTTACATCCACTTGAGGGTTGACTTAAAATATTGAAACCCTACTCATTTTCTTGTGAAGCGAGAGTTCCTCCTTTGTGTTGGTCGAGCTGAGAGCTCACGGCCATGAGAGGCCTGTAACCACCTTTAAACCTTTGGCAAAGCACCTGCAACTTATTCGCTGTGAAAGTTCGGAGAAGTCGTTAAAGGTTTTGGTCTTTCTGTGTGTTGAAAAGTTACAGCAAGAGTGGGTGTTGGCTTTCCATTGTGGCCCGAAGACTGTGCTCATCTCTAACCTACAACTGTTCACCCATAGCTTCTTCCTTCGTATACTTGAGTCAATTTTCTTGTGTTTCCTTCGCAGAGGGTGACTTCAAATCTTCTTGCCTTACGGTATGGTGCCAAATGAGACCTGGTGTGGCCATTTCTCGTCATCTTCAGCTCCAAGTTTCCACAGGTAAATATTTACACTAAACTCGGTTTTACATTTTCTTTTCTTACGAGGGTTTTACAATTTTTATGCAAACAAGTATTTAAAATGATACGTTTTGATTCTTGCAGGTCTTTGCTCATGGCTCCAACGCTGTAGGTGAAAGCGAGCTCACTCTTCAGTATTTACATGGGCATCCCATTGGTAAGCCTCGGTTCCATTGAGGGTTTCTTCCTATGTGACATTGTGGTTGAAAATGGCATGGCCTCGGTTCTCTGTTAGCTTAAGTTTCAAGCTTGTTTTCTATTTGTAAAATTTTTTAGAAACCCTTAAAGGGTATTTCACGCAGGGGGAAGCAGGCTCTGGAAGTCGTGATTAAAAATGGTTTTTAATTGATGTTTTCATCCTTACGGCCTGAACAATGTAATTGCTTTCATTTTAAAACAAAAGAGCCCAGCTCTGAACTCAAAGAGTTGTCCACCTCTGTCTATTTTATTTTTGTTTTTATAATAGATTTTGGTTAGTGAAGGAAGACTATGAAATAGTCGGGACTGTAAATGGGAAGAGGATTTTTCTCCTGTCAGTAAATTATGGATACTGTTTAATATATATATATATATATATATATATGTATGTATGTATGTATGTATGTATGTATGTATGTATGTATGTATGTATGTATGTATGTATGTATGTATGTATGTATGTATGTATGTATTTGCATAATTTGGTTTTATTAACAGGCCTGAGCCTCGACCCTTTGATTCTAAAGGCTGTAAGCCATTCCTTATTAATTGATTCTGTTTTTGCAAATTGTTTAAGTAATATTTTGATTATTTTAATTATGTTTTCAATAATTTGTTTCTGTAATATATTAAATTATTACCCTGTAATTATAAATATTTCCAATCCACAGTTTATGAGAAAAATTATTGTGTTTATGAGTAATATTTTACTCTATTTTTGGTTCAAAGGGTTAATTAATAAATAAACCCTACAGTTCGATAATACCATTATTATACTTAGTAATTCTTGGCTCTGTTTATTTAATGTTTTCTTGAATGATTTTTACAGCTTGTTTTTAAATCTCAGCTAAAGAAGATTAGGGTTTATTGCTGCATACTTGTAAATAGGATACATTTATCTTTCAATAACTTTTGTGGTTCTAAATAGGTAATAGTAGAATCCTTATGTCTTAGATAGAGACACACAGTGTCTAGAAATCAATTGTTGTAAAAATGTTTTGATAGTAAAAAGATCTTAACATAACCCTAGATAATGTTCTGTTTACTATACCTATACTTATTTACTAAACTGTAAGTTTTTATGTATTATAAAGAATACTGGTATTAGAATTAGTTCTAAAAATAATATGATTACTATTGTTTTTACATACCTATCTTTTAGTTTATATCTGAAGTAAATAAATGCAGGCAATATTTACTACTTCTTTACAGTAGAAATCATAAGAAAACTAAAGTAAAATGTAGTTACAATTTTCATTCGAGTGAAAGAATCATCTTATTTGCCTAAACACCCATCTGTACTAGAGTACTTCCTGAGCCAAGCATGGAAAAATACAGTATGGAAATTCTAATTCTATCTATTTCCCATTTTGCATATTCATTACTATTTCTAACATAAACTGCAATTTACCAAGTCTAACATTACACAGTTACTCCTTTCTTCACAAACGCTAATTAAATACTAACATGCCTGTATTTAAAAACTAGTAAACATTTTACTGAGGATAGTAAATAAAAATAACATAAAGAAAAATAGAACCTGCCAATGATAAGACAACAACAACTTAAGGAGGATGTTCCTCCCAACCAATCTCCCACAGAATGCTCAGACAACGCTTCCTCAGGACCCCCGAGCTTGTTCCTGGTCCTCTTGGCAGAGTTGTGGGTGGAGAATATCACCTTAAGACCTTTTGTCACCTAACTGGTCCAATTATCTCAGTAATTAAAATATGCTCATAGCAGTAAGAACTTCATCCTAATAGCTACAATAATTTCAATCTCAGCAGTTAACCCCTCAAACTCACTTCAGTAATCCCCTCCATTGAATTTCTCTTGAGTAAATTCATTCACCCTGAATGATCACCTTTGGAATGAGTAGCCTCAGCTGTCTTCAATGGAAAATTTTATAGAGATGCCTAGGTCTTCTGGGTCAGTTTTCATTTAATGAGCCACCTGCTTTGATTCCACTTTCTTAGGGAATCATGACCACAAATATATGGAAGTTGCCACTTGCAACATTTGGAAGTAGTTTGAGGATGCTGCCACTTGGCAGAGTACTCTCCACCCAGTATCCTCCACCAATTGACCAGTAAACTCTTTCAACAACTTCCCTAAGCTGTTGTCTCATCATTTATTTATTTATAAATAAAATATTCTGAATTACATTAATTATTCTTGACCCCACTTAGTCATCAATTGCAAATTTAGCATAAAATATAACACAATGTTCCTCAAATAACATTAAATTATTTTGCAAATTGGGGCATGTGACATACACAACCCCTTAAATTATAACATCGTCCTCGATGTTATTTATTCCTCATCCTCAGAGTTCCCCTGAAATAGAATTTGATATGCATCCTGCATATGACTTTCCAATTCCCAAGTGGCTTCCTCTAGAATAAGGTTCTTCCATTGCACCTTCACTTGACCAATGGTGCGGTTCCGAAGCGAGATCTCCGTCCGCTCGAGGATACAATCTGGTTCCACCAAAAAATCTCCTTCGGGTTCCACCTGCACATCATTCCAATTAATAACATGAGTAGCATCATGTACATATTTTTTAATACAGAAATGTGAACAACATTGTGAACTCTTAAATTCGGTGGTAGAGCTAACCGATAGGCTACCTGTCTGATCCTGGACAGTGTTTCAAAAAGACCAAAATATCGACGTGCTAGCTTGGCACAACTGCCCAGCCTTAGAGAACTCTTTTTGGGTCTCACCTTAATGAAAACATGTTCAACGACCTAGAACTCCTTTGGAGTTTGTTTAAGGTATGCCTGACTTTTTTGTTGATCTTGTGAAATTTTCAAATTACCTTATACTTGTTTTACAATTAATTCCATTTCTTTCAATAATTCAGGTCCTAATACTAACCTATCCACTGGATTACTCCAAGAGATGGCGGTATTGCATTTTCTTCCATACAGGATTTCAAAAGGACTATACCTAGCTGAAGCTTGATAATAATTATTGTAAGCAAATTCTACCAAGTGTAAATAATCTTCCCATTTACCTAGTTGCTCCTTTACATACATTCTGAGTAGATCCTCCAATACCTGATTTACTCTTTCAGTCTATCCATCAGTTTGAGAATGGAAAGAGGTACTAAAGTTTAACGTAGTATTTAATCCTTTAAACAAATATCTCCAAAAATTACCTGTAAATTTAGGGTCTCGATCTGAAATTATCACCTTCGGTATTCCATGCAACTGAAAAATTTGTTTTAGGAAAATATCAGCAATATTTGAAGATTTATAAGTAGTTTTTACAGGAATAAAATGGGTAGCTTTACTCAATTTGTCAACCACTACCATTATTGAGTCATTTAAGTTCTGATTTTTAGGTAATCCAGTAACAAAATCAAGGCTAATTATCTCCCATTTCCAACTAGGGATAGGCAATGGCTGAAGTAACCCAGCTAGATGTTGATGTTCAGTTTTTACTTGCTGACATTCAAAGCATCTAGCAATATATTCTGCCAGTTCATTTTTCATATTTGGCCAGAAATAATCTTTTCTTAGCATGGTTATAGTTTTCTGATAACCTGGATGCCCTGAATAAGGAGTTTTTATGAATTTTATTTAAAATTAATAGCTTGATCTTAGGTACATTAGGTACGTATAATTTGTCTTTATACAATAATAATCCTTTTTCATTCAAGATGTACCCTGTACTTAGACTTTCTATTAAATTCTCTTTTACTTTTGCTTGTAATTTTTGGCAATTTTCGTCTTGTTCTATTCCAGCTTCAAGTTGTTCTTCTAAATATGTTTTATAAGTGTTGATAGCTACTGTAAAATTCAGCTTTGCATTTCTACTTAATGCATCAGCAACCTTATTCTCCTTTCCTTTGATGTGTTGAATTTAAAAATCGTATTCACTTAGAAAAGCTAGCCACCTAGCTTGCCTAGCATTCAAGTTAGGTTGATCTAACATGTATTTCAATCCTTTATTATCCATCATTAAGATAAACTTCCTTCCAATCAAATGATGACGCCACATCTTTAAGGCATGTATGACAGCAGATAATTCTAAGTCATAGGTCACATAATTTTTCTCATGAATCTTCAGCTTCCTAGACTCATAAGCAATGATATGTCCTTCCTGAGTCAATACTCCACTTAAATTGTCATCACATGTGTCAGTACATACTATAAAATCTTTAATAGGGTCAGCAATTCTTAATATTGGTGTGGTGGTTAATAATGTTTTTAACTTTTTAAAACTATATTCACACTTCTGATTCCAACCAAATTTCTTCCCCTTTTTCTCCAAAGAGGTTATCAGATTTGCAATTCTTGAAAACCCTTCGATGAACCTCTGGTAATAACCAGTAATCTCCATAAATGATCAGACGTCAATTACGTCTTTTGGGACTGGCCAATATTCGATTGCCTTTATCTTTTCGGGGTCAACCGAAATTCCTTCTTTAGTCACCACATGACCTAAGTACTAGATTTTATCTTTAAAGAAGTCACATTTACTAAATTTCACAAAAGGTTGATGTTCTCGTAACTCTTGCAAGACAATTTTTAAGTGTTCTTTATGTTCTTCTTCATATTTTGAGTAAATTATTATGTCGTCAATAAATACGACCACAAATTTATCCAGATATTTGTGCATTACATTATTCATTAGACACATAAAGACAGCTGGAGTGTTAGTAAGCCCGAAAGGCATAACGACAAACTCGTAATGTCCATATCGAGTTCTAAAGGTTGTTTTAAAGATGTCTTCATCCTTAATTTGGACCTGGTGATATCCAGACCGTAATTCAATCTTTGAAAACACCGTAGCTCCACGTATTTGATAAAACAAATCATCTATGGGAGGTAACATGTATCTGTTCTTGATAGTCATTTTATTTAATTGACAATAATCTATGCATAGTCGTAGAGTTCCATCCTTCTTCTTAACAAAGATGACAGGTGCCCCCTAGGGAGACACACTGGGTCTAATATAATTATTATCAATAAGTTCTTTTAACTGTGACTTAAGTTTATTTAGTTCAAGTGTATTCATCCGATAAGGGGCTTTTGAGCTGGGCACTGCACCAGGTACCAGCTCAATAGTAAAATCTAATTCCCGTTTGAGAGAAAGTCCCAGAATTTATTCCAGAAATACATCTGAATATTCCTTTAGAATTGGTATATCTTCTAACTTTAATTTATCTATGTTGTTCATGTTTTCTTCATTGATTATTGTTACTGCATAATCTTTACAACCTTTCTTAACGGCTCTCTTAAGCTGCAGAGCAGAGATCTGCCTTACGGCTGTTTTCCTAGGGATTCCCTTTACACTTATTAACTTTCCATCGTTATTTATGCAAGTAAAGGTTTTATTGAAGCAATTCAAGACCACCCTATGATACTCTAACTAATCCATACCAATTAATATATCATATGACCCTAAAGGTAATACATTGATCTTAAAAAAAGTTTCAAACTGATCCATAGTTACTGTATAATTCTTTACAAAGCAAATTACCTTTCTCTTTGCACCAGTAGCTAACTGAACTAAACAAGATCTTGCAAAATTTTCAACTGGAAGTTTACACTTTTCTACCAAATTAGGAGAAATATAGCTTAAACTAACTCTTGGATCAATTAAAATAGATATAGATATTTGATTTATCTTACTTTCCACTTCCACCATGGAAGTTTGATAGTCTGCTTGCCGATTCTCTAATGTTGCATTAATCCTCGGCATTGTCCTCGCTAGATTGCCAACAGTAATCTCCTCCTATATTGTGTGGATGTCGCTAACAGTCTTCTTCCGATTGGGGCAGACTGATGCATAATGTGGACCATTTCATTCCCAACACTTTATGGGTTCTTTTCGTTCAAATTTCTTTGTGTAGTTACTGTGGTTGTTAGTAGATTCTTTATTCTTTTGATTATTCTGATTGGTCTATGAATTAATTTTATTCCCTTGAAAATTATTATTAGAAAAATTTATGGTGTTATTATTTTTAGAGTTTCTATTAGGTACAAACTCTTTCTTCTTTTTTTCAAAGTTATTATTTCTTTTGGCCTTCCAATTGGCCATACTCTCATTTTTGCGATTCTATTCATACCAGAAATTCGCTTTTCTCATTGCTTCTAGATTTTTTGGATTTCCATACTCAATCATGTCCTTTATATGATAAGGTAAACAGCTGAGAAATTGTTGTAGCTTGGGTTTCTCGTCCACAATGTATGGCACATACCTAAGCAGACGTAGAAATTTACTATTCAGTTCTTTCATATTCATTGTACCTAGTTTTAACTCATAGAATTCCTTAGCCCTTTCCTCATAATACTGTTCAAATAAAAATTTCTCTTTAAAATATTTCTTGAATGTTCTCCAATTTATGTTTTTCTTTCTTATACTTTTTACTCTTTTTAAGTCCTACCACCATATATCAGCTTTTCCCATAAGATTATAAATAGCCATCCTAGCCTTCAGTTGATTAGAATAGTTATGAATTTGGAAGTATTTCTTCATCCCGGATAACCAAGATTCTTCTTCTTCCCCCTTTTCAGTTTTTCCATTAAATGTTGGCGGCTTGATCGTCTTGAACTCCCCAGAGATTTATTCATAAGGTTTATATTTTCTTTTCCTAGTATGGTGGCTATCTTCACTATTGTCACTAGTATAATGAGAGTTGTGTTTATCACCATATACTTCGGATGATGAGCTACTTTCATTTTTAACTTGTTAAGTCTTTTTATACTTATGCTGATAACCTATATCTTTAGACTCAGTTATTTTACCCTTTCCCTCTTTATGAAATATTTATATTAAGATCTGATTCAGCTCCTCTTGAGCTCTTAGAATCCTCTCATTTTCTTTATTAACTGATTCCATCTCTGATTTTAAATCTTTAACTATTTGTAGTAGTTCAAAAGAATTATTGGTTATATCTTCTTGTATAGGTTATTTTTGAAGATTATCTCGTTCAGTGTAAGGAGATTCCTCATCCGCATATTCTTAGAATCTATCCGTACTTGTCATTAACTCAGAAACAAATTTATCTATGTGTATCATTCAAAGAAAACAACATCAGCATAATTATTTAAATTTAGAAGTTTATGGATTTTCCTTTTTACTATAGTTATAAGCTATAGTATAACCATCTCATATCTCTTTACTATTTCTAAAATTACACCATCTATTCGACTTGTTTACAAGCATGAAAATATTCTTAGGATAACAATAGTATTCAAGTTATAACCTAAGGTAGAATACCTACAAAACAAACTACTATGATGAAATCAAATGATGGAAAGCATATCTTATATAGTTTTAAATGATTAATGGTTTTGAAATAATGCAAATGTTTGACTTGCAGCGCTGACTATAGGTTTTGAGCCATGCTTAGAGAAGTATTTGGAAGGACACGTGGATATGTTACATCCACTTGAGGGTTGACTTAGAAGCTTGAAACCATACTCATTTTCTTGTGAAGCGAGAGTTCCTCCTTTGTGTTGGTCGAGTTGAGAGCTCACGGCCATGAGAGGCCTGTAACCACCTTTAAACCTTTGGCAAAGCACCTGCAACTTCTTCACTGTGAAATTTGGGAGAATTTGTTTATGGTTTTGGTCTTTCTGTGTGTTGAAAAGTTACAGCGAGAGTGGGTGTTGGCTTTCCATTGTGGCCCGAAGACTGTGCTTGTCTCTAACCTACAACTATTAACCCATAGCTTCTGCCTTCATATACTTGAGTTGATTTTCTTGTGTTTCCTTTGCAAAGGGTGAATTCAAATATTCTTTCCTTTTGGCATGGTGCTAAATGCAATCTGGTGTGGCCATTTTGTGGAACTTGAACCCAGTGATAGATTAATTTTACTCACAACAATTAACAATTGATCATGCAAAATCACTCACAAAAGAGATTGAAATTGGAGCTGAACACTAAACTGTATTAAATCAGTGTAAAATAGCCAACCCTGTAACATAATAGGTTGCTGAATAAATAACATACATCAGGGATTTGAATGCATGAGGATAAATTCGAATCTAGCATAAAGCAGGCTTACTAAAATTTATCAAATCCCCCATAGGTGTAAAAAGCTAATCCCAAATCTGTCATGGAGCTCACGAATTAGCAAAATGGCTTAGGCAAGCTAAAGAGTGATGGAATGAAAACTCATACATGTTTTCCCAAGGAGAAAAGAGAGGAGGATGTGTAGGACAAAAAACTAGTCAACCTCACCTAGTCTAGCTTTTCCTTTTGCCTTAAAACACTGAAAAAGCAGGCAATAAAGCAGAAAAAGAAGAAGGGCGCTTAGGAGGCCAGGAATAAAGAAGATTTGATTCCTTGAGGTTTCCCAAGTGCTACATGGGTCAAATAAGGCAATTTTTACCACTATGGATAGGTAAATGACAACTTGCACAAGGTGGGACACATGAACTAGGCAAATAAGACAAAAATAATTAAATTAATGTCTAAGGTAGTAAAATATGGGTTGATTATTCTAACACCCCCCCTTAAGCCTGACTTATGAGTAATATATCAAAAAATTATAGGGCCTAGCAACAAGTCTTAGTCACCCTTTACATATTGCATGTCCATTTAAACAAGGAAAGAGGCAAAACCAACTTGGGAAAATCCTCCCTTAAACATGGACTGTAAAACAAAATTTTGGAATATTGTCTTCACTCATGCTTCATAGCATGATCAGCAATCCCCAACAGTCATTTGAGATTGCTGAAGGTCTTCTCACAAAATGCTTTGGTGAAGATATCAGCTACTTGTTCTGAAGATGAATAGAAGAGTAGGTGAATGGTGCCATCATGCACAAGCTCTCTGATGTAGTGCATATGGATCTCAATGTGTCTGGTTCTTTGCTTTTGAACTGGATATTTGCAGATTCGAATGGTACTTTGTTTATCACAGTAGATGGTATTTGAGTACTCTGATTCAAAGCCACACTCTCCAAGTAATCCCTGCAACCATAAACATTGAGTTGTTGCATTAACAACTCCTCTGTACTTTGCTTCTGTAGATGAGAGTGCAATGGTACTCTGTTTCTTGCTTGACCAGCTGATTGGCCCTTCTGCAAGCATGAACACATATCTTGATGTGGACTTTCTTTCTGTGCTATCAACTTCCCAATCACGGTCAGTAAATCCAATCAAATCAAGATCAGATTTTGCTTTATAGAAGATCCCATGTGTCCTTGTTCCCTGAACAAAGTTAAGGATCCTTTTGGCTGCTTTCCAATGGATCTCATGAGGCTGATCCATGTATCTAGAAGCCACACTTACTGCATAAGAAATATCAGGTCTAGTATGTGTCAAATACAACAAACATCCAATCAATTTCCTATACAGTGTATTGTTTACCATAGGTGAAGAATCAACTTCTTCCAGCTTCATTCCTGAAAGGAAAGGAGTTTTTCTTGCTTTGCAATCCTTCATTTTGAATTTGTTCAGCAATTCCAAGGCATATTTGGACTGGTGTACCTTGATTCTAGCTTTGGTTTGACCAATCTCAAGCCCCAAAAATTGACTTAAGAGCCCCAAATTTGTCATGGAGAAGGCTTGGTTCATTGCTCCTTTTAAGGAAGCAATCTCAGCCTTTGAGCTTCCTGTAATGAGAAGGTCATCAACATATAACACAATGATCATTAATGAACCATTAACTAACTTCAAATATACATTTGGATCTGATTTGCATCGAACAAAATTTAGTGATATCAAGAAGCTATCGATCTTGGCATACCAAGCCCTGGGGGCTTGCTTTAGCCCATACAATGACTTTCTCAACCTGCACACAAGAGAAGGGTTAGTAGCAAAACATTGAGGCTGCTGCATATATATCTCTTCAGTGAGATCTCCATTTAGGAAGGCACATTTTACATCCATGTGATGTACCTCCCATTGCCTTGAGGCTGCAATGGCTAAGGCTAGCTTGATGGAATCCATCTTTGCCACTGGGGAAAAGGTCTCATTGTAATCTATGCCATGAACCTGTGAGTAGCCCTTGGCTACCAATATGGAATTGTACTTCAGTGGTGAACCATCAGCAGCAAATTTGGTCTTATAGACCCACTTACACTGGACTAACTTTCTTCCTGGAGGAAGATCCACTAGCTCCCATGTGAACTGCTCTTCTGGAGTGAGATGAACTCCTCCTTCATGGATTTTTGCCATATTGGATCTCCTGATGCTTATTCATATGTTTGAGGATCAGACTCCACCATCAAATAGCATTTTTCAGCAAACATAGGATCCTTCATGCACAGACCACTCTCAAATTGAGATCTAGTCCTCCTTGGGTCATTGGGATCCCTAGCTAGCTCTCCTGCTGCATGTAGTGTCTTGGCTGCCCATTTTGGCCTTGTAGGGATGTTAGGGTCTGCAATAAACTCACCTCCATTAGACAAATCAGAATCAGCATGTTCAACAAACTCTTTACTTACTTCTTGAGGTTCAAGTGGATAAAAGCCTTCTCCAACTTCCACTGCTACAAGGGGTTCTTCTTCAAACTGAACACACCTTTCGAGGAAGGCTTTGTTTGTGCTCAAATTTATCAGTTTGTACCCTTTTGAATCTTCAGAGTATCCAACAAAAATACACTCTTGGCTTTGGGGCTGCAAAGGATTCCTCTTCTCTGTTGGAATCCTAGCCCAAGCCTTTGAGCCAAAAATCCTTAAATGGGTCACATTTGGCTTGTGCCCACTCCATGCTTCGAAGGGAGTCATGCCATCAAGTTGTTTATGAGGCACCCTATTTTGAATATAGGCTGCATAGTTGATAGCTTCAGCCCAGTACTTTGGTGGCAAAGTTTTGGCCTCCATCATGCATGTTGCCGTCTCCTTCAGTGATCTGTTCTTCATCTCAGCAACACCATTTTGCTGTGGTGTGTAAGGGATAGAATGCTGCATATGAATACCCGCATCTAAAAAATAATTAATAAACTCAGACTTGACATACTCACCATCATTGTCATATCTGAGGTCCTTGAGTTTCCTTCCAGACTGGTTCTCAACCAAATCCTTAAAGACTTTGAATAGGCCAAAAACTTCAGACTTGTGTTTCAGGAAGTGAAACTAGCAATACCTGGAAAAGTCATCAATGAAAGTCAATGCATATTTGTCCTGAATCATGGACATATGAGGGAATGGGCCAGAAACATCACTGTGGATCATCTCGAGGGGTGCAGAGGTTCTCTCATGACTAGCTCTCTCAAATTTATGCTCTGGGT
>LPNX010419192.1:0-117955 GCA_001517045.1 Pseudotsuga menziesii
TCTCTCTCTCTCTCTCTCTCTCTCTCTCTCTCTCTCTTCTCTTCCAGATACACCTAACCCCGAATCCCCCTCCTCTCTCTCTCTCTCTCTCTCACACACACACATCCCTTGAGGTTTTAAAAAAATATAGTTAGGTTGAAGAGAGGGGAGCTGTTAAGGTTCTAAGACTTAGGGGGTGCTTGTTAATTCCCCCTAAAAATTGAATGATCCCTTAGCCATGGAACTACCTTATTAAATGATCCTAATTGTTATTTGAGCATAATGCGTATGCGTTGTATGCGGTAAAAATGTGAGCATGTTTTTGTTAATAATAGCATGAACACATTATTTCTCAGTATAAACAACATCAATCCCTATCTGAGAAAGAGTCTATCAATTTTCAGTCATGTTTCACAATCCGCACGCAATTTCGGGTTACAGACAGTGTGTTCATTCTCTTCTTCACCAGATTATCACACAAAATTTTGTTTTTGACCTCAACCATCTCCATAACAAGTGTCTAAGGATTTCTTGGAGAATGGTAAACATTGAGGAGCAAGAAAGAAAGAATTAAATGAGCAAGAAAGAAACCAATTGAGCAAGAAAGAAACCAAGCTTGGGGAATCTCCCATTGAGGAGCACCATAGAGAATCTCCACCATTGTTTTTCTTGCAATTGAGGATATAGAAAAGAAAAAATTAACTTTGTCATTGTGGTGGAGTATGTAGACACAATTAAGCAAGAAAGAAACCAAGCTTGGGGAATCTTCCATTGAGGAGCACCATAGAGCATCTCTACCATTGTTTTTCTTGCAATTGAGTATCTACCAAAGGAAAAATTCTTCCTAGTCTCCCCCCTAACTTGAGTATCTAGAAACAATTGAGAAAGAAAGAAACAAAGCTTGGGGAGTCTCCCATTGAGGAGCACCATAGAGCATATCTACCGTTGTTTTTCTTGCAATTGATGAGCTAGAAAAGGCAACATTCCTCCCAATATTCCCCCTAATTTGAGTATCTAGAAATAATTGAGAAAGAAAGAAACCAAGCTTGGGGAGTCTCCCATTGAAGAGCACCATTGACCATCTCCACCATTGTTTTTCTTGCGATTGAGGAGCATCAAAGAAAATATTTCATTGGTCATTGTGGTGGAGTAATTAGACACAATTGTTCAAGAAAGAAACCAAGCTTGGGTAATCTCCCTATAATACCCCGATTTTGACCCCATGGTATTAAGATTGAACATGATGTGAATATTGTTATTAAATCATCGCAAGGAGATCAAGGCCAAGGCCCTGCCATTGATTTGGTGTTTTGTGTATCAACGATCAAGGTTGATATCGATGGTTATGGTACTAGTCAAGCACAGTATAGTCTGAGACATCATGTAAATATGCAATTTAATAAAATACCACAACTAGATATGCACTACGACGAAAGACATGGGGGCATGATTTTACAGGGAATAGGGAGGGGATTTATTGGAACCCTTGAGCCATAGGGTTAATCCAGATGTCGTTGGGAGAACCCTCAATCTCTCAACTACTCTTTTTGTCCTATGCACTCAATCATTCAATTCTTCCAGAAGAACGGTTAAGGCAATTAATTCCTTGGGTAGGGAGAGGCATGGAAGTTGGTTTTGTGACTGAGCCAGCCTACAGTCTGAGCAAACTTGCAGCCTGGGGGAAGTCGCATTCTTTCTTGTAAAACAAGTAAGCACGTGAATTCATGCCCAAACCGTCATTCTTGAGTCACCCATAACTTTTTTTGTCATTCTTCCATTCCATTGCAAGGGGAGGGGATTCATTATTCACTATCATGAGTCACGAAAGGATTTGCTCTACTGTGTATCTATTAACCTATCCTTTGTTGGGAAACTTGGTTGTTGTGTTACAATGTTTTTTTGTATTACACAGTGTTATGGAACCTTGGTTTTTTGTGTTATAGAGTGGAGCCTTGTGTTTTTGTGTCTCCTTGTGTTTTGTTGTTATGTGTGCCCTGGTTTGGGTCTGAACTGTATGGAAGACTTAGGAGTGGAAGAGACGCTGAGTTCACTTGATAAACATAGTGAAGAGAGGAACATCACAAAGAGATAAGAGTGGCCGATGAATCTTCTATGCACATCCTAAAGAGCACTGGAAGGGAAGGTATACCTCAAGGGATTGTGCAGTAGAGAAGGGGATACTTCCTTGTGTTGGGTGTGTAGGTATTGTGGATTCCAGGCTAGATAGATCTTGTGGAGGTGTCCTTTGCTCTATGAGTGAGCCACTAGCTCAGACCTTCTACCTTTCCACAGCCTTAGCAGCTTGATAAAACAAAACATAGATTGTCTTGGCTGATAGCTTGATAAACCCAATGGTATATTGGCTTGGTTGGGCATCATGATAAACCTAATCGTACATTGGATTGGCTAAGCAACCTGATAAACCCAACGGTGTGTTGGATTGGCTATGTCTTGATGTGCATTTGTCCATGTATGATCCTTGGCTAGACAACATGATAAACCCAATTGTTAGTTGTCCTGGCTGAGTATCCTAATAAACCCAACAGTGTGATTGCTTGGATGAGTATCCTGATAAACCCATATGTTAGATGGCTTGGCTGGTCCTCGATGTGAATTTTTTCTTGAGTGTCTGGAGTTTGTTAAGCCCAATTATTAGCTCTCTTGGATAAGTAGCCCACCGATCCAGCAACTACCCACAGTGTGTTGGCTTGATTGTTGCTGGCCACTTTTCCCCACTCACGAGACCTAGGTTCTGCATAGCCCACCGATCCAACAACTACCCGAGATACCAGACTGATAGAGCAAGCCCCATTGGCAACACCTGCGAAGCAGGCTCAGTCTCACCCGAGATATCTCATTGATGGGTAACCGTTGGAACCATGTTTCTACAATTGTCAAGGGAGTGTAGTCCCTTGGCTCGCAGCCAAGGAGCTCAACGAAGGCAGCAAGATGGCTAGACAGAGGAGTCAGTTCTGCACGATCGAGCACAAACATATGTCATCATGCATGACCTAACCTTCCTTTCCACCTTGCAACTAGCGTAGCTGATTCACATCAATTGGATCTATGACTTAAGTCAAGGTTCAAACAATAATCATACAGACTGATATATATATATATTCATTTCCACAATGCATTTTGATCATTCATTTACCAATTGTAGGATGATAACAAAGAGTCAAGCAACATTGAACATTATATGGAAAGAAAATAGTAACAATCACATAAACATTCACCATATTAACCCTTCATTCAAACATAAGAGATAACGTGGAAACCCATCTGCGAAAAACCACCAAGGTGCTCTTCATCTGGAATGAGAAAGGATATAGCACCTTGTAGTATGAGGGATGTAGAATAATATTGAGATGTGTCTTTAAGTTCAGACTTATAGTTCTCATGCTCTCTGGTTCGCTCTTCTATTCTACTCCTACTCCTAGTGGTTTTCTCACACAGCAGCCAAATCCGCAGCTCAATAGCCCCTCTATTGCTACTATACTCTCCCTGAGTCTCCTCCTCTCTGATCGCTATGACACTACAACAAAATGGAATCCCTCTCCATGGATTAGCGCTAAATAAAAAACTACTACTGGAAACTGAACAGGGATCAACGAAAACCTCATAGACCAACCCTCTAACTATTGCATACCTCCTATTTATACTAATTTACATGGCCACGTAGGGCCAACTGCATACCAGCAGTCTATTAGCTGTCACCATCAAACACCCCTCTGGTTACAGCTGTGGTGATCATGACTTGACACGAGGCACTATCGTCCTGACTTACAAATATCTTCTCATAAGTTTGTATCTCCAGGATTACGCTGCCATATACGGCCATGATCCGGATTCTGCATCCATCGCTTTCTGGCCATTTTCCCCTACGCACTTCTGTGCTTTCCTTTCCTTTTTCATGTGCCTCCACATGCCTCTCAGTTTTTCCTTCGTGGTCCATTTACGTCCTTCATGATATTCCTTTGATTCTATTGCACATGCAGTGCATTTTCCTTGGTTGCACGTGTGAACTTCCTCCTTATGCCCCTTTCCCAGGCCAACAATTGCATGCATCCTGATAAACCCAATTGTGTATTGGCTTGGCTGGACAATCTGATAAATCCAACTATAGTTTGGTTTGACTGTGTTTGATATGTTCTAGCTATGTGTGAGCCTATTATTCCCTAGTTCCTTATGGAAATCATGGCCATCTCGGGGGTAGAATTTGTGTTGAGAGATTGATGAAGAAAACTGGCCTATGGTTGGGTGGAATGTTGCAATGACAAAGCTAGTTGCAGGACAACTTCATCTTCAAGATAATTTATCTATGTGGTATTATCTATGCAATGTATTTGCTTATGAATATACTGATTATGTTGAATGCTTATTAAAGATTTAAGTAGAGTTTACTGTTTTTAAATGTCCTTAATTTTTGCATCTCCATATGCCTCGTATTTTCCACTGCATTTTTCTTAAGTTCATTGAGGCTAGGAACCTGGTTACAGAGTTGTAATGCATCTGAATTAAGCATTTCTGCACCCTGGAATTCGCCCACAGAATGTGAAATGCAGAAACAGAAAAAAGGCCGAAAAATTCTAAGGAAAAATATGTTTTCCACATTTTGGAGTCTGTATGAGGAATGCAAAAGGCGAAAAGTGGAAAGTGAAAGAGTTAAGGCATCATTTTGTGGTTTTCCATGATCTAGAATTCGTCACGAAAGGCAGAAAGAGGAAATCAGAAGGTGAACAATTGGCGATGACATATATTTAGTTTTCGCTATCCGAAGCTCACAACGGAATGCAGTATGCGGAAGTATAATTAATGAATCCATTGTAATTTGAGTTTCCACTACGCGAAGTGCATAGTAGAAAGAGGAAAGCGAAAAATTTGAAAGTTGGAAAGAGGGAAATTGAAATAATAAAGTAGTCATTTCATGCATTTCCACATACCAAAGTCGGCACGCGGAAAGCGGAAGGAGAAAGCTGGAAAAGTTAGTTTCAGTGTGAAAATGACTTTTCTGGTTGTATAATGGATTTTCTGCTGTGGAATGACTATTATAGTGTTTTTTAAGCATAAGAATGAATGTTAAAGGAGGAACATGACCCATGACTGTGTTTAAAGAGAAAGAAGTAATAAATTTTAAATTATTATGCACATCAGTCAGGTGTATGGGCACGTGAGTACATGTACAGAAAGGTATCAGAGCAAGAAGTGAAGTCGCGTCCCTCCCTTATGTGCTAATGTGGAGGAAAGGGGATTCTTATACACTCCCATTGAGAAGCACAATATATCATTTATAATTGTGGTGATGGGAAATTCATGCAATTGAGAAAGAAAATAACCAAGGAAGTTGATCCCCAATGAAATCCTTGAAGAAATTAGAGAAAATAAAATAAATGACATGACCAATCGAATACGCTCTATGGAAACTTAACCAATGTTGTTTATAGAGGATGGAATAGTTATTCCTACCAATCCACACTAAGAAAGACAAAAGAATTTAATCGAGGGGGCTTTGGTCTCCATAGCACTTGAAGAACGAGCACTGCATGGCACTGATCAAGGAGTAAAATGTAGGTGCACATCAAGACCACCTGAAACCTTTTCAAAATTTAGTTGGATGTGGGTATACAAGTGATGAAGTTAGAGTGTCATTGAATTTCAAACGTATGCTCAAAGAAGAAAATGTTGTTTAGACCACCCGGAGGATTTTCAATTTCCATTGTTCGACCGACGTCAAGAGATGGAAGGAAATGAAGCTCATGTTCAAATGACAAACTGACCAGGTGATATTGTACAAGGTGCAGTTCCAACCTCCCTACCTCTGTTAGAAACTCCACACCGAAGAACTCCAAAACGTATACAGATCAATGAAAGTATCATTGGTTTGCTTGAAGGTACATTGTATAAATGCAGTATTGCATATCAATCTCAACAGATATTTGTCAACTATTTTGATTCTAAATGTGATGGAGATAAATGTATATTATTTATATCGTTTTTAAAATCTAGGTCTATGACTGTGGCTAGGAGAAAATTAAGGATTAAGATGATAAATAGTTCTGAATTAAGTTCTCATATTATCAGAAGTTTAGTAGATGAATTTATTACTATTTGAAAGAAATCTCATTCAAAGGATCGCAATGCAACTCATCATGTGCTGTCACAATCTATAGTGAACAAAAGCACCAAGTCCCTTCAACTTCTTAATCCTATGTCCAAACTTGTAGGCTTGGATATCAAAACACTTTGTAGGTATTTTTCTATAAGAGAAGAACTTGGCTCTGGTCAGACAGATGTCTTGGCCTTCATTGGCAAGTTTCCACACTCTGATATGAAGCTCATTGATGCAGTAAAGGGACTAGTGCAGGAGTTTTGGCGTGACAAAAGTAGACCTTCATCCATCCAAAAAGATGTACTAAAATTGAGAAGGGGTTCAAGGGATCGTGAGACCCACATTAAACACTTTCTTCACATGACACAAACATAATTATATGAGATATTTAGGAATTAACATAATGAATTTAACTTGGGCCAAAGATCCTTCGAGAAACGGAAACCATGGTATGTTCAAATAAACACAACTCGTAACACATGTTGTTGTCGATATCGCATGGAGTATGGTTATTATTATGACACATATATACATATATTGTGTGTATTGCATAACAAGCTTGTGCAGTAATGCTCAATTACATTGCCACCGAAATCATCTAGAGACTTTATTCATAGCATTTTGTGTAGAAGGATAGAAGGTTGCACATTTTATCAAAGGCCTTGCATAGATGGGACATGCCCAAGGTGTGGTGTAATGAAATTTTTGGACAAATGCATACATGTGACCGATGAGCGTGAAATTGAGAGACATGAAGTGAACTTGTAGTCATTTAAATATCTCACATATGAGATCAATTGAGGGAATGAAAGAAAAAAAATACAATTGGTCACCTCTCAAGTTAGTAACAAGTTCCAGAATAGTATTTTTTTCTTCATGTATTGCTACTTGATATATGTAACAACCTATTGATCTGTACATATTTGTTTTTTATCTACCAGGTACTGGTTTTCAACTTCATGGAGGAATTCATTGAAATTACACAACAGGCCCGTAAATCATTTACATGTGGCTTGTTGGAAAGATTAGCAATTTAAAAAGTGCAGGGATACATTTCCTATTGGAACTATATTATTAGGGGTTGATTTTTCAGAAAACTAAATTCATCAACCACATAACGAGATTTAGATTCAATGCTATCACTCAAACCAGGTCAGCATAATGGTCCATATCACCTATAGACATGAGGTGGATAATATTGAAGATAAAAGGGTTATATTAAAGGAGTATGACTTTTATATAACTAATGAAAGGTGTTATGACTTGGATTTTGTACAACATAAATTTCAATTGTTCTACAATTACTTGATGGATAACAGTATTAATATGGAAAAAAAATGGATTTGTTATGATGGTTGTGCAGAGCAATTCAAAAATGGTAGTGTCTTCCAATGGTTGTGTATTCTCCACAAGAGGCACAAGGTTCCAAATATTTGGAACTATTTTGAGATCAGAAACGGAAAAAGGGAACATGATGGAGCATGTGCATGGATAAAGACTGCATTATGTAGGCAAGAAATCAAATTAACAACTATTTCACTCATATGAGTTGCATGGTGTTATTTAGTAATGGGGCAGGGAGCCAGAATGTAAGAACACCAATCATCTCAAAAAGCACATGTACATAGATATGTTTAGGAGGTGGTTGATGAAGATCAATCCCACCTATATGAGTGCAATACCATCCAAGTAACTCATGCATTCCATTTATTTAGAAAGTTAGACAATGCTATAGTTGAAATGTGGACAAGGAAACTCTTGTTTTTTTTATCCATGTAATAGTGGTGGATGGGACAACTGTGAATCCACATATTGGGTTGACAGCTGTGATCGTGTATCAGTCCCCATTGGTCGACAAATAATTG
The DNA here is from genome assembly GCA_001517045.1 of Pseudotsuga menziesii. Classification (NCBI taxonomy): domain Eukaryota; kingdom Viridiplantae; phylum Streptophyta; class Pinopsida; order Pinales; family Pinaceae; genus Pseudotsuga; species Pseudotsuga menziesii. The sequence continues at coordinate 7,954 of LPNX010419192.1, forward strand.
TAGAATTATCCTAGGTGGAGGAGATCCATATGAGTATTTCACCTGACTATGACCACATATCATTTCTCATACAACTAGGTTCGACTGTTATGTTGATAAATTTGAAATGTTTGACAACTAGTTGTGTTTAGTTAGCGGACTCCTATGTCTGGACTTTATTTTATGCAAGGTACATAGACAAAGTGGTTTCCCCGAGAGGCAATGAATGGAACAATAACTACTGGATGGCACGTTGCTTGGATGGGAAGTAGACCCTCATTGTCTCATTAAGTGACTCTAAGGGCAATGATTTTCTAATTGAGTCGATGGTTATCAAAGAAGAATATTTGACACAGGTTTCCCACACACAAAAGAAAAAAAGGTATGTATTTGATGATTATAGACTAGGTCAAATTGTATAGAATTATACAGACTTAGTTATGGGAAAACACCTCCAGGTGCAAACAATTCCAAGAAAGAACTCATAAAAGTCACGATACTTTTTTCCTTACTCCGACCATGAGAGGTTAAAGGATATCATTTCTATTAGAGGTGATCCCGATGGTATAGTCAAATGACTACTGGTAGGTGACTACAGGTAGGTATTCAGGTATGTGGTAGTCAGGTATTTTGGTTTCATGGTCTCATTGATTATTTATATCTTGATAGATTGACAACTTGATAGATTGATAAATTGCATAGACTTCTACAACTTGATAAATTGTGCAAGCTTCTTCTGGGATATGTCTATTACATCTCCCTTGAATCTTGAAGTTGGTCCTATAAGGACATTATTCAACACCCTAAGTTTTCATGGAACTTACTAATGCAAGTGTTAAAATAAGGTATTAAAATCTTCCCAGGCTTAATAAACTTGGCCAATCATAGCCTAGAAATTCTATATTATAAACCCTATAGCCAATCCTAGTAACCCTAGTTTGCACCGTAAACCCTAGTTTGAATTCTAAACCATAGAAACCCTAGTTTGTAGCATAGAAAATAGTTTGTGTCAACTTTGTGATCCATGGAAAGGGAGTTACTATAGCCCCTTTTGTTAGTGAACCATGCTAATTGTATCCTACGATGTAGAGAAATTTTTAACATTGTAAAATGAAGCAAAAGAGAAGTATCCATATGACATACCACATCAATAGCATCCATTACTAAAATAATATATACTACATCAAGATAATTCTACATACTACATACTACATCGATAACATCCATTACATGACATACTCCATCAAGAGCCAATCCTAGTAACCCTAGTTTGTACCGTAAACCCTAGTTTGAATTCTAAACCCTATAAATACTAGTTTGTGTTCAAAATCATAGAAAACATAGATTGTAGCCACTAAATATAATCTATAGATTACTAGTATGAATTATTCGATGTCACCATAGAAACTCTAGTTTGTATCCTAGAGGTGGGAATTATATGCCCCATGTAGGGATTCAACATGTGTCCCTAAAATCCCATAGGAGGTGGACTTCAATGGGCCATAGAATGATGATCGTGGCTCAGATATACAAAATGTCAAGACCGTTGGATTTAGGACATTGGGATAGTGCTATGAGTGGCCCTCTAATCTGGGTCCATGGACAAGGGATCCTGTTTTAGGTCAATTTTGGAAACTAGGATTTTCCTAAGTAAGGGAATGTGAAATTTTTGCACATAGGGGTCAACTTTCAAAATTAATCAACCATGAACATGTGGATAGATTTCTCACATGGAACCTCCCTAAAAATTCTTGCATGACCCACTAGAGCCATGTTTTAATGCACGGTTGGAATTCTATGCCCCATGTAGCGATTCAATAGGTGTCCATAAAAGCCTACATGAGGTGGGACTCAATGTGCCATAGAATGATGATCATGGCTTGGATCAACAAACCGTCAACTCTATTGTATTTAGGACATCAAGATAGTGCTAGGGGTGGCCCTCTACGCTAGGTCCATGGACAAGGGATCCTATTTTAGGTCAATTTTGGAAACTAGGGATTTGCTTAGTAAGGGAATGTGAAACTTTTGCACATAGGGGTCAACTTTTCAAATTACTTGCCATGATTATGTGGCTATAATTCCCACATGGAACCTCCATAAACATGATTTAATGATGCACCATATTCCTATTTTGATGCACGATTGGAATTATATGCCTCATGTAGGGATTCAATAGGTGTCCCTGAAAGCCTGTAGGAGGTGGGATTCAACGTGCCATAGAATGATCACAGTGGCTCAGATCGAAAAACCATCAACTCCATTGGATTCAGGACATCAATATAGTTCTAGGGGTGTCCCTCTACTCTGGGTCCATGTACAAGGGATGTTGTTTTAGGTTAATTTTAGAAACTAGGGTTTTGCTCACTAAGGGAATGTAAAATTTCTGCACATAGGGGTCAACTTTTCAAAGTCCTCACACGTGAATGTGTAGCTATAATTCCAAAATGGAACCTCAATAAACATGCTTGCATGACCCATTGGAACCCTATTTTGATTCATGGTTGGAATTCTATCCCTAGGTAGGGATTCAACAAGTGTTTGTGAATGCTTGGAAGAGGTGAGCTTCAACATGCCATAGAATTATGACTATGGCTCGGATCGAAGAACCACCGAATACATTGGATTCAATACATTGGGATAGTGTTAGGGTTGGTTCTCTTCTTTGGGTCCATGGACAAGGGATATTGGTTTAGGTCAATTTGGAAACTAGGGTTTTGCTCACTAAGGGAATGTGAAATTTTTGCATGTAGGGGTCAACTTTGCAAATTCCTCAACCGTGAACATGTGGCTAGAATTCCCACATGGAACCCCCCTAAACATGATTTCATGATCCATTGGAACCTTGTTTTGATGCACAGTTCGAAATATATGCTGCAGGTAGGGATTCAACAAGTGTCCCTGAAATCCTAAAGGAGGTGGGATTAAACATATATGCTAATGGTTTGTGTTTGATTGACATCATAGAGAAGAAAGGATACCCACAATAGGGTGTAGCATAGAATTGGAAAGAAGTATTAATTGATATATGTTTGAAGGTGAGTGTAGATATTCCCCTCTTGAAAAAATACTCATTGTAAACTATTACTGCATGTGTAGAATTTTGTTACCTATTGCGAGGAGTTGAACTTGACTTATTTCGCATCATTGTCAAGCAATAAATATTATTTGTTTGTGTTTTCATCGAGGAGAAAGGATTTTTCAATATCCGTGTGGAGGGGAATGGATCGTAGAATCTCATATCAATCGTGAGACTGGAAATTGGAAAAAGGTTGTTTCCATATTAATTTAGCCTAGTCATCTAGTGACTAGGTTAAATTAGGTTTGGATTGGTACATAATGGAGAGCTCCTGTGGGAAGAGAGAGAAACTATCCAAGATATGTGATCATTTGTACAATGAAATGTAGGAGGAAATGGCTAAAGCAATGAAAAAGATGGAGAATTGGAATAAGAATCAGGAAATTCGTTATATGCACATGATTTAACTATGACAAGAAGGAAGTACATGGTAAAAAATACCATGTGAACATATTTAATATTAAACTCGAAAGGAAACCGATAGGATGGATAAGAAATATGACATGCTTGAAGAATATGAAATCCTCTCCAAATGGAAGGTCCTTATGGTACTAGATATGAAACATAGGTGGTGACCTATAGAAAAACCAATCCCACATTGTGATTAACAATAACCCAACTCCAAAAGGAATCCCTAAACATCATGCAACAAAAACACGCTTAATATAAGGCCAAGAAAGAGGTATGTAGTATAGGGAGGTCATACTAATCAAAATTTGGTTTTGTGAGCATTGAACATGGGCCTTAAGGAAGATCAAAATGTGTCTAAAAAATCATGTTTCACATAAACCTAGCATTTCCACTTTAAATAAAGGAAGAGCCTCAAGTTGAATGTGGTTGTAAACCATCTCATAACCATTTAGGATAAGAATACCATGAATTTGACCACAAATACTACAAACCCGATGACAAGAATACCAAATGGTGAAAACAAACCTAAGGAGAGAAGACCCTATCAACCTAAAAAGAGATGAAACTTTTGTGAACAGAGTGCTCACCATGGAATCAAACTGATGGACACAACCCAAACAAGTCAACATCTAAGAAATAAAGGACCAATTGTACTTATCATATGATTTGTCAAAGTCAACTTTCGATATCAAGGCTTGTTGCATACGCTTAAGGTTCCCACTCCATGACATCCCATGTAGAAGCCAAAATGTGATAATGAATCTCCCTTGAGCGACTATTGTATGCTCTTGATGATTCATATACCTTCCAGTGATTAGATACACGATGAAAAAGGCTTAGCCATAAATTTATGTGTGACAATGAGCAAAGAGATAGAATTTCTACTACCAATAGAGTCCCTAAATACTTTTCTAGGAATAATATTAATCATTCCCTTGTTGAAACATTCATACAAGAATTTTGTATAATTGAAACTTGAGAGGAAAAATTGAACAAAGTCATCATGAATAGTAACCCACATTTATGGCATGTAAAACTCAAAAAGATATAATCCTTTCACATATACCTAGATATTTAGCATTCTTCGTATAAGACAATGTAGTGAAAAAATATTCCTCGGATAATTCTCTATCTAAACTATCCCTATCACCATAATAAACCTTTTAGGAGACAATGTCATTACGCCATTAACCATCTAATGGAGCATGTTTATGTTTAGAAACAAGTGGCCAACCTATTACACCATTATTACAAAATATATATCTTCACACTACGAATGTTTTGAATATTATGCCATAAACATAAATTTATAAAACAAGATTCAGAATAGTACTTCTCCAATGAAATTAAACTATAATAAAATCACACATAATATTCATCTCTTCCAAATTTGGTCCTTGAGGTGATTCATCAAATGCCATGTACATTAACAAAATGATAAAATAATGTGTCAAAGATACAACAATAAATAATCATAACCATTATTTTGAATCAACCTTATACTAGGATACTTTTAGGTTTGATGTGTATCCCATATATTCGTTAGATCATTAGAGGAAATTTGAGGTCTAAAATGGTCCTCCTAAGGAAAATAATAAAATAATAGTAAAAATAATAAAATAATAGTTATTCATTTTGGATGAAGAATGAAAAAAACTACTTTTTGTGTTCGTATTTTCAACATATCTCCTTGTGTTTTTACTCAAATTATGAGCGGGAGAGCTCGTGGGATGTGGAATTTAATTCCACATCCAACGAGTACCCACACTGCATACTTTTGATGGACCCTACTACCCCAAAAAAAAGAAACACCTGAAAAAACGTGATGATGAATTATAATTCCACATCCAACGAGCTCTCCTGCTTGAAATTTGAGTAAAAACGCAGGGAGATATGTCGAAAATACAAACAAAAAAAGTAGTTTTCTTCTATGACAAATATGTCAATTCAACCATTATGGTTGACTCATTTTATTGAAATTCTATTGGTTCTTGAATTCCAACTCACAAAATTTATTGTTGGCATGTTTTCTTATAAGGCCCATTTTAGACCTTAAATTTCCTCTAATTTGAAAGACATCATGCCAAACACCAATTTCATTTATGTAGAATACACAGGTGCATCACTTAGGTGTGTCAAATTCGCACATCCTTTAAATGTTTGTTAGGTTGTTATGTGCGTAAGGTTCTTTTGTATTCCACTTAGTTGGGTCAATTGATTAGGTGTGCTCGCTGCTTATGTGTGTTAGGAATGTTTCGTTTTTGTGAATACAAATTAACATCGTATATGCAAATGGATCATAGTAAAAAAAATGTAAACGTACATTGTTGTCATTACATAATATTGTAATTGTGCATTGTTCTCAAATTTATAACTGATATCTCCGTGCAATCATAAAATCTACCAAAAACTGGGAACATTACACATAGAAACATTCTTGGACACACATGTATGATCACACTTAAAAGACTGAACCGTGAAGATCTCAAGAGCCTTGATATGAAATATTTTTTATATCGTGAAACTTTTATAATACAAAAATAGAAGTCCCTTATATGGCATGTCAATGTACATGTATAAAAATGTCATTGATGTACATGCAAAAAAAAATTACATATGTCCTAGAACGCGCCCCTAAACTCTAAGTTCCTCTTGTACATAAAATTACAGGTTTGTCTTGGACTAACACATCAAAAATATTAATTTTCTCTTTTTTTTCCCTGACTCTAATGCTTGTTGCCTCTGTCCACAACCACTTTACATCTATGGTGACTGCAAAACAATGAGTGTATTTATTGATCAGGTAAATGAACTAATATTGTCCACCAATAACAAACTTTGAAAATTTAAAATACGACTCTATTGTACATAAAAAAAACTCTCACTGCATCCATTTGGGGTTTAGATGCCTTTGGTGTCCTCCTCCTTGTAGAGAGTCTCTCTATAATGCTTTTCTGCTAATAAAAAAAGCTATGTCAATTATCTCTACAATTATCAACATGTACATGAATGACAAAGTACTAACCAATTATGTAAATAATGAACATCTCATTGGAAAAAAATTGTTCTGGGGCATGAAACTAGGTTTATTCGGTAGAAAGAGGAGTCATAGGTTGAACATCAACGTCGATCGTGTGCACTAATTGACCATGGTGTGGCTACATTCACCAAATTCTAAATTAGTTAGACTTCGTGCATGTCCATAGACAATACAAATGAACTGTACAATTATAAATATTCAAGTAGATACGTCGTTGTGACTTATCCCCATTGTAGATGCGACATTGAATACAACATCAACAACCACACTACGTTCTGGCACATATGAATCTACATCCTGATTCCGTAAACATGTGAAAATAACATTAAGAAGCAATAGTTGTGAAGTGAATTCAAAGCCAACCATCAACTTCCATTGAAAGTGTGTACACTATTGTGGAATCAGTAGGTTCGTCATCATGGACACCCTCTCTTTTTAAGGAAGAGGTTTTCCTGTTGTAGACAACACACGTATCTACGTTTGGTCTATGGAGAGATCCAAAACAAAGAGGTGGTGCATGGATTTGTGATGTTTTCTACAGTCAAAGTGTTACCATAGTTAGACATGGACATGAATGGATGGAATAATATGTACTGAAAAACTAACATGTTGTAATATACTTACCTCTTCCTAGGACATATCTCCCCCATGGGAGGGACCTGTCATGTACCCCAATTTCAATAACATTTTATGTTTAAGAAGACATTATATTTTATTTTTATTATAATTTTTTTTACTATTGACCAAGTGGGGTTAAGGATGACTGTAATTAATTATGTTGAATATTTTATTATTTATTAAATAAAAGATGAGACAAATAGCCTAAGGAGGTTATTGAATGAGTGTCCACTGACTCACTAGGAGGAATAAACTAGGGTGAGGGAAAATTGACACATGGAAACATCCTCAACCACTTCTTGTTGTTGCAGGGGGAAACTTCCCTAATTTTGTGGTCATGTTCCCCAAGAAAGTGGAACAAAGTAGGTGGCTCATTAATTGAAAAAATGACCAAAAAGACCTAGACATGCATATATCTATCCATCAAATTCAGCAGGAGGTTGTTCAATTATCACCTTGTGAAATTTCTGAAGTTGAGAAAAGAGCACAAGAGATTCGATGAGGGGAAAGTTAGAAGTGGTTTGAGTTTTAAGACTGATTTCAGAACTAGTGCAACTTGGTAGCTGAGTTCTTTACTGTTGAGAACACAAGTACTGTTGTTAAGTACTTTTGTTGAGTTGCAGGGGTATTTAGTCCCATTTCTTCACACAATCATTTCATCGTGGTGGATTAGTGGACAAGTTTGGGGGTCTTAAGACAAGCATTTGATATATCTTCAAGAAAAGGTTAGGTGAAATGGGCTCCTTGGGCTGTTTGTCTCTTCTACAAATTATCAGTTTCCATTTTGTAATTTTATTTTTTTCTGTGTAAGAAAATTACTGGAATGAAGCAGTCATGTTTAGATTTCCTATTAATGTTTAGATACTATGAATCTACTAGTGGAATTCTTAAGTCTGCATTTAAATAGGAAAGTTTACTTGTATATGATTATATGAATAAATGAACCTAGAATTAGAAATTATGGAATGATGAGTAAAATTTCCTTTATGTATTCTTCCACTCATCTTACGATGAAGTACTCTAGTATAGAACGATTGTTTAGTTGTACATAGGAATGATTATACATGGATAAAATGAATCTGAACTATTATCGAATTTTAGAGTTTCCATTGAAAAGAATCAACAATCTTTTCTTCTCATAAGTTTACTTGCAATATCTTCAAATAATTGTGTTAACATTGGAAGCTTTAATTGTTATTTTCCAAGCTATTTAGTATAACAACCCATTTCTAGAACTTATCATTGTATACCAAAAACCTCTAATCTTATTACATAGATTTCAATATAGTAAGTTTTTGTCACATAGTCATCTAAACTATGTGTAGTATAATATAATACCAATAATTACTATAATACAATCTAATTATTTACACTTAGTAAAGAAATAAACCAATCATTATTTTAATACTGGAAAACCTAAAATATAACCAATGTTACTCTATCTATATTATAATAATTAATGCACAAGTTACACCTCAAACTATTTCTTTTAAACATCTAACACAGTAAATTCAAGATGAACAATCAATAGACTAAAAATGGTTAAGATTATAACATTTATTGTACTATAGTACTTAAACTAAGTACTTAGTAAAACAAAACAATAAATAATCAAGTATAATACTAATATTATTATTAAGATAGTAAACTATCCTTCCAAAACCCTACTCATTAATACAAACCTCTTTACAGAACAAGAAGTTTATCACAACTAGCAATTAGTTTAAAATAGTTAAACTATATATTTAAGATAAGGTCTAATTCTTATGTCTCAAAATAATTATCCAACATATTAAGTAAATCAAAGGATAGATTTCCAGTTTTTCCATTTAAAAAGAAAACTATTATAGTTTAACTATTATTTATATCAAAAATAGAAATTATGAAATTAACTTAAATATCAAAACTGTTATTAAAAGAAAAATCAAAACCCTAGGTTTAGCATTTATAATACAACTTTTACAAATAGATTTTCAAACAATTAAAATTACCAAGGCTTTAACTAATTTGCAACCTAAGAAATTACAAAAAGAAGACTAATGATAACTGATAATAAATTGGTTGTATGCTCTGCCCTTTAAAGGAACCGTAAACAAAGTATTTACATTATCAAGAAATTAATACATACACCATTAATATGAAAAACCTAATAGTTTCATAGCCACAAAACAGTTACAATGGCCAAGCAAACGCCGAGAAAACTTCCACACATCTAAATCACAGTATGCAAAATGATAAAAACCCCTGGAATAGTATTATTCTCCCCCTAAATAGACATTACAAGAGCTGTAGGTCATTTATAAAACCCTAAGGGTTATCTTTAAGGATGGCCATACAGCCTCCATCGCTATTTCAAAACCAAACAACATTCTAATATAAGTATCCTGAACACCACTGTAACAATATACCGGAACCAGTTGTATCACCACAGATACATTCAAGAAGAAGGGTACCCGAGTGTTGGAACCGAGGCTTATCGAGCCTATCGTGCTCACACCCTTCAGTTTCATAGGAGTTTCCTTCACATTCGACTATGCATTGTCTTGTATTTTCACCTACTCTTAAACAAAAAACAACTTCGAACTATTAGTAAATAGATTCGTATTGATAAATAAATAAAATAAAATAAAAATGCGTGAAGGTTTCGTTACGACTTACCAGTCTTAGGATGTAATATGAAGAAGCAACAAAGGCAAAGAACCAAAGAATTAAACCTTATAGCGTCATGGGAAAACAAGAAGTGACCATTGTTTAACATTGAACTCACGGTTGTGGAGAAAAAACCAGAGCTTTAAAACTTGCTAATTCCATGACCAAGCTTGAAGAACGATTTTGGTAAGGAACTAGAGAATCTAACTCTCTAACGTCGCGACCAAGTCAAGAATGAAAGCTATTGCAAAGACCTTAGAAGGCCAAGGGCCTGTCGTCCAAACAAACAACAAACTATTGAAGCCAAAACGCGTTTAGGGTCACTTGAATGAAAAGGAATAGGGTTTATTGCCAAAAACCTTTATCGATCAAGCAACCACCACATGGTTTCCACTTTTTTAGAAATTGTTTTGGGTATTGATATAGTTTTGAACCTGCATGAGTAACCCTGCATTATATACAAAGTAATACCATTACTTTGGTTTAATTTTTTAACAAGTCATGTGGTATGTGGAGGTTTTGAGCTATATATATATATGCATTGTCAAGTTCTAGCTAGGTTTAGTTATTATTGTATGCATTGGTTTTATGCCTAGGATAGTTTCATTAATTTTGTAAGTTAATTTCTAGCTACCATTTTAATGATGTCAATATTTTATGCTTAGGTAAGCTTTAGGGTTAATTTGGATAGAATACATATTTATAAAACATTTGGAAGGTATTAGGGCTTCTAGTACCAAAAAAAACTAAAAACATGTTGAGTAATCACATACCATTAATCATGTAACTTATTTGTTTAAAAGAAAATAATTATTCTATCAACTCTAAATTATTGCCTAGGTAGAATATTTCTTGCTATAGGCCTAGGAATTTATTTTACATTTCGATAATCTTACCATAAATAGAGATTAAGTACTTTTCCTAATTCACTTGTTTAGTCTTTGGAGCCTTATTTTTCTTACATCGTAAACCTGGAAGTAATTTTTTTACATGTAAGTCATGTACAAGCATTAGATATGCATTAGCTTTGAGAAAAGATAAGTAATCCTCGTGATAACCTCAATCCCCCTTCAGTAAGAAAAGAAAAAAAATCATCAGAAACATACACATTCTTACAAACAAACCAATGATTTGAATTCAACAATTTGAAACCCTTTAACTTTGGTCAACATCTTATTCAAGACTGAAAATCAATACAGATTTAGTATGGTAGTGGCATGTGAATTATTAAGTTAGTAAGTAAATACCATTTAGTTACAGTTAACCAAAGAATATTAGATCCTAATTTTCTCTTTAGATCTTGTCTTTATAAACTATATGTTAACTAGACTAAAGTTAATCATTAAACTAGCAATCTGAATACGATTTTGCATTTAATATCACATAGAAAAATTTTAAATTTTTGTGAATTTTTGGAGATGTTACAGGACTGCTGCAAACAATTTCTTACCCCTTTGCAAATCCAGATAGCACCTTCAAGTTTAAAAATTATAAATATTATAAATCTATAAAGGAGTGTACAATAATAAATTTAAATAATTTGAACAAGATTCTTTCATTAACCATGTACTTACATTTCTGAGGTAATCATAAAATCCACCTAGGGGGAATTTGTTCAGATCAATGTCTCCAGCATCTTGTTCAAAATGGGGTTCCTGGAACTTCAAAAATTGTAAATATTATACCATTTAACAAATTAATTAACTAACACATGTATTAACAAAATGATATGTATTAACAAAATGACATGTGTTGAAATATTACCTTGGTGTTGGTTGTTTGTTCCTCATATACAACCACATTGGGTGCACTACCACCCCCCTTAGAGGCATCAAGCTCTTGCAAGATTAAAATTGCATATAATAAGAATATTTTAATATGTGTACAATATGGAAAAATTAAAAATTGAACAAGAATATAGCTTTAACAATGTCCTTACCTAACTACGAGTCATCGTCGAGGCACCATGTGTTGGTCCACAACCATAACAGGATTGATCACACATTCTTCACACATGTGGCTAACTCTAGGGAACATGGAATGTTGGTATATCCCAACCAATAGATGGTCCTCCACCACAGAAATCTGATGGTTGTACCCCACCAGAGGAAGAAGGCCCTTCCTGGTCAATAATTGTGGTGTTCCTGGAAATCATCCCAGCTAGTGTAGGAAATGCCTCATGTGTTTGGGTAACAATATATTGTGGAGGAGGGATGTCTGGCCTTAGTAGCTGGGAACGGGGTGGAGGTATCTGTCGATTGACATCTCTATGCCTAACACTGGGCCAGTTTTGGGGCATCCCCCTACCAGCACCGGAACCCCAACATATCAAAATAGTTGGCATGTTTTCCCATCACAAACTATGATAAAGTTTCCAGAGGAAGTACAACGGTACTTCCCTATTTTTGTGTGGGGGGAATACCAAAAACCATGTACCATATGTCCATCCAATGGTATCTAATGGGTTGAAAGATGCACCACTTAATCAAAATATGTGGTATATTTCTCTCTGGAATGTCATCCATCCCAGGCACTCTAAATAGTGTATATATGTGGTATTTTGTTATTTTTAGCTCCTTGATCTCGTTGTAGTTTAGACCATCAGCATATTCTTGACTTTTTTTTCCCCGTAGGATGCTATTCTATACAAAGAATCATTTGATCTATTGATCATATCCACTATGGTCAGCAATGATGCTAACAAGGAGAAATAGAGTTCATCTCCACCCCTCCAGGTAGAACCAATCTCTCCCAAATGACCAATAACTCTCAATATCTCTACATTGTCATCCATAGTAGCCAATGCAATCATAAAAACAAATAATATATCATTAGAAAAATAAACACATGGTATAATGACATCTCTAAGAAATGAAAAGTGTAAAACTAATGTATGACAAATAACAACATAAACTATTTATAATTTAAATTTTAAAATTGATCTTGAATTTTATAGTAAAGAATAAACATTTAATATTTTTTCATTAGAAATTTATGTAGTAAATTCAAGTATTAATTCCAATTTCCATATGCATGTGTACATAAAATATCCTATGTGCATATGTTGATTGGGAGGCTCCTCTAGCTTATTTTAAGGATTGGATTATGAAGTTTCATCAAAATTGTGAGGAGCTGACTAATGGCCTTGCAGGACCAACTACCATATTGTGGGTAGAGGTAAGGGATAGAACCTAGAAGAAGTGGTAGAAGGTGCTAGTGATGAATCAAATCCCAATATAGTCAAGGATTTTGACAGATATGTAATTGTTTTTTGTAGCATGATTTTTTTGGACTCCAAAGTCCAGTTAGAATCTTTGTTTATATGTAATTTGGGCCATGTATGTATTTCACTTGATGTTATTTTAGTTGTATGCACTCTTTCTACATACCCATGATAGAATTTGTATAATTGTGTATAGTGTATTTTATGGTTGCAAGGTTTCCACTGGATTCTATTATGTATGATAGTATGTGATTGGCATGTACTCAAACACATCAACCTCCCTATGTATCTTGATGTTCGTAGAGCCTATTGCTGAAATCTGTTGTCTTGGACTCAACCAAAAAGTACCATTCAGTCAAGAGGAAATATTTGTTAAGCATGGGAAGTTTCTATACCTTATTTTAACATTTGGATTAGAAATTTTTATAAAAACTATAAGGTGTTTATTAATGTTCTTGTATGACCAACTTCGATATTTCAGATAGAGGCAAGGGATTTACCATGCTTATTTATGTATTTTAGGGAAGATATGAATTCCACTTGAATTTGTTTTAGTTGTATGCAACCTTGCAATATACTTGACAAAATTTTCATATATTTTAATTTTGGTTGGATTCACTAGGATGCTTGTGAATATACATATGAAAATAGTGAAGTTGATTTGTTTTTTATGAGTAAATTGGGGTTTTGGTTTACAATGGGCATGTAAATCACTTATGCAAACTTGCAATATACTTGAAAAACTTTTCATATTTGTGAATTTTGGTATGGATTCACAAGGATGCTTAGGAATATGCATATGCAAATAGTGAAATTGATTTTTTTTTATGAGTAAATTGGGGTCTTGGTTTCCATTGGGCATGCAAATTTTCGTATGGATTCACAAGGATGCTTGTGAATATACATATGAAAATAGTCAAAATGATTTGGTTTTTATGATTAAATTGGGGTTTTGGTTTCCATTGGGCATGTAAATTCCTTTATTGGCATATACATTAAAAACAAAATGGTTTAAATTCATATTAGGGCATATAAATTATTGAATATAGGGAAATTAGCATGAGAGGATTTGGAGAAAATACCTCACAAGGAAGAGATCTATCCCTAAGGTGGAGTTTGTTGGCCTTTTCTTACCTAAAACGCATTCTCCCTTGCTTGTTTTGCTTCGCCTGAACTCATTCGAGTGTGCAGTTGTGCAGAAAATGATGCGCTCGACCTGTTTTAACCATAAAAATAGGTTTCATATAACGTGCATGTGATTTTTATAACTATAACGTGAGCGTGTTTTTTGCACTATAATGTGTGCATGTTTTTTTTAAATATCCTAATGAGCAAGCATGTTGGAATCCTTGCGACTAGGCTTTGTAGGGTCAAGATTACTTGGGACGATTTCTATTTTATGGATCTTGAATGATTGACTTCACTCTACCATTACATCTAAAAGGTTCCTCAACTTTGTGCACTCACCCTTAACCAAATCAACTCTTACGATAAAATATTGCAATTTTTTTGTCTTTATCAAATGTAAGCCTTTTTCAACAATGCCACCAACATCCAATATTTTTCTACTAGGAAGAAAATCGATATTGTTCCTCTGAGATGGATCTACCCCGGTACCATTATGGTTATGTCTGGAATAATTGTTTAAATTACTTTATAGACGATATTACACAAATAAATAGGGCTATAGTCATTGAAGGTATCTAGTTTATCTCTTTTTGGGATGTGAGTAATGTAAGTAAAATTAAGACAACAAGGTAACTAAACAAGTCTCCTAGAATCATTGACCACCTCCATCAATTCTTGTCCAAGAAAATAGAAAAAGTGCATAAAAAATCCACCGGCCATCCATCTAGCCCCAATATTTTAGATTTAGAAAACTATGAAATGACCTCTGTTACCTCATCTACCAAAAATTTATCCCCAATATGTCTTTCTTCGTCTTCATTGAAAAAGCAAGGAATTTTTTTAATAAGTTTTAGCTAGCCATCCAAAGAAGTAGCCTCATTATTCTTATAAATAACTTAAAAATATCCAACTGTATCCCCCTTCAATTTATTTTAATCCTTTAAAAACTCTCTAGAATCTAACTTAACATCTGAAATAGAATTTCCAATTCTGCACTGTTAGCATTATTATTGACCCTCCTTTTGACCACATAGTCTATTTGTTCATTTTCCTATATTAGGAGGTCATCATCACTTCACTAGTGCATGAGGGACACACATAGGGGCCACATACCACTCACTGGACCTATCTGCATGCATGATTTTAGGTGCTCCATGGACCAACCCTATAATTTAGGAACCCACTCTGAGTGCCACCAATAGTCTCTTGCAGTTGACTCCAGTAGGTACTCAATTATGTCCAATTATGCTATGATTTCCCATCATTTAGTTCACTCTCAGTTACTCTAGCGTCAATTTACATGATTAAAGCGAGGTTGGGCACATTTACTCACCTACCCTCTTCAATGAACTGATTGTAGACTGAATCAGTCATCCAGAGTTGCATTAGTGAGCTCTAGTGGTGATTTTCCTGCACTTAGTTAGCTCCTGAGTGAGTCCAGGTTAGTATATTCAACTGCCTCTTAAGGAATTCAAACTTTTCCTTGATGTTGTATTATATATTCACACATAATGATGAATAATATGGTATGGAGGTTTTTTCATATTGTTCTTCAAGTCATTGTGTCATAGCAATTGTTCTTCTTCTCTATATTTTTCTTATACAATCAATGTGAAGATTATTTATGTTCCAACATCTTCCTGTCAAAATATAATATGCGTTCAATTTGCATATCTATGAAAAAACATGGTATTATTGTCCCCATATTCAAGCCATATACCTCGGCTTTTTAGCTGCCAAGTTTCTTCAATTTATCTCTAAATTGTTTTGTTTCCATGTATACACCTAAATCAACTTTTCCTTTCTACCAGCCAAGAAATAATTTTCATCCATCTCATCCTGTAGGATATCAATATCCTTTTCTAACTATAATAATTCTTTTGAATTTTCATTTTCCAAAGTTAACAACTCATCTTTCAACAATGATTTTTTTTAAAGAATATTATTGAAGATATAACAACCGAATGAGAAAGTAACTTCCACTTGTCTTCAAATAACTTACAAATTTCAGGATCCTCTAACAAACAATGATTAAATTTAAAGGGATATTGGATTAATCTATCTTCACAATCCATTTGAAGGATAATAGCATTATGATCTAACACTCATGTGGCTATAGACCAAGATCTAAATCTACCAACTAAAGAGAATTATAGATTTTCCATAAAAAATATATCCAACCTGTTTGTTATTCCTACATTGCCTACTCTTCCATTAGTCCAAGTTGGTACCAATACATTTCAACAAATACCCATCAACCATACTCTATAAAAAATATTTTGAAATTAATATATATGTGTATAGGTTTCCACCCACCTATTACACCAGGTCAAAACATTTTTTCATTTTGGCAATTTTTTGTAATTTTCTATGGTTTTTTGGGTTCCAAATATTTGGGGTCATTTTGAGGCCCTATACGACATTTTTTGGTGATTCAGGGAGCCAAATGGTAGTCATGGCATGCATTTTTCCCAACTTGAAAGTTTCAAGTCTCGGATATAACTTTCCAACGGGCTATCAAGCACCCCAAACGTAGATCGTATGCAAAAGTTATGACCCCAAGAAGTTGGTTGTTCAACCAACCACCTTGGTGCTGCAAACTTTATGAAAATTCATCTCCTAGGGTTAGGGTTAAGGTTTTATACCTCTACAAGGATTTATGATAAAAGGCCCTTGGACCTCCTTTTTTATTCATCTTTTCATGATTGAGCGTAGCCACCACATCTCTTCTCAGAGATACAACTACCACCATTCTAGCTGCTTTTGTTTTACAGTTTGTTCTATTTCATTCATTTAATAGAATATGATTTTACTGTATCAGTGTGTTTATTGCCATATGTCTATGTATTTGAATATATATTCTCTTTCATTTTGTTCTCACATAGATCCAGATCATTAGTATCTCAGGTTTTTGCTCTTGTAGTTTATCAGTGCATGTCCATGATGAGTTCCAAATATTAAGAGTTGGGTCTCAAACTAGTTGATCTTGGGGAAAATACCTCTTGTCATCCCAAGCATCCTCACATGGGATGAGAAGAAAAGACAAATGATAGAGCAAGAGATCCTATATAACCTCACCCAGATATTTCAAAGAATGTTGACGATGAAAGGTACACCTTCAACGAGCATCCGTTCTATGGGTTCAAATCTGTTCAAGGTACAAGTTAACTTTGAAATCCCCTTATTTGAAGGAATTATAGATGAATATTGTTTGGAAAAAATGTTGAGTCTGTTAGAGGGTTACTTCTCTTTTCAAAATTTTTACTACAGTTAGAAATATCACCTTCGTGCTCCTTAAGTCCCTCCGCCATGTCAAATACTAGTGGGACCCATTCTTTGAGAGGAATGTGAGGGATGAATATGATATATTCAATACAAAACCCACTTGGGAATATTTTTTTGATGTTCTAAAATAGGAATTCTACCTTGTCGGAAACTATGATGACCAATACATCTGGTGGATGACATTGTGCCAGGAAAGAGACGAAACAATGCCAGAGTATACCAATATATTCCATACCCTCCACTCAAATCTTGGTATTAGAGACTCTGAACACCACTTTTTTCTAAAGTACCACAGTGTCTTGCACAGGTACATTCAATTTGACATGGATTTCCCAGACATATCCTCACTAGGTGCAGCTTATCGATATGCCATCAAGATCAAGCAAAAGTTAAATCAAAAGAATAGGAGAGAATTTGGGTCTACAAATCAATAGTAGAAGCTAGGAAAAGTTAGCCCCAACTCACAACCCAAAGGACATAGAAAGAATGGCCAAATTCTTGACAACCACTCTAAGTTGTAGGCAAAGTAGGGTAATGAGAAATCAAAGAAGGACACCGGTAACTGGTGCGAGTTCCACAAAATCCTATGGAACAAAACTGATGAATGCTGCTCAAGACAATCATTATCATGGGCCAAGAATCCTTATTATTTCTAGAATATTTAGTTTGACTTATCATGTGCCAAAAATCCTGTCTTTTTTCTTATGAATACATTGAAAAATCACTTCCTTATAAGATAAACTCTCTAAGTGTATGACTACATAGATTTTTCAAATATATAAGTGTATGACTAGATATAAATTTTTCTAGGACACTATGGCCATCATTGATTTATCATTTTCATATTATTATTTATCATTGATTTAATTATTATATTTGGTTAATAATCTTAGTGTGTATAATGCAATTTATGGAGTGCTTCAATTTGAATATTGACTTTTTATGGTAATCCGCCACTTGTTTAAATTTTGTTATCATGTTTATATTATGATTTATCATTGATATCATGATTATATTTGGTTCATAATCTTAGTGTATATAATGCAATTCATAGAGTGCTTCAATTTAAATATTGACTTTTTATGGTAATCTGCCACTTGTTTAAATTATGTTAATAAAAGAATATTGTGTATAACAATAAAAAGAATGAAAATCCTTGTAAGATACAATAAGAATAATGTAAGTATTTTAAAACCCTTATAATCTAATTTATTATTTTAGAAATTTTAATTGAACAAAAGTAAGAATTATGGCTATTTTCTTGATACATGTCATAATGTTAAAACGTTACAACCACTCAATACAATTCATCAATCAATTTGATGTACATATGTTCAACAATCTAAGAACAATATATCATATAAGTTTCATCAATTTGATATACATAAGCTCAACAATCTAAGAACAATATAATATAAGCTTCATCAATTTGATGTACATAAGCTCAACAATGTAAGAACTTGATATCATATAAGTAAATTATCAATTTGACATGTACATAAGCTCAAAAATCTAATCTAACAATATATCATATAAGTTTCAAAGTGAAACAAATCTCATAATTTGACAATTCAATAAAACGTACTCAAGTGCATAACATTATAATTTTGAACAATGCATTTTTAAGGAATGTGCATAAGAAATCATCAAAACAATGTAGCTAACTTATCAATAATCACTCTATTTGAGTGTCACAATTATAAAACCAATCAAGATGTCCTTGATGTAAAAAGTATGTATCATTTTCAACATGTTTCAAATTAGAAATAAGATCACAAAGGAATATCGTCTTCAATTATTCTTTCATGATCAACTTTTGACATATTCCATTTTCTACCTTTAATTTTTTTTATTTATTTAACTTCTATCAACTTTATGCAAGTTGTGCATACCAAATGACTATATTGGGAGCATATGCCATCAGGTTGATAGTCTTTAAAGTGAATGTCACTTTTAGTTTGATGTGTTTTTTGAAAAAAAAATAACCTTTTAATAGAATTGACCCTCTTTCATGTATAAAACCTTTGTCATCATAGTCCTCCAATAATTTCATCTTTCTCTCTATGCATTGCATCAAATAATATTTGAAATTTTCATTGTTGTCTATGGGTGCAACCACAACAAATACATCTCCTGCACATAAATAAGAACATTGAATTTGTCAAATTCATCTTAATTAAATCAAACAACTTATATAGATAGATAGATAGATAGATAGATATTTGACATTCAAGTAAAAAATATTTAAAATAAAAAATGGAATTTATTAAAGTGTACATAAAGTTACCTTCTCTAACAAGATCATAAATTCTATCACGGTCAGTTGATATTGCAATGTCCTCTTATTCCAAGTCCTCAAAGCTTGCGAGTGGAATTTTTCCTTTTTGATTGATTTTGTTGTGTTTCTAAGGTTTAACATAATTGTCATTGATGTTTTCACAAATGTCTATTTATTTTGTGTCCTCCATGCAAATAGGACAAATTCATGTTAGCTTCATACTATCAAATGAAAACACATTTTGGAAGGTTTTTGTTTTGATTGAGTGTAAATCTCGAGTTCCATGAATGGTGATAGCATCATATGGGATTGATCTATCTACATCTTGGATTACAATATGCCAAAAAAGCCTGTCTAACATAAACAATTTACATGTTCATGTGAGTAAAATGTTACTAGATGTACATGTTAAAGACATTACAAGTTGAATAAATTTGTTTTGAAAACAAAGTTCATGCATGCACACATCCTTTGATTGTTGATTGCACTCATGGCTGATATTTAGATGACGTCATTGAACAACTTGATTAGCACACAAAAATCAATTGACATAATGGTTCATTTGATGCCTTTGAAGTGGTCGTTTTACACACACCCCTGCACCATCGTGCTCTCCTTTTCCACGACCATTTTCAAAAAAAATCCAATGATGTTTAATATTTGTTTTTTTATGAAGGCGACATAGCCAGAATAATGATCATGAATATTTTAATTTGTCTTCACATCCATTTGACCATATCCAATGTTCATTCATTACAATTCCACGTTTTTTCAATGAATCATAAATAATATCCAAACAATGTTGTACATAATGCATATCATGTGTGTGATCATCAATGATATAGAAATGATATTCCTTGATCACATGTCTATTTTCATTTGTACTTTATATATCATCAACATAGTGTTGAGCATGTCTATATATCGAACATGGAAAAATATAGAAACTTGGTCATAATGATAATATTCACTTTGTAGTTCTTTTTGTCCTTCAAATGTGTAATTCTATGCAAAATCAACCGCAGAGAAAATAGTCCCTACTGGAAAAAAGTCACGTGATTGTTTGAATTGTATGTCTTTCCATCATGCTCTATGTGAATGTTTGATGTATTTATAAATTTATTTTTCAAACTTCTTCAAAAAATCTGTAACACTGATTTTTTCTTCTTATAAATCTATCCTTTTCAAAAGAGCATTTGTAGAACTTGTAGAATTGTGGGAATAAGTGACATATTCATATCTCTTCCAATCAACTATTATATTTGACAATGACTGATCATTAATATCAACAGGATATTTATGGTGGAATAAAGCTAGATTTCCACAATGATCACATTTATTTCCACCGACACATCTTTTGTTGTAAAATATCTTGTGACTATCTCTTTCACATAGATTTTTAGATATAAAAGCACGAATTGTGGAAGGATGTGAATTCGACCAAATTTTTTTACCAAAGCAAAGGAATTTCATAATATAATTCAAATTCAACACGATAGTGACAATAACATGTGTCGCAAACAGTGATAGGTCTAACATACCATGGCTTTTGTTGTACAAATGTATTGATTGACAAATCCACTTCTCTGTGTTCATCTTTGAATTTATTGAAGAATTGTATTTGAGTCATCTCCATTATATGTTTTGGATGGATTTCATACTGATTACAAGATATTATTCATCGTATCACATCCCTTGCATTTGGTGAAACACAATAATTTTCCACCCAATATTCATGCAGCATAGCTTTAACACTTTCACTAAGCCTATCTTTATAGGGTTAGGCTACAAATAATTGCCCAACAATCAAGCTCATCATTTGCATCTATTTGTAATGGAATTTTTTTTATATTTTTACAATGTTTTTCATGAAGTTTCAATAACTTTTGCAAACTGTGTTGTCAAACGTTTTTGTCTAGTACTAGATGAAATAATCATTGATTGTATTATTCTACGTCCAGCACTAGTATCTTTATTTCTATATTTTCCAATAGTTTTAATTGCATCGAATATATTTTCAAACACATTTGCTTCACCTTTGAATATTTTATCTTATTTTGAATACCCAATAATGACCAAGCTTCCCTCAACTTCTTGGAAACTAACAAACACCTCAAAATTTGAGCTTGTGTTGCCACTGATTCTTTTTCCAGAAATTGTTCACATATCTTTTCAGCACGATATCGTACAGTATTGTAAGGTTTTTTGTTTCTCAAATTTTCTCTATCAACATTCTCTAGCACGTCGTCTTCAATGATGAAGATACCTATATATATATTTCAATTTTAATTTTAATTTAGCATATTTCAAATATACTTAACTTGACACATAAAAATATGACTCATAATTATAAAAAAATTACATGGTTTAAAATCTTTTAATAACCAGTGTGTGTGTGTGTGTGTGTGTGCGTGTGTGTACATACCTATAATATATTCAAAATTTGCATCATTTTCAGATTCATCAATTTATTTAGAGTCTTGATCAACATTAGGACATAAATCTATATCTGCATTTGGAAATTATTTTCAAAAATACAATCATTTACAAAAACTAGTTACTGCATTTTAAACAAATTTACAATATTTGTACATACCTGGTTCAATTTCTTCTTAAGTTTAATTTTGAACATTCATATCATCAACATTTTGATCCAAATCTCTAATTACATCATCATTAGTGATGTCCACAATATTGTACTCTTTTGTTTCTTTTTTTCATGGTATTTGAGTCTTTTATTTTCATTATGTAAGGCATCATCTCGAGTGCGATCATATTTCCTCTTTTGCTCTCTTTTGTTGCCCATGATTATTCAATGTAGGCCTTCACCTTATAATAAATTTCCCTAGAGAGAATCTTAAGCATCAAAGAAAAAAAACTCACCTTAAAACACTTTCCCATAAAATATTGCTCAAAATAATTAAAAAAAAAACAAAAATCACCATAGAATAAATTGGTGAAGAATCTTTAAGAAAATTTGTACCATAAAATATTTCCCCAAAACATCTTCACTAAAGAAAAAAAGTCTCCACCTTAGAAGATAATTTCTAAGAACGCTTTACTATAAACAATTTCCCAAAAAATTCTTCATTATCAAAGAAAAATAGCCTCCATCTAGAAGATAATTTCTAAAACAAAATTACCATAAAAAAATTCCCAAAAAGAATATTTACTATCAAAGAAAAAGAGCCTCCATCTAAGAAGATAGTTTCTAAGAACATTTTACTAGATCAAAATTTCCAAGAGAATATTTACTATCAATGAAAAATAGCCTCCATCTCAGAAGATAGTTTCTAAGAACATTTTACTATAACAAATTTTCCAAAAGAATATTTACAATCAAAGAAAAAGAGCCTCCATCTTAGGACAAGTTTTAAGAACACATAGAAAAATTAATCCTTGTCTGTAAATCTGTAAAATGATGATCTTTTTAAAAAAGCGAAAATATGTGTAAACATTAATCTTATAAATATGAATCTAAATGGTTTTTCAAAAAGGTGTGTCAGGTTTTTTCTGGTAGACGAAAAAAAATAAAAATAAAAGTTTTCGGCCGAACTCTTTTCTGTCTGTTAAAACTAACTTTCGGTTGAACTATTATACTTTCCGGGCGAAAGATTTTTTTGGTCGAAAAAATATAAATATTTAGAAATGGTATTCCATTATATTTCTGAGTCTTCTTCCAATTTCAAAGAGATCGGATCATATGAAATACTTAGAATTTCTCATGACAAATAATACCATTAGTTTCATAATTCAATATACTTTATGTAGATGCGACCTTTGTTGAATTTAGTATGATCCAGTCATTTTATTTGTTATTTTTCTTGGAAGGTGTTTGGATTGCTTCAAAATTTAATAGAAATTAGTGAAATGAAAATTCAATAACTTCATAAAGACATGATGAGATTTTTTGGAAAAATCATGGTACAAAACCTTGATGTGTTATCTTCAAAAAGGTACTTTCAATTTGTTTGTTTTGAATTGGAAATTAGGGAATATGTTGTTTCGAAATAAGCATGTCAGTTTTGTGCTACTTTTTCATATTGGTCCACTTCAAAAAATTCTAATAATTATTGTATGTGGTTTTTGGATACAAACTTATAGTCAGATATTAGTACAATCTATCTAGATCATCATAACATATTTTTCTTTTAATGAACAATAGTTGAATACTGAATAAATTGTAGTCTAAAAACATAACTATTTATCATAATTTCATTAATTAATAACATACTATCAAACACTTGCAAAAATGACATATCAAATTCTAATATATTTTTTTAAAATAATTGATAAAAAGCTAACACAATTCTCTACAATTTTTGTTTTTACTACGAAATGAAATTCTAAAGAACAATCGAATTTTTCTTTGATCAAAGTTGAGAAACTTGAAAGAAAAAACAACATTGCTTTTCTCATAACCCCCCCCCCCCCCCCCCCCCCCCCAAAAAAAAAAAAAATAGACACCTAGATTCATGATTTCAGCCTTGAGTGGTCTGTTAATGTGGCCAAGAGGAAATCCCATTATATAACTGCAGAATCCTAGATCTCACAGTCCCCATAGGTATCTTAGGTGAGACCTCACTTGCATCACAAGTGCTTCCAACGAAGTTACACTATGTTGGGATGGTGCCTTGGGATTTGTTGGATGGGAAGGGAAAATTGAACATGGGTTAGTGGAGTCAACGACAACATGAACTGAGGAGGGAGGGTTGATGGAAGCACATATATGGATAAACGGGCATGGGATGGATGAAAGGGGGGCTGTTGATGAATGGGGGAGGGTGCATGGGATGTTGGGGGTGTATGGAAAGGGGGAGATCAAATAAAATGGGAGTCCATATGAAATTGATGGAAGGGGGAAGGGAAGATGACAAGGGAGGCTACATAAATTGGATGGAAATAGAGGTGGCATGGTGACACCTACAACGAATGATGTCGCCTGCACACACATCTATAATATTATAGTTAGTACAAAAAAATTCATCAGAAGTAAAACAAATTCAAATTAAACATGCAATTAATTACACATGATACTTGATCATAGGGTGATCTATTGATCCCTGACATAGATGGTTGATTGTCAAAATATGCATACACCCATGGAAACAAAACAATAATATGATTCAGTTTATAAAAAACAATAACAATATTAAACATAATGAAACAATATAATTAGTTTTAGTCATGCTCGATATAGATTTTACTTTTTTGTATAAGAGTGATGTGGTACATGATGCATGTGGAATGTGGAATGTGGCATGGACCAACTTATGCACAAATTCTTAAGAATCCAAGTTTTTTGAATACAATGTTGCAATATATGTCCATGAACTATAATAGGTTTCTATGGCTATATAATATGTTTTCCATCTCAAGGACTAAATAAGGAATTCAAGAATAACATTGGCATCACTTTACTACATCTAATTTTTTCCAATTGCTTGGACATAATTTGTTGTATTAGACATGTCAACATTTGAAACATAGTCACTTAGTTTCACCATGATATCATATTTATTAATAATGACCAAATATTTGGGTAACCAAATTTCCATATCTTCACATTACTCCATAGTGAGGTATTCCTATTAAACACAAATAATATAGTATTATGAAGATAGTTGTTCATGTTAAGGATGCCATATATTTGAAGAAAAACCATTATTACAAATAATATATATCTACATCCTTTCATAGTAAGTCAATTGGAATAATAGTTGTGGGATGGAATGCATATAATAATAAAAAATATCAGGGTGCATCCACGGAGGTGGGTTACATTTTTTGGCAATGTGAATTCAGCAAAAACAGAAAAACGTACCTCGAACGAGCTTTTAATAAACCCTCGATCGAGGTCTTAACAGCTCGATTGAGGGTTTATAAAGCACTCGATCGAGGTTCTGTTAAATGCTTGATCGAGATTTTTGTAAACCCTCAGTCGATGGTTCAAAACCTCTATTGAGGGTTAAAAAAAGCTCGATGAGGGTTAAAGTAGACCTCGATTGAGCATCTTTAATTGCCTATAAATATGAAACATGCCCATCATTTAATTGGATATGGATATGAACTTCCTTTGATGGATATTAGTCATAGATTAATTGGTTTATAGATGTGATTAATCACATCTATGACTCCAATCAATCACATCTATAACTCCAATTACTCTACAACTAATATCTATACATAAAATCTAGGGGAAGTGATAGTAGTAATGTGTTTACTTGTTTTTTCTTCAAGGTATGTACTATTACCCTCAAGTATCATTCTTATAGTTGAAATTATGTTTTATTAAATTGTATTATCATATAATTCTATGCTTGATTTTAATTATATTTGGGTTTCCATATTTTTGTGCACACTCGAATATGTTTTTAGTTAAAGTTTTGAAAAACTCGATTAAGCTGCTAGCTCGATTGATCTTTTCTCTAACTTGTTCGATCAATGCTTTTAGAGACCTTGATCGATTTCATAGCTTGATATTGACATTGTATTTTCATATGCATCATGTAAAGTTTCATTTAATGAAGTCTTCCAAAAGATGCTTGGATGCCTTGTATTTTGAATCCCCATTTGAATTCATGTCATTGAACATTTTCAATTCTTGTCGAAATGAGAATTATTATCATGTTTAGTTTCCATACTTTTTGTTTTTCGGATCCCACAGTCGCCATAACACATTTTCTTTTATTTATTTTCCTCCACTCTTAGCATTATGAAACACCAAAACAATTAGTCATCTGTTATTGATGTAAATTCTAATGTCATTCAATAATTTATTATCAAGATTAATTGCAAATGTGTGACACAATAACAATTTTGAAAAGTAAACAATGGACATTGATATAACCCAAGGAAATGAGGTCATATTTTTTTTCATGCTCACATTTTTGTCTCTCTAAAGGTACTAACAATACTTTGCTTCCTTGTATATAATTTTTAATTTTAAAAAACTACAATTATGTGACATGACTCTCAATTTAACACTAATTTTTATCTTAATCGTCATGTTCTATTCTACCCTGGGATATGGGATTTAAATATCTGACCCAAGGATATATGTCGTAGGTATCGTAACATGGTCCTGAGAATCCAGGTCAAATGGATAATGGATACAACTCGCATAATTTCAGCTCATAAACTGAATGGCATGCATCATTTCTCTCCTTGGTTCAGTGCAAAAATAATACCATGGCAATTATGCATGCAATTTAGTTAATGAGCTGAACTTAGGAGAGTTGTGTCCACTTTACCTAGATTCTCAGGACTACGATCTGATACCTACAATATAGATCCTCGAGCCAGATATTTAAAGCTCAGAGCCCAGGGAAAAATAGATCTGGACGACTAAGATAAAACTTAGTGTTTTCAAAGTCATATCACTTAATTGTAGGTTTTTAAAATTACAAATTATATACGAAGGAACAAAGTATTTTTAGTATTTAAAACATTTCACTACATTTCTGTAACTCTAATTCTCATCTTCAATTCTTGCCCCCCCCCACTGCTGCTCCATACCATCCCTGTTTTGTGTTTTGAAGTAGTTTAATGAACATTAAAAATATTTTAAAAATCCATTTCTCAAACCCTTCTCCCCATGGCGGTTTGTACCAAAGACTTCTAGTTTCCAAGTAAAATGATGAAAGGCCTATTAGTAGAATAAGTTGGCAATGTCATGATTTTTTTGTTTGTTTAAATTTCTAAGATATTTATTATCATTGCAGAGTTGGTTGAGTCAATTGATGTTGAAATTCCTTATGTCTATTTTCTTAGTTGGATCCTAGAATCCCATTTCTAAAATTTCCTACATGGGCATAATCTTATAGATAGGGTAGTCATGGTGGTGAGCGTGCATATGAAACCTTGGTAGTCATGTCCAAAGAATTTTTTTCGAGTATTTAATAGAACCTCGATAGAGGTTTGGAGAAACCATTGATGGAGGTTCTTTTAAGACCTCAGTCGAGGTATTTGAATACCTCGAGTGAGCTACAAAGCTCGATCGAGGGCCGGAAAAATAGAGAATTATCCCTCTTACAAAAAAATCAATGTTTCTCTATGTCTTCTAGGGGTGTAAATGTTTCCATTCATGGCACACAAGGGAAAAGAGTTCATACCGATAGATTCATCACCGAATCCTCTATTCATTGAGGTATCATGCATGCGTTTTGGCAATCATATGGATTTTTTTTTAATTACTTCTAAAACTTACACTTAGAAAATATGACAACAAATTCAAAGCAGCTCAAAGAAAAATCCGTTGGGTGAAAAATACACATCGAAAAATTTCTAAAACATACACAGCCCACACATCGATGCGTCGTATTAAAAAAGGTATCTTTGGTTTTTCAATTTTTGAAAACAGTGACAAAAAGCTGGGATGGACACACATGTATAAAATGATGCTAAAATCAGATGTGGTCACTTTCGAAAAATAATAAATAATTGTATATTGTGAAATAAATTAACAAAAAAATATGCAAACCACAGTGCATTTTGTGTAGATCATGCTCGTATATTTGTTTATTTTAATTATTAATGTAAGATTGAATTATTGGGTATGGACATAAGCCACTTATTAACTTCTTCAAATTTTAAAGTTCACGCGGTTCATTAAATGCAAAATTTCACACATTAAATGACATCAGAATAGTTTAAAAAATTTATTATTGGGAATGAAACATAATATTCTACAATTCATTTTTTTACTACAATTCGAAATTCACATGGCATATATGCGTTTCGAGGGCTTCTATCTAGCACATGAGTAAAAAATTAGGTTTTCATCGCCAAATTTGGCCAAAAAGTGTTACCCACCTTCATGGAATCACCCATCAACAATGATATATGGGAGGACCCAAAATCCTAGACAATGTTGTACTATGGAGAGACCCTTCCATTTTGAGAAAAACTACACTAGTTAGAACACCAAGATCCGAGGGAAATAACAAGTGTGACAAAATCCTTGCATCTAGACTCAGACTCAAACACTGATGTAGAGAAAGAAATAGGTAAGGAGATCATTTATGTAGAACCTAGTGCCACCATATCAACTACAAATATTTAACCAGAAGAGTCACATGAGCTAGAGGAAGGGGAGTGCCTCTTCCACTCAAAACTATGGGTGCAAGGGACTCCACTTTATTTCATTGTTGAAAATTGTTGTCAGAAGAACCTTAGCTTGGTCGAGGTCATCAAAATATTGAAGCTTTAGATGATTCCACATACAACCCTACAACATTGGTTTCTTGAGCCATGGAAGAGACATCTACGTCAGTCAACAATGTCGCCTCTCCTACGACTTCAATCCCTTCAAAGATGAGGTAAAGTGTGATGTTTACCTGCTTGAAGTTTGTGATGTTCTTTTAGGACAACCATATATGTGGAAACATCATGATGTGTATGATTCTAGACCTTGTATTGTCATTATTACTTTGGGAAAGAAAATCTGCATAATACCAGAGACACTTTCTGCTACTACAGTGTCTCTCATCACAATGAAGCAGTGCATGAAGGTAATTGTTGAGACAGGGAAATTTGTACTCTTGATTTTTATTCTAAGGGTGAATGAAATATCACAAAAACATCCACCACCTCCACACAAAACCCCTCTACACAACATAAACCAATGGAAAATATCATGGAAACATGCAAAGACATCTTTAGCACCCCTATTAGGGTTTCAGTACATTCTTAGGTAAATCAATCCATTGATTTAATTTTTGGTGCACCTTAACCTAATGGTCCAGTATACAGGATTTCCCTCATGGATAATAAATAAATAAAATTCCATATTCAATAGTTAATTCAAAAGGGGCACATTCGACCCAACTCCTCGCCTTGTGGGATCTGAATTGTGTTGGTACAGAAGAAAGATGCGACATAGTGACTCTGTATTGAATGCCGAGATCTAAAAAATATCACAATATGGAATTGGTATCCCACTCCCTAGATCAATGAACTCCTCTACCAGCTCAATGGGGCCAAGTATTTCATCAAGGTTGACCTAAAGTCTGGATATCATCAAGTTCCATCTGAGCAGGATGATGTTTGCAGGACTACCTTCAAATATCGGGAAGGGATTTTTGAGTGGTTGGTCATGATTTTTGGCTTGAATAATTCTCCAACAACCTTCATGAGGATGATGTATGACATTATATGACCATTCACCAATTCCTTTATGATCGTATATCTAGATTATATGCTCATCTATCGTAGGACATGGTAAGAACATTTGCATCATATCCACCAGGTCCTCGGCACCCTGCGACAACACAATTTATATGCCAAAATAGATAAGTACTAATTTGTCATGGAAAGGGTTCAGTATATGGGATACATTATGGATGAACATGGTGCTCATTTATATCTGGATAATATCCAAGCCATTTTCTATTTCTCAACCCCAACGACTACCACATAGCTTGGCATCTTCCTAGGCCTTGCAAAATTCTATCGCATATTTGTATTGGGATTCTCTAAAATTGCTTGGTCCATTAGCCAGGTGAGAAAATGTGGATCTAATTCCATGCTCATCTGGTCCAATCCACAACAACACACATTTGAGGAGATGAAGTAGCGCTTATGTTCGGCACTCGCCCTTACCTTACCATATCTGAAATAACCCTTTGAGATCGAGATGGATGCTTCAGACAACACCGTTGGTGTGGTACTCACTCAACATGGGCATCCATTGGCATATCATAGTGAGACACTTTTAGCTACAGTCCACAAGTACCCCACCTATGACAAGGATATGTACTCCATTTTTTAATCTTGTCGCTAATGGAAGTATTACATCCTTGGAATAAAAACAGTCATCCATAGTGATCACAATCCCTTGTAGTTCATGCAAACCCAAGGAAAGTTACTTAATGACCGCCACCATAAGTGGTCCACCTACTTGCAACAGTTCCACCTAAAGATTAAATATAAGAATGGAAGCACCAATCGAGTCATTTATTTCCTCATTCAACCTCAAGTAGAAGAATTAACCATAGCGCTCAACTCTTGTAGCCACAAGACCCATAGGTGGCCTCAACTATATGACAATGATTCTGAGTTTGAAGTCATCTATCAAATTTCGTGTGTTAGTACACCAGTGGTAGAATTTTATCTTCAATAACAATTGCTATGCCAGATGGGCCATCATTTTGTTCCTTCAAGTGAGTGTGCAAATATTTTTTGGGAAACACATTACAGTCGGCTGATAGGGAACTTTGGCACTGAAAAGACAGTGGAAGTATTGCAAAATAATTTTTGTTGGGCCAAAATATCACAAGATGTTGGATGATATATCAGATCTTGCACTTCCTGTGCCATCACAAAACTAACTATCAACAAGAAAGGGTTGTACACCCCCCTAACCACTCTGAATGGGCCATGGGAATCCATCTCCATGGATTACATGTCAGGACTACCGTCAACTAAGCATCACCTATGAAATTTTTGACATGCTTTCTTTTGAGTAATTAGCCTCGGACGTTAAAAGCACATGTTGAATTTATATACCTATTCCTATATGTAGTTTGAAAGTCCTCTCCTGTGGATGCCATAGAATTGGTGCTACTAATTTTGTAAGATGTTATTTTCAATTTTTTTTATAAGTTTGATAATAATTTAAAAACAAGCTTAATGAAATTCTTCTGTGTTTTCTCTTAAACATTAAATTGTTTTTTATATTTTGATATTGATCTAGATTAACACGTGTGGCTGACAAAGGCATGGAAACAGTGTTTTATCTATTGACAATTTTTTAAAAATTTATTATTTGATAGATGTTAAAACTTAGTAACATTTTATTATTCTTGTAGTTTAGTAATTGGTTGAAGAAATTACTTTTAATCATGGAAAACAAATCTCTAAAAAAATTAGAAGTTGAAAGTGATTTATTCATATCCATTTATTGTCAAGGGAAAGTGAATTTCCCAATGAAGAAAGAAGGAACCATGAATTGGTTGGTACAAATTTTGGCCCTCCCCCACAAAAACACAATGAGAATTAAAGTGAACCCCATGATTTCCAATTTGAATGGAAAAATGTATCACAACATTGCCTCTATATTAGAAAAACTTATGTCCTAAAAATAGTTTTTACCAAAACAATTTTTATATATTCAAATTAATATTTCAAAATATATATGTTTATATTATTCTATTTTTATAAAATTAAAATAAAATGAATTACCTATATTAGAAAACTAAATGATTTCAGTTATGAATGAAGTAGAACAAATTAAATTGATTTTATCAAATTGTCATCAAAGTGCATCATGGATAACACATAGGAAACTCAATCTCTTGTAATATTTGTTGTAGCTTTGCATGTGAAAGTTCATGTGCAGTAATAGTTTAGGAGAATCCACAACAGTCCATACCTTGGAAAAACAACCTTATTAAACTTCTTTTGACAAAGGAAGGAGAGAAAATCATAGCACAATATCGATTGCAAAGTGTTTTTTTAATGAATCGTCTCTACAAAGGGCATAATATATTTATCTGGCCTTTTAATTCATGTCCTTTGGAATAAAATGTCAAAATTAAATTATACCATTGATGCAACACACTAACCTTGAAAATTTTTGTATGTTTCATTACATGTGGCCGAACATTAACCCGTGAAAATGATTTTAGGTTCCACCTTTTGTTTATTCCCTAAGTTTATCACTTAATAAATTTCAAATACATAATTCTGACACATGTTACTATTGATTTGTGTGTGTCACTCGTAATAGTTTTTTTTGTTTCACACTTTATTTTCAAAGTACACAATCAACAAAATCATGGGTAAATGAGTCTATTGTTATCTTTTAATTGGAAATTAATCTCCTTAATAAAAACATATCTTTTAATTGAAAAATAAAATGTCACAATTTCAATTACACCAATGATGCAACATGTTAACCTTGCAAAAAAGTATATGTTGCATTACATGTTCCTTGACACTAACGTTAATAAAGTATTATAGGTTCCACATTTTATTTGTATTTAAGTTTATCACTTGATGTACTTCAAACGCATAATGCTGAAAGATATTACTTTTGAGTTGTTGGTGTCACTATTGTTAAGTTTTTTTGTTCCACCCTCAACTTTCAAACAACGTTATCAACTAAAAACAACGGTAGATGAATCTATTGTTATCTTTTAATGTGAAATTAAACTCCTCAATAAAAACATATATTTTAATTGAAAATTAAATTATTTAATAAATGCATTATTATTAAAGGATAGTTTTTTTTTAATAAAACTCCGTTGTTGAAGGGTTATTTTTTGAGTAAAACTTTTGTGTGGAAGGAAATATAAAAGTTCAAAACCTCAAAAAACTTTAGTTGGAAGGGCATAGATGAAAATAAATTCTTACACTGATCGAAAGGCCCTAACAATGTCATTTAAAGTTTGGGGGGTTGTGTTGGGCCCAGAAATGACCCCTTTTTTACCACACTTGATATACTCTTTTTTCCTTATCTTACCCTATTTTCATGCACCTAATAGATGTTTTTCCTTCAGCAAATCCCTGATTCCTCATAGGTATGATTACTTATCTTTTTATCCTATTCATACTTTTGATTGTAATAAACAGGGCTTTACCTCTTGAATTATGCTAATAAGTTGGTTTTATGAACATTGTTCAAAGCATGAAGGATACACGTGCATCAGATCAAGCAAATTCTAGAGGAAATGAATATCTATTGCCAGTTGTGCCCATAGACTCTATCTTTATAGGTGAAGTGCAGTCAAAGATCCTCATCCTACGCAAGCTGCAACAGCCAAGGCTGCAACAGACTCGGTTCAGCAGTGCACCATTATTCAATGGTAGCTGCAACTAACGGAGTAATTCTTGATTTGGTTCTGTTATTTCATTATCGGCTCATGAAACAAACTTCCTATATTATTTTCTTCTATTTCGCCACAGCTATAACAATGCATTGAAATAGGGAAACCTGAAGATCGTATATCTTCATGGCTTCCCAATATTAGTGGATAGAAGTTATGAATATTAATGTATAAATATTATGGAGTATCCAGAGCCAAGGGTGGGGAAATAATTGATCATATTGTATAAGTTGTGACAAAGACTGTACTTTCATTCCATCATCTAAGACAAGGAGCAAGATTCTTCTGATTTCTGTGTTTTAACTTATGGTAGTTTCTGGCATCTCTGTTTAAAGGATGGGCCCACCTTCCTACAGAGATCGCCGAGTTAATTAGGTATTTATCTTCTCTGTCATGTGGTGTGGAGGTTACAGTAGATGTATTCTTTTATAAAAACTGCAACACTAATGATTTATTATGTGTTTCCTCAATTGATCAGTAATCACATCTCTTGTAAGTTGCAGTAGAGTGGTGTGACAGTTGACTATGTAGACTAATCTTCCTTATGCACTTGTGTGGTAGCTGTAACAGCTGATCTCATCCCTAGTTTCTTTTAATTGTTGTCTTTCTTTAGTTTTGCTAATTCATTCCATTCATAGTTATAATTGTTGAGTTCAATTTCTGCATTTTTGTTTTCTAAATCAAGTCGGATTGAGATAGTTATAATGGATCTTTAGATGGCCGGGTAATTTAGGATTTAAATTTTTGCAAAAGTAAATATAGATGTTTATTTTCTGAATCTTTTATTTTTAGATGAAGGTTGTAAGAAGGTATTTGTGTTTCTGCATTCTTAAGGAGGTAAATTAGATTAGGTTAATCATGGGAAGCGTTGGGATAAATAGGAAGGTAGGATAGTTTATTCAATAGTATCATCTACTTAGTGTTTAAGCACAGACAATGTAAAATTATATTTGTAATAAAAATAATTTCCTGGGTTGATAATTTATATTGAAAATTATGTATGTTGCCTTTAATTAACTTGCATACAGAGTGCCAACATTTTGGCGCCATTGTCGAGGAAGGTCATTATTAGACACCATTGTAGTTGCATCCAGTAGTTGTGTCCATTCATTTTTATTTAGTTTTTTTAAGTTCGCATGTTTTGGGTTGCATGAATACGAGAAGGGTACAATGTGACATTCCTACAACCCCCAGAACCCCACATAATACTAACATTGCAGGTGGTCGAGGTCATGGATGAAATACAGCCTTGGGAAGAATAAAATTCATTGATGATCTGGTTACGAGAACCAATTCCTCTACCGAAGCTCGCCATCAGGGGTCCTCCATCAAAAGAAGCCCAATTATTCCCAGGGTAGAAGCATCAATTTCCATAGTGGAGAACACAGGAGAAGCTGTGACACCCTTAGGCGTCCCTGTGGAGGAAGACAGAGTTAGTACTATGGGATTAGATGACCGAGACTTGGTATATCACATTAACAAGAAGGTGGTGAAAAAAGAAGAGTGGACACAGTTCCATCAAAAATTAAATGATATGTGGAAGCACAAAGAGGAGAGAGCATAAGAATACATGAATAACAGACACGATTGAGAAGATCACAAAGAGGTGATGGGGGGAAATCATCATAATGATGGTGATCCCCTACTTGAGGGGAGTGTTGCCACACTACAGTTCCCCATTCAATATCCATAGGAAATAGCCCCCATGAAAAATATATCACCATGAGTTTTACCTCATTTTCATGGAAAAGACATAGAGGATCTAGACGAATTCCTTTTCGAATTTTATATCCTCTGTCACAGCTATCATTACACTTTGAGTGAGTAGAAGTTAAAAAATTTCCCTGCTACTTTGAAGGATAATGCATTACGTTGGTTCATGAACCTGGGTGGTGGAACTGTGAACACCTGGGACTGAATGAAATAGGTGTTGCTAGAAAAATATCAGGAGTACTGTAACACCAAGGATAAAAGAGAAGAATTGTTCAAGATGGTACAAAGGGACGAAGAAATCTTGGAATATTTTATTGAGAGGATTTTGTACAATGTGCAAATAGCTGTACAAACTAATATGGAGTTATATGTGCTCAAGATAATCCTACTTCGTGGGATTAGGGAATACTTCCTAGACATGTTGAACCTGTTAGGAAAGGGGGACATCTCAAAATAATCCTTTGAAAATATTGTTGATTTATGCAAGAGGTATTCCAGAGGATCTTCCAGGAACAACAAATAGGACAAATGGGATAAACTAGAACGAGATGTCTTCGAAAGAGCACAGAAGTCATCTAATGGAGGAGCCACTTGAGAAGAAATAGGAAACCTCCTTGAGAATTTCAAGATATAAATAATGAGCTCCATCTCTTGAGAAATAGATGTCCTGAGGGAAAAGCAAAAAAAAGCAATAGAAGATCTAACACTTAGTGTATTCTTCCCTAAATGTAGGATGAAACATCCCCTAAAGGAGATCCCACTCAAAAAATTAGAAGTGTTTCAACTCTGTGAGCTGAACCATGATACAAAGGGATTCCCTTCACTTCCTCAAGTGAACGAAGTTCTGCAGGAATCAACTCTAGATGTGGAACCATCCTACTTCATTGCCCAAAAAAATCCTTGGCAACGTCAAAATCAAGGTATGACTCTAGACTCATTTCCATTTTCGAATAACATGAATAATTGGAATAATATGCATCACATGAATACACAATTCCCTTCATCTTATTCCAACCATCAATGGTATCCTTCTCAACCTTCGATGCAAAATTTTAACTCCTGGAACTCTTGGACACAGTCACCAAACCAACAAAATTATTGGTCTCCTGAGTGGAGGAACTTCCATCCAGGAAACCAGTTTCCCCATAACCAACCTCATCAATAGTTTCCACATCATTAGTTTCCTCATCAACCATACCCTCCTCAACAATACCCTCATCCTTATCAGCAGTATCAGCAGTCACAGCTGTAACTCCAGAACAATGCTACAACCAATATGCCTATATGACTGCAGCTGCCTTCTCAACCTAACCCCAACCCAAACAATAAAGCAGTCCATCAATTTGAGACTGCCAACATGCCCGCTTAATCCATTACTCTAGTTCCTTGTTGTAACGTCCCCGACCCTCCGACCGGGGAAGAGGATGCTACCATAACATTAACCATCCGAGCTAACCACCCCATGAACATGAACATACCTAAAAATTGAATAAAATGATTTGAACTAGAACATGCATAGATACATAATTATTTATCAAATAGTGGAAGCAAACATTCATTCATTCTAGCATTTAACATGTTCATAATCATTCATTAAATAATAAATATAAATGCAGACACAAAATGGTCAAGAATACTTATCTTATAAAGAACTCATCTCGCAACCAGCTATGTCGATGCAACATTCCACCCAACCATAGGCTAGCGTGATCCTTAATCTCTCAGTAGCGCTGCCACCCCCGAGATGGGAATGATTCCCCAAGGAATAAGGAACAAGCAGGCTTACACATAGCTAAGGATACACAAAATATAAAATTAGCAAAGCCAACACAGTTGGGTTTATCAGGCCCTGAAAGAGCTGGGAAAGGCTGAATGCTAAGCTGGTGAGCCCATTGAAGAGCTAAGGACACCTACACCAGAACTAGCCTGACTTCTAGGACACCCACACACACCCAACACAAGGAAATCAGTCCCTTCCATGCTACACAGTCCCTCGGGCCCTGACCTCCCTTCCAGTGCTATTCAGGGGTTGTGGAAAAGAAAGCCATCCCTCTAGCTCTATCTGTGTGGTTCCCAAACACACCAGGTTTGTCAAGCAAACCAATCCCTCATCCCCACTCCAATACAATCCGAAGACCAACCACTGCATACACGTAGTCAAACAATCTATTCACAGCTTGGACAGGGGAATCAATTCCTGAGTCGTTCTTGGCCCTATCATGGCCAAAACGACTCCATAACAACCTATAGTAGCCCAAAACATAAAAGCAAACACAACCAAAAAAAC
Organism: Pseudotsuga menziesii; assembly: GCA_001517045.1. Lineage (NCBI taxonomy): Eukaryota > Viridiplantae > Streptophyta > Pinopsida > Pinales > Pinaceae > Pseudotsuga > Pseudotsuga menziesii. The sequence continues at coordinate 45,473 of LPNX010419192.1, forward strand.
ATGGGGGAAACAACAGCTTTCGGTCTCAACAGAGAAGCCACGGGGAATTTACACTATCCGAGAATGGAAAAGCAATCCCCCTCTTAGCAACATGCACGGAGACATGTCTCCTCAATAGATTGGTAAGGAAAATCATATACACCCACAATAGGAATCATGGGTGACAACAAAATGGCTCTCTCCCTTGTTGCGTGAGAAAAACAAATGATCATCCCCCATCGGTGCGTGAGGATGAGCAGACAATAGAGAGAATGGCATAGTGGAGAGAGTGGAGAGTCTGCATGGAGTGATGGCATTGATGGTTTTCCTGCCAACATGAGGGTCAACCTGCTGGTGGAGTGTGTGTGTGGGAAAGGACTGATAGTCCTGCCACACTCCACTCCCCCAACAATAAATACCCCAACTAATAGCAGAAATATTTAATGGTGGTAGTTGGATGAGACAAGGGAAGGTGAACAAGTCAAAAAGGTGGATGACACATGGCTTTTCCCCCATGGGCTCAAGGTTTAGCAATCCCCCCCCCCCCTTATCCTTAGGAAAATCATGCCCTTTTCAATGTGGTTGCAGTGACATAGCTGGTTGGGGTTCATTTAATTAAAAATGCATATTTACATGATTCCAAACTAATATGTGCCATATATTATGATATACTATCGGCAACAATTCCAAACACTGAAACATAACACAACCAAGTCGATGGTGGGGATTTTTCCTTTAGCTCCACACCATGATTAATTACAATATATATATATATACCATGTATATGTAATGCATCGGGGTCAAAACTAGAATGTTACATTCCCCTCCCCCTTCAATAGCACCGTCCTCAGTGATTTACAAAATTTGAACAAAATGCTACACTAGTACCATCTCAATGTTTCGAAGGATTGAACAAAAATGGGTGTGCCAATCGCATGGCATCCTCTATCTCCCACATAACCTCTTCAAGTCTGTAGTGCTCCCATTGCACATTTACCTACCCTATGTCCCGGTTCCGGAGCATTGTGACCTTCCTGTCGAGGATGCGTATTGGCTCGGTTTGGAACTCTCCCTCAAGTTCCACCTGAATCACATCCCAGTTTATAACATGGTTAGGATCATGTACATATCTCTTAAGAAATGAAACATGAAAAACCTTATGATCTCTAGTGCTAGCAGGCAATGCAAGTCTATATGCAACTAGTCGTATTATTTCAAGCACTTCAAACAGCCCACAATATCTAGGTGGCAGCTTGGCACAACTCCCAAGCTTTAAGGAAATATTCCTTTCCCTCACTCTGAGGTAAACATGATCCCCAACAATGAACTCCTTGTTCACCCTATGCTTAAATGCATAGCTTTTGTGTATGTCCTATGCTGATTTCAGCTTTTGCTTGATATTCACAACCTCTTGCTCCATTTCCTTGAGCAATTCTGGACCGATCACAACCCTGTTTATTGGATTATCCCAAGTCAATGGTGTCCTACACCTTCTTCCATGCAAAGCTTCATACGGACTCATCCCCAAGGATTCCTGCTGTCCATTATTATAAGAAAACTCTACCAAGTGCAAATAATCCTCCCACTTGGTTGGTTTATCCATCATGTACATGCGAAGCATATCTTCAAGCACCTAATTAACTCTCTCTATATTCCCATCTATCTGAGGATGATATGCAGTGCTGAATCTTAGCTTTGTACCCAAATCTACAAACAACCCCTTCCAGAAATTGGAACTAAACTTGACATCTCGGTTAGAGACTATTTCCTTAGGAAATCCATGCAATTTGAAAATCTCCTTCATGAATATCTTTGCAATGTCATCTTCCTTTGTCAACTTGTCTATCACAACCATGATGGAATGATGATGTCTCCAAGTCATTGGCAATCCTGTAACAAAATCCATGGAAATAACTCCCCATTTCCATTCTAGAACTGGCAAAGGCTGCAACAAACCTTCTGGGTGTTGATGCTCAACCTTTACCTGCTGACACTTCATGCACCTCGAAATGTATTCAGCCATGTCCTTTTTTATTCTTGGCCAAAAGTACTGTTTCCTGGTGGTAGCAATTGTCTTTTGGTATCCTGGGTGACCAGAATACAGAGTTTGATGGATGTCATCCATAACAACTCTCCTCAACTCTACTACATTTGGAATATAAATTCTTCCTTTATAAGTAAGAATTCCATCTTCTTCCAATTTATATCCCTCATACCTCTTCTCAAGACTTTGCTGCTGCAATTTGTCTTTTACTAGCTCATGCAATTCATCTTCGACAGTACAATTAACAATCTGCTACCTCAAATCTGATTGGAAAATACTAAGGGATGCCACATCCATTTCCTGCACCTTCATGCTGAGTGCACCAGCTGCCTTATTCTCTTTTCCCTTTATGTGCTTGATTTGAAAATCAAACTCACATAAAAACTCCAGCCATCTCGCTTGCCTAGTATTCAGGGTAGGCTGATCAAATAGATACTTCAGACCACAATGGTCTATCCTGAGCTCAAATCTTCTACCCATCAAGTAATGCCTCCACATCTTGAGGGCATGTACTATGGCTGCAAGCTCTAGATCATGAGTGTCATAGTTTTTCTCATGCTCTTTCAGCTTTCTTGACTCATAACATATCACGTGGTTGTCTTGCATAAGGATTCCTCCAAGCCCTTGCCCGCATGCATCGGTACATACCACAAAATCTTTCTCTTGATCTGCAACTTTCAATATTGGTGCACTAGTGAGAAGATTCTTCAAGTGTTGGAAGCTTTCTTCACGCCTCGATGTCCATTCAAACTTCATCCCCTTCTTTTGCAAAGAAGTGATGGCATGTGCAACCTTGGAGAATCCCTCAAAGAATCTCCTGTAGTATTCTGCAAGCCCCATAAAAGATCTTACATCTGTCACATTTCTTGGAGTAGGCCAATTCATAATGGCTTCAATCTTTTCAGGGTCCACAGATATACTCTCTTTTGAGATAATGTGACCCAAATACTGAATTATGTCTCTATAGAAGTCACATTTTCTTAGCTTTGCATGCACCTGATGCTCCCTGAGAAATTGCAATGTCAATCTCAAATTATCTTCATGTTCTTCCTCATTCTTAGAATAAACAAGAATGTCATCAAGGAAAACAAGAACAAACTTGTCCAAATACCTGGTGAAGACACTATTCATAAGGCACATGAATGTAGCTGGTGCATTTGTGAGGCTAGATGGGACCACTACAAACTCATAATGTCCATACCTTGTTCTGAAGGTTGTCTTATGAATGTCTTCATCCTTGATTCTCACCTGATGGTAACCAGAAATCAAGTCAATCTTGGAAAATACCCTTGCTCCCCTCATTTGATCAAAGAGGTCATCAATCCTAGGCAAAGGATATTTATTCTTCATAGTAACCTTGTTCAATTGTCTGTAATCAATACACAACCTAAGTGTACCATCTTTCTTCTTTACAAACAGAACTGGTGCTCCCCAAGGAGACACACTCGGCCAGATATACTTCTTTTCCAACAACTCTTGCAGTTGCATTTTCAACTCTAGCATCTCTAGTGTACTCATCCTGTAGGGTGTCTTGGACACTAGTGTTGCTCATGGCACAAGTTCAATTGTGAAATCAATGTCCCTCTTTGGAGGAAGCCCTAGAATCTCATCAGGAAACACATCCTTGAATTCCTGTAACACCTGATAGTCCTCCAACCTAGGAGTTTCATCTCTTGTTGCATCCAAAATATGAGCTACATACAACTGGAAACCTTTCCTACCAAACTTTTTTAACTGCATTGCTAAAACCTGCCTTACTGAAATCACCTTTGGAATTCCTTTCACAACTACTGGGTTTCCTTCTTCATCCATGCATTCAAAAGTCTTGTTATAACAGTCAAGATTTACCCTGTGAGCTTCTAACCAATCCATTCCAATGAGAACATCATAGGAACCAAGTGGTAGAACATTTAGATCTACACAAGTGATCAATCCATTCATAACCAATGGACATTTCTCTACCACTTCACTAATGTTTCTCTTAGTTTCAGTGGCTAGCTGAACTAACCAAGATTTCCTATGATTTAATTTCTTAAAATCACAAATCTCCACTACTCTAGGAGTAATGTAACTGTGAGCAGAACTAGGGTCAATCAAAATAGAAACAGTTTGATCAACAATCTTACCTGCAACTTCAACCACAGTTGACTGGTGATCTTCCTGGCAGTCCTCCAGTGCTGCATAAATCCTAGGGACTGCCCTTGCTACTTGACCCACAGTTTCTACTTCTTGAATGTTGTAAGCTGGTCTTGCACTCTCATTTTCGAGTGGACAATATCTGCGCAGGTGGGGTCCTTCACATTTCCAACATTTGAGTGGTCCTTTATTCTATTGTGGGTTTTTAGGCTTTTCTCCTGTCACTTCAACCGGCTTACTCGCAGCTTGGGATGGCTGCTTCTACTGATTCCTGAAGCTAGAAGGTTTGAAACCTTTCTTTCTTTGGTCAAACTTCTCATTCTTCTTGTCCTTCCATGCCTTATGGTAACCATGTTTACCTTTGCTTTGCTCATTTCAATAATTATCCTTCCTTATTGCTTCTTCAAGAGTTATAGGTTCGTAAAACTCAATTCTATCTTTGTAAGACTAAGGTAACCCACTCAGAAACCGCTGGACCTTCACTTTTTCATCTCTGATGTATCAGACATACCTCAACAATTCCAAGAATTTATTTGCATACTCTTCCATGGTTTGCTATCCCAATTTCAGCTCATGGAACTCCTTAATCGTGTCATCATAATACCTATCAGAGAGGTATTTATGCTTGAAATACTTCTTTATCTGTTTCCACTTCAGTCTCCTTTCACTGATCCTCTTTACTTCCTTGAAGTGTTCCCACCAAATGGATGCCCTTCCATTCAAATTGAATATGGCAACTCTTGCCTTCATGTTTGCCGAATAATCCTGAACTTGAAAGTACTTCTCTATCCCAATAATCCAAGCTTCTACCTCTTGTCTAGTCTTTACTTCACCATCAAAAGTAGGAGGTTTGGCCTTCTTAAATTCCTCCTGAGAGTGGTCCCTATGGTGTCTCCTTCTTTTCCTTTTATGAGGAGGGGAGCTTGAATCTCTGCTGGATTCTTCAGAGTCAGATGATCCACTAGAAGTCCTTCTCCTTCTCCTAGTACTCCTCTTACTGCCTTCTAGTCTTGCTGTACCTCATCCATAGTCTATCTTTCTTTGCAAGTCTGTGAATCTCTGTAACATAGCAGCATTCAACTGATGTTGCTCTTCCTGGGCTTTAATCAAGCTTCTCATGGTGGCTACAACATCTGACGGTGTCTCCTGGAATATCCTTCCATTAGACTCTATGTCATCATTTCCATTACGGACATTTTTTCCCATGGAATCTCACGCACGCTCGTAAGAATCTCGGGCATCATATCCATCATGGGTTCTCATAACTGAACCACAACTTACTTACCAAACTGCACCACCTGGAATGCTTCCCTTGAAGGTGTCTATGATTATGCAAATGTGTTAGTAACACAACTGTTACATGCATAACATTGATATAATTCAAAATTACTTACCTTTACCTAGCAGAAGTCATAAAATAACAATTTTTCCCAAACACAAAATTTTCTCCCTTATCAGCCCTATAATCCATTGATGCTCTGCTGAAAAATTTACTAAAAAACAGCTGAAATCTGCTGATAAATCCCACTTGAAAAACTCAATTTTTTCCTTTTTCCCAATTGGAACTTTTCCCAACTAAAATTTCGACACTTCAACGTCCAAAATAGCTAGCTTTCTCTGATTCCCATCAGTGGTCTGATCGTCTATTTTTCTCCGACGTGTCGGATCTGTAGTTGTCTAAGCTTCTGGACTTTATCGACAATTCCAAGGACTGTCATCGACGACGTCAAGGGCTGATATCGGCGATCGAAACTACAACATCGGCAAGGAAACGAACTCCCATAACGCTGTATCGGAGATTGGATACACTATCCCTCGGGTGGATAGTTCTTTAGGCATCTGCAATGGTGGTTAGAAAACCAATTGTGGTTTCCACGGTCCATAAAACCCGTCGACGGTTGGAACCACTAAACACAATATTTCGGTGATCCAATATTCTATTTTTTGCCGACGGTTCGGCAAAACTCCCCCCTTTGTCCGCAGCCACGTTGGTTGTTCCATCAACTAAGTTTCACCGACGGCATCAGTGGTCCAAACAACTAATTCTTTCCAACACATTGGTGGACCCATCACTAACTTCTCCCAACATGTCAGTGGATCGAACAACAAACTTTTTCCGCTGCGTCGGCGACCGGAGTACTATTGGCAGTTGAAAGTTCTAACCGTCAGAATGATAGTCCACTTGACAGCCGCAACGATAGGCTCACAAACAACTAAATTATTATGATGTGTCGGCTCCGTCATCTATTTTTCGTCGATGGTCTGTATCAGATCATCTTCCATCTAGGTGAGCCGACGTTTTGACGATCTTCAAGGGATCCCCATCGACATTTCAGTGGTTCCATCCACTAAATTTCACCGACGATTTCCATACTTAGAGAATTTTCTGAATGTTTTTTTTTCCTCCGCGTTGGCACTCTTCTCGTCTAATTTTCGTCGACGTATCGGCTACATCATCATCTAATTCTCGCTGACGTTTCAGTGGCTCAACCAACTAATTGTCATCGATCAATCAATTAAACTTCCTCGACGTTTCGATGGTCTTCTAGTGATCTCCGCCACTTTTTTGGTTGGTCGATCAACTAATTTTCACCGATCCATCTAACTAATATTTGGAAAACTTCCCTTATCCTCCGTCGTTGTGTCGACTATCCCATCAGCTAAATTTCGCAACCGTCGGGGTCTACATCGGAGGTCTATCCATCTAAGTTTTTCGATAGCCGATGGCCAAACACTTAGAAAATTTTCGTGAATTCTTTCTTCCTGTCCCCTGTCGGGTGGCCTTTCGACTATGCTTTTCGATGTATCGGAGGAGCTTCCTGCTTAGTCCTCCAATGGTTCGACAAGCTTGGCACTTAGAAATTTTTTCAATCGAATTTTTTTTTTGGAAAATTTTATGTCATTCATATTTCTTCTAGGCAGAGGGCAACCTGCCTTTGCTAACTGGTTTCTCATGGCCCTCTAAGGCCCAATGCTGCAATGATGGCTCTGTCACTACATCTTCACATCCCATTCAGGCCCATGCTGTAACATGGGCTCTGATACCATAATGTAACATCCCTGACACTCTAACTGGCGAAGAGGATGCTACCATAACATTAACCTAGGCTAACTACCCCATGAACATGAACATACCTAAAAAATGAATAAAATGCTTTGAACTAGAACATGCACAAATACATAATTATTTATCAAACAATGAAAGCAAACATTCTTTCATTCTAGCATTTAACATGTTCATCATCATTCATTAAACAATAAATATAAATGCAGAGATGAAATGGTCAAGAATACTTATCTTATAAACAAGTCATCCTACAACTAGCTACGTCGCTGCAACGTTCCACCCAACCATAGGCCAGCGTTCTCCTTAATCTCTAAGTAGCACTTCCACCCCCGAGCTAGACATGATTCCCCAAGGAATAAGGAACAATCAGGCTTACACATAGCCAAAGATACACAAAACAACAGATCAGCCAAGCCAACATAGTTGGGTTTCTTAGGCCCTCAAGGAGCTGGGAAAGGATAAATGCTAAGCTAGTGATCCCATTGAAGAGCTAAGGACACATACACCAAAACTATCCTGACTTCTAGGACACCTACACACACCCAACACAAGGAAATGAGTTTCTTCTCTGCTACACAGTCCCTCAGGCCCTGAGCTCCCTTCCAATGCTATTCAAGGGTTGTGGAGAAGAAATCCATCCCTCTAGCTCTATCTGTGTGGTTCCCAAACACACCAGTTCTATCAAGCAAACCAAGCCATCATCCCCACTCCAATATAGTACGAAGACCAACCACTGCATACACGTAGTCAAACAAGCTATTCACAGCTTGGACAAGGGAATTAATTCCTGAGTCGTTCTTGGCCCTATCATGGCCAAAATGACTCCATAACAACCTACAGCAGCCCAAAACTTAAAAACAAACATAGCCAACAAAACATGGGGGAAACAATAGCTCCCAATATCAACAGCGAAGCCACGGGGAATTTACACAGTCCGAGAATGGAAAATCAATCCCCCTCTTAGCAACATGCATAGAGACATATCTCCTCCACAGATCGGTAAGGAAAATCATATACACCCACATCAGGAATCGTGGGTGATAGAAAAATGACTCTCTCCCTTGCTGCGTGAGAAAAACAAATGATCATCCCCCATCGGTGCATGAGGATGAGTAGACAATGGAGAGAATGGCATAGTGGAGAGAGTGGAGAGTCTGCATGGAGTGATGGCAGTGGTGGTTTTCTTGCCAACGTGAGGGTCAACCTGCTGGTGGAGTGTGCGTGTGAGCAAGGACTGACAGTCCTACCACACTCCACTCCCCCAGCAATAACTGCCCCAACTAACAGTAGACTGTTTTAATGGTGGTAGTTGGATGAGACAAGGGAATGTGAACATGTCAAAAAGTTGGATGACACATGGATTTTCCCCCATGGGCTCAAGGTTTAACAATCCCCCCCCCTATCCTTAGGAAAATCATGCCCTTTTCAATGTGTTGCAGTGACATAGCTGGTTGGGGTTCATTTAATTAAAAATGAATATTTACATGATGCCAAACTAATATGTGCCGTATATCACGATATACTATCAGCAACAATTCCAAATGCCAAAACATAACACAACCAAATCGATGGTGGGGATTTTTCCTTTAGTTCCACACCATGATTAATTACAATATATATATACCATGTATATGTAATGCATCGGGGTCAAAACCGGGATGTTACACTTGTAACAAAATCCTCTTACGAACAGGGAGGGTAGTGGATCCTTTTCTCATTGAGGATATTCCATCCTCTGCATTTGAAGAAAGGATGAAACAATAATACTTATCCAACGCAGCAATCCCCATTATTGAGGATGTTGAAAATCCTACCGAGATACCGGCTGAAACACAAGAAGAAACATCTATTGACACACAGCCTACATGACTGATAAGGGAACCACCATATCTTGAAAGACTAACATTATAGAAGGTAGTGGAACAACCTCAGTATAACCTCTTAGGAGAGTTGAAAAACCTTGATGTCAAAATTCCACTGCTGCAGGCCCTTCATGATGTACCTATCTATGGAAGAACTATTTAGGATCTGTGTACAAGAAAACTAGGAAGAAAACCCAGGGATCCTCCCACTATCCATGTTATAGGGAAATTATCTGAATTAATAATGGGAAAAACCCTCCTGGCCAAATACGATGATCCTGGGAATCCCACTGTCACTGTGTAGATGGGAGCACGTAGATACCAAACATGTTGGTAGGTTTATGCGCAACTAATAAAATCATGACCATAGAAACTGTAAGAAAACTTGGGCTCACTAATCTCAGTCCAACTCCTACTATTCTAGAACTTGCATGTAGGTCCACCATCAAACATGAGGGAATATCTGGCTGACTTCTTGGTTCTACAACCCAAGTCATGGCTAGGAGGACACACACTAATCTTGGGAAGGCCCTAGTTAGCTACAGCTAAGTCTTGCATCAGCTGTCAGTTTAGGTCTATGACCATATCAGATGGGATTGAGATAAATAACCTTACCCTCTATCCTCCATCTTGGCCAAGTCTAGAAGTTGAAACTCCGTTATGGATGGAGCTAGAGGAAGACGAGGGCGTTCATCCATTGTTAACGATAGGGAAGGACTTGACTTTAAAAGATGAAATAGAGGAAGATGCCATCAATAATTTCATCAGTGAACCCACTTTTGTCAATAAACAAATTTATCAGATCCTGAATAGTACTCTAGGTGAAGAAGAACAAGAAAATCTCACAGAAGAGACATTAGTTAGTGATACTCACATAGTTCCATTGTTGAAAAGTTTGAAAAGTGTTCCAGTCGAGATAGAGCCTGGAAAAACCTTGGACATCAATCCCAATCTTGCTCTGGATGAACATGAACACCTAATCACTCTCTTAAAAAAACATCAAGGGCCATTCGCTTAGGAATACACAGACATGAAGGGTATCCCTTCTCATCTGTGCACCCACCACATTTATATCGAAAGTGACTCCCGTTTTGTGTGTTAGCCTCAACGAAGGATGAACCCCAATTTTAGGGACACAGTGAAGGAAGAAATTCAAAAAATCTTGGAAGCAAGTTTTATATACCCCATCTCAAACAGTGAGTGGGTGTCTCCACTCATGATAGTACCCAAGAAGAATGGTAAATGGAGAGTCTATGTGGATTATAGAGAGTTGAACAAGGCGACATAGAAAGATCACTTTCCCCTGCCTTTCATCGACCAGGTACTTGACACCTTATCTAGGAAGAAGTTCTTCTCCTTTCTGGATGGGTTTAGCGGGTACAATCAAATCCAGATTGCTCCTAAAGACTAGGATAAAACCACTTTCACCTGTCCTTGGGGTACCTTTTCATATAGGGTGCTCCCCTTCGGCTTATGCAATGCACTAGCCACATTTCAGAGAGCCGTGATTAGCATATTTTTGAAAATGGTTAATGATAGTATGGATATTTTCATGGATGATTTTACCCCCTATGGGACTTTGAAGAGGCATTGAAAAACTTGGAAAAGGTTTTAACACGCTGTGAGCAGACCCAACTATCTTTAAGCACTGAAAAATACGATATGATGATGAGCAATGGAGTAGTACTGGGGCACTTTATCTCTGCTAATGGTATCCAGGTAGATCCATAAAAAATTAGGGTGATTGAAAACATACTGACTCCTAGAACTCTGAAAGAGGTACATAGCTTTTTAGGGCATGCTAGGTATTATAGAAGATTTATAGAAAAATTTTCCAAACTAGCTTTTCCTTTATTTACCTTATTGATGAAGGATGTATAGTTTGCTTGTAATGATGCATGTCGAACAACATTCAATGAGCTCAAGAATAGGCTGTCTACAGCTTCTATCTTAAGGGGGTCCAATTGGGCTATGCCTTTCCACATTTCTTCAAATGCCTCTGACACTGCCATTGGAGCAGTATTAGGTCAGCTGGATGATCAAGCACCATATGAAATTTATTACATCAGTAAGAAATTGGCCCCTGTTGAACTCAATTATATTGTTACAAAGAAGGAATTTTTAGCCATTGTTTACTCCATTAACAAATTTAGACACTACATCACTAGATATTCCACCTTTGTACACACTGGCCACTCAACCATCAAGTACCTAATGAACAAACTAGTTACTAATGCTAGGATAACTAGATGGTTGTTACTATTACAAGAGTTCAATATTACCATTATTGATAGTCCCAGGAAAGAAAATATTGTTGCTGATTATTTATCTCATTTTACTAATAGTGATAACAGCCTACCAGTTGAGGATTATTTCCCATATGAACACTTGTTTTCAATTTCAGCTCATTCCCCTTGGTATGCAGATGTTGCTAACTACTTGGCTACAGGTAAGCTTCTGACACACTTGTCAAAAAGAGAGAAAAGTAACATCATTCAACAAAGTGTCAAGTATTATTGGGTAAATGGACATCTTTTCTACACAGGTCTTGATCTTGAGATCCAGAGATGTGTAAGGGAGGATGAAGTATTCCATATCTTGAAGGCCTGTCATGATGAGCCATGTGGGGGACATTTTGCAGACATGAAAGTGGGTCATAAGGTGCTAAGAATGGGTTATTATTGGCCAAATTTTTTTATGGATGCTAAGAAATATGTCCAGTCTTGTGACAGCTATCAAAGAATGGGACAACCTAATAGATTGGATGAAATGCCTCTTCTACCATAGTTGGTGGTGGAACCTTTTGAAATATGGGCCTTACATTTCATTGGGCTTATTAATCCTCATTGAAAACATAAATCTTGCATTCTAGTTTGCACCGACTACATGACAAAATGGGTAGAAGCTGTGGCTTTAGCGAAGTCCAATGACCAGGGTGTAATTGATTTCCTTTATGGAGAAATATTTACTCGTTTTGGAATACCTAGGGAATTAATCACAGATGGAGGACCACAATTTGTGTCACACAAATTCGAATCTTTGCTAAAGAAGTACCATATTCAGCATAGGATAACTTCACCTTACCAACCCCAGGCCAATGGCCAGGTGGAAAGTAATAATAAATTTATTGAAGCTATCCTCACCAAAATAGTCAAGAGCCATCACAGAGACTGGGTTGACATACTTCCTGAAGCACTGTGGGCATATCATACTACGTGGCACAATACTACAGGTTTCTCCCCTATGACTTGGTCTATGGAAAAAGCGCTATATTTCCCATTGAATTTGAAATCAAAACCTTGAAGACAGCCATGGAAATGAACCTAGATGTAATTGAATCCCATAGGAATAGATTGAATCAGTTGAATGAACTTGGGGGAAAACGCGTAGCTGCTATGTATAAGACAACATTAATTCATTAATAGAGATCTAATTGGCATGATAGGTTCATCAAGAAGTGAGTCTTCTGTGAGGGAGAATGGGCATTGTTATATGATTAAAGATTCAGAAAGGAATTTAAAGGTAAGCTACGCACAAGATGGTTAGGTCCATATTTGATAGACAACGTATTCGACAACGGAACAGTCCGCCTGGTCAGCATCGATGAGAATCATGCACCATTATTCGTAACGGTCACAGGCTATGACTGTATCATAAACCAATTTTGAGGGACGCATTTGTTTCATAGATTGCACCTGAACCGAGATACCAATTGGATCAAGGGCAGGAATCTTTCTTTGCCCCTGTCAATCTTTAGAAAAGTCACTGCAATTTCTACACAAAATTTTTGTACCTAAATAAACTAATGCTTAGTTCCTTTTTCATTTTTTTCTTCCTTTACACTTGATTGTTTTTTTAGAATATGTGCAGGAACATATTCAAGGAGCAGTGGTTATGACTGGGCCTGACAACGATGAGCCCCTACGTAATTTTATATTTTTTGGAAAATCTCCTTATAGGAGAAAATTGGAATGATGAACAGTTCGGCGCAGCTGCAACTTTGAAAATTTTGCCTATTTTTCTGTCCCATTGCAGCTGCAACATTGTAAAACCTTTCCTGTTTTTTCATCCCATTGCATCTGCAACACCGTAAAACCTTACCTATTTTTCCTTCTCGTCGCAGCTGCAACACCATAAAACTGTGCCTATTTTTTCATCTCGTCGCAGCTGCAACACTGTAAAACCTTGCCTATTTTTCCATCCCACCGTAGCTACAATACCATCAAACCCTTCCTATTTTTCTGTTCTGCAACTACAACACCATAAAGTATCAGCCATTTTTCTGTTACAGTACTCGTGACTCCGTTGAAATTTTTCCTACTTTTCCTCTTTTTAGCGGCTGCAACTCTGCTAATTTGGTTGACTTTAACTATGGATTGTGGTTGCAACTCCTCCAAATTTGTCCACATTCAGGCTGCAACTCCTTCAAATTTGTCCATAATTTATGTTTCCCATGATTTTTCTGATTTAGGATGACTTCATAGCTTTAATTATTATTCTGTCAAGATCGACAAGACAAATTTTGGTTTGACAGGAGAAGGATCATGGTAGCACATGCGCAATAATATTTAAATTTGAAGGCCGCATTAATACATTGTATTACTCCGAGACCTTACAGTTCATCCCATAATTACTAAGGTACGGTTTTGGTTATTTACATGATTAAGCATTAAGTAGATTTGACATAGTTAATCATACCTACCTTTTTGATATCTATTGTTACACCCATACTTCACTAACTTTCCATTCCCACGATCTAATGGTTACTCAACTTTATTTCACAACCACCCCCCTTTCCTAATTTGGGGTAAAATCTTACCAATGACTCTATGCTGAACTTTCCAAATTTGCCAATTTGAACCTCCGCTGTTTGTGCATGTCCTACGCTGAAATCTCCATTGTTGGATCCTACAATTTTCTAAGATGATACTAGAAGTTAGAAATAAAGATAACATGGGTATCCTGGCCCAGCATGAACCTCCAAACATGCAGGCGCTGCGAAAGAATGCTGAATTTTCCGCTATCTTTGAAGCCATGGGATGGACTGAGTTTTTCCAGCGTCTTAATGGTTTTCATCGTCAGACTGCTCTACAGTTTTCCTTAAACCTTATAGAAACCTACTCAGACGTTAGAGGTATGCAGATAGAAGTTTCTAAGGCAATCATAGCTGAGCTTATTGTGCTCCCACAAGTAGGAAGAGCTTGGTTTGGAAGAATAACTCCCAACGCCACCGTAGGACAAGACTTTTTGGTGGCAGGTGAACAATTGCGTTCATCAGGACAAGGGATTGAATTACAGTCATTTCTTCGCCCGTGGGACCAAGTGGTCGTCTTCCTCAAGAATTATATCACCTGTGAAGGTAGTTACCGGACTGTCTATTATTCTGAGTTCTCACTGCTATCTCATTTATGCCATAGAAACATACTTAATGTTCCATTTTCTCTATTTAAAGACCTGCATGATATGGCAAGATTTTTTAGAGCAGTTAAGCATCCATATTCTTCCCTTACCCATCACGGGCTCATTAAAATTTTAATCTTAAGGGCCCTAGCTCAGAGAAATCAAACATGGGATCAATTTATCGGCCAACCTCATATATCCCGAGGACCTATACCTTTGCCTGAGATTCCCATCAGAGAAGTAAGGGCACCTACACTTCTGTTGAATGTCCAATTGGAGGAAGAGTAGGAGGACCAGAGTCCCTCCAATTTAGTTGGGGGGGGAGTTGAGATAGAATCAGAAGAAGAGGAAGAATCGATGGAAGATATAGTGGTAGAAAACCCTATAGAGGATATAGAGAATTTGGGAGCTCCAGTAGCTGAAGCTGAAGCTATGGGAGATGTGGTTACAGAAGAGAATACATAAGTCCTCACCATTGAATCCTCTCCTGAATGGAGGTAACTTTAATAGAAGAAGAAACATAGATGGTAGAGGAAAGAGAGGATGTTGAAATAGGTAATATTCCCTCTATGTCTACTAGAGGGTTGGAAACCCTTGTACCTCTATGGAAGAGAAGAAGTTCAAGAGAAGAAACACATGCATCTCGACCAGTTAAGAGAAGGAGAATGAGATCAGTCATAGAAGCTGAAGCAACATGAGAAAAATTGGTAGATATTGAGGCAAACATTGAATTTCCCATTTTGAGACCAAGGACAAACAATGCTCCACCAGATCCTGTTGAAGAAGAACCTCAACTTGAGGGGATTTTGTATGAAAATGGGTTACTGAAGGAAGAAGTGCAATTTATTTTGAAAGAATTGGAGAATTGGAAGGAGGTATGTAAGAAACAGATAGATAGAAGGCTGCACACACTAGTAGAAGCTATAGACTAGTTAGAAGGATCATCTCTTGCTAAGGAGGATGAAGAAGTGGAGAAAGTAGTATGCCCTACATGTGGGGAATTTTTTAGTCAATCAGGTTACCCAGTCATAGGGTGTGCATTTGAGACCCAAAAGCCTGCACCAGCAGCTGAAGAAGAACAAGAAGCACCTAATGTAGAATAATGAAAGAAGATGAACTGGAAGTAGGACCGATCCCTGATATGGAATTGGAAGAAGCTGAGCAATTACAGCCTCAGCCATCAGAATTGATGGATCAACCTAATATAGGGAATATTGAAGCCAAGAAGAGTGCTTCCACAGAAGAACCAAAACCTTCAGAAATTTTTGTTGAATCTGCCATTCAAAAAGAATCAGTTAAACCAGAGATTGAGGTAATTCCCGATCCAAACTTAGAATTCTTGATTGTGACCCTAGAACCATCTCAGGATACAGAGCTAGTGGAGGATTCCTAGCAACAGGAAGATACTAAAGTCAATTAGGATGTTGTTACACAATAACCAACATCCTAAGAAATCCTTGTTGAACCTCCATTTCAAATGAGAACAACTGATCCTGAGGTGGACATAATCCCTCATGTGGATATGGGAGAAGATGAACAGATGTAGTCACAGTCATCAGGGGACACTGACGTATTTGGGGAACAATCTTATCTTTCGAGAGATATCGAATTAACTCAATATCAATTCTAGTGGCATGAAGAAATCAGGGGATAAGACACTGATACACAAGAACCAGTAGTATTGAATCTCCCTGTGAAAGCCATGGATGAAATCCAAAAAGTTGTAGTTGGGACTCAGGAAAATGTGGAAATTGAAACTCAGGAAGACGTCGTTACACAAGAACCAACCTCTTCACAATGGAATGTTGAATCTACTGAAGGATAATTTCAAGAAAAGGATGTTGTCACACAATAACCAACATCCTCAGAATTAATGGCAGAAGTACCTATACAGGATAGATATGAAGGAGGGGAGATTTAAAAAGAAGATGTTGTTACACAAGAACCAACATCTCCAAGAGTGGCTGCAGAAGTGCCTATGTAGGAAGATACAGTTGAAACCTTGATAGAATAATTTGTTACACTCCCAGTGCAGAATATCCAAGTCGAAACATCAGTTGGCAAGGTATGCACTCAATTTTCCCATAACTTTGTTAATCTAGTCTCTGATGATGAGGAAAATGTAGGAGATGAAAGAATCCAGGGGCTGACCAAAGAACTCTCAATGTTAAAAATGGAAGTGAAGAAATGGAATAGGCAAGTGGATAAGTATCAAGAAGGAATGATCCCCGTCGTTGATCACAAAAAACACTTTTAGAGAACTGAGGGAGAAATGGAAAGAAGAGTTAATGTTCCAGAAATTAGGATGGGAAGAGATATAGAAAGAATTGAAGGAGCTGAAAAAGTTCAAATCTATGCAGGTGGAGAAGGACCAGTTGTATACTCTTTCCAAATAATTGTTAAGCACTAGAGCGCCATCTCCTTCTTACCCTGTATTTTTGTTTGAAAAATTTATCTAATTTAAATTAAAAGCAGTAAAGGCGGGGAGACCTTATGAAATGGAAACCTCATCCCAGTTTCTGGAAAATTTTATGGAAAGTAATTTCATTGAGTAGAACCTTCTCTATGAACTTCACCTACATGAAATGGCTTATCCCTTGGACCACCATTCGAACCCTACCCCTTATCTTGGATATGTTCATCTAAGATATTTTTCCTCCTTTGTCAGCAATCATGTGCAGTGGAAAATCTTTTTCCAGACCTACTCTCACAATGAGGGCAGCACTAATATTTGGGTTCGAAGTGAGCCTCAATCCCCTTGCCTTCTCCTTGCTCTGCAACAACAAAGGTTTACATATTTCATCAAGACCCAGCAGATAGTTGGACTTCAAGAAAGGGTCATCTCCAGGTGTGTTCGCCAAATTACCATGCAACAACAATCATCTTTGGAAGGCAGTAACCATAGATGGCAAGCTGCCCCTTTATCACTGTAGAATAGGGACCCTTACTATTTCAGGATTTTTAAACATTCTCTTTCAAGGGTCAAAGGATATGTGGGCTGTATAAGGAAGTGTGGAGCTAACTATATAGGACTCAAGTTCAAATTTCCTCTTATCTGGTGGCCAACAAAACGATACAGGGAAAATTTCTTTTTTACAAAGGCAGAAGAAGAGCAGTGCTGGAGATATTGGATTGCCTACAATGGATTTCTAGAAACACAGGGATCATCTGAGCTCCCTTATAACTTTTCCTCTCTCCATGAACAAAGTACAAGGCCAGATTCATATTCAAACTAATCCAGATTGTTGTGTAGGGACATGCAACATGAAAGTTGGGGGGAGATGTTGGGCCCAGAAATGACTCCTTTTTTACCACACTTGATATACTCTATTTGCCTTATCTTACCCTATTTTCATGCACCTAACAGATGTTTTTCCTTCAGCAAAGCCCTGATTCCTCATAGGTATGATTACTTATTGTTTTATTTTATTAATACTTATGATTGTAATAAACAAGGATTTACCTCTTGAATTATGCTAATAATTTGGTTTTATGAAGATTGTTCAAAGCATGAAGGATACAGGTGCATCAGGTCAAGCGAATTCTAGAAGAAACGAATATCTATTTCTAGCTATTCCCACGGACTCTATCTTTGAAGGTGAAATGTAGTCATATATCCTCATCCTACGCAAGCTGCAACAGCCAAGGCTACAACTGAATCAGTTCAGCATCGTGCCATTATTCAAGGGTAGATGCAACTGACGGAGTAATTATTGATTTGGTTATGCTATTTCATTATCGGCTCATGCAACAAACTTCCTATATTCTTTGCTTTTGTTTCAGCACAACTGTAACAACGCAATGTAATAGAGTATCCTGAAGATCGTAGATCTTCATGGCTGCCCGATATTAGTGGATAGAAGTTATGAATATTAATGTATAAATATTAGGGAGTATCAAGAGCCAAGGATGGGGAAATAATTGATCATACTATATAAGCTATGATAGAGACTGTACTTTCATTCCATCATCTAATACAAGGAGCAGGATTCTTCTGATTTCTGTGTTTTAACTTGTGGTAGTTTTCGACGTCTCTATTTGAAGTTTGGGCCCGCCTTCCTATAGAGATCGCCGAGTTAATTAGGTGTTTATCTTCTCTGTCGTTTGGTGTGGATGTTACAATAGATGCATTCTTTTATAACAACTCCAACAGTAATGATTTATTGTGTGTTTCCTTAGTTGATCAATAATCACATCTCTTGTAAATTGCAGCAAAGTGGTGTGACAATCAACTATGTAGACTAATTTTCCTTATGCACTTGTGTGGTAGCTGTAACAACCGAGCTCATACCTAGTTTCTTTTAATTGCTATATTTATTGAGTTTCGCTAATTCAATCCATTCACAATGATAATTGTTGAGTTCAATTTCTGCATTTCTGATTTCTAAATCAAGTCAGATTGAGATAGTTATAATGGATCTTTATATGGCCTCGTAATTTAGGATTTAACTTTCTGCAAAAGTAAATCTAGATGTTTATTTTCTGAATCTTTTATTTCTAGATCAAGGTTGTAAGAAGGTATTTGTTATTCTGCATTCTTAAGGAGGTAAATTAGATGAGGTTAATCATGGGAAGAGTTGGGCTAAACAGGAAGGTAGGATAGTTTATTCAATAGTATCAGCTACTTAGTGTTTAAGCACAGACAGTGTAAAGTTATCTTTGCAACAAAAATAATTTCCTGGGTTGATAACTTATATTGAACATTTTGTATGTTGGATTTAATTAACTTGCATATAGAGTTCCCAACTAGTTACATCCAAAGGGTTTGATTCCACTAGGTATAACTTGTGGTGATTATCCACATCATTGCAAGTTTTATATCTAGTAGTGATGAGCACCAAATTTTACATGTCACATGAATCATCGGTAAGATCTACCACAGTTTTTCAAAAATCCTCATTGCCATCATAATTCTATCCCATTTCTATAATGTCCCAAATTTTGAATTGGGTCACAATGTCCAAATCACATTTTCCATACTCATGAGAGTTGTCAAAGGGATGCTAAAAGTCAAATAATTGCCAAGGAGGAAAATCACTAGTTTCCTAGGTTAGGGGTGGAAGCTTTGAGATTTGGAATAAAGGGGATAATAAATGATGTTTAGAAATTAGAAGGGGATAAATATTTAATAATGTATCTTATTAAATAAATACAAGAGAAAATGGAAGTGGCAATGGAGCATGAAGACACATGGAGACTATGGGGCCCACACTAGCTAGAATTCCTATGTTAAATGGTATCTTTCTCTTGCAAATTCAAATATATGGGAAGCCTAATGTTTTTGGATGGATTATAAGGTTAATATACTTGTACATATACTTCATAGGTTGAATTTTGGATTAATTGTAACTTGCATAGGAGAGGAAGAGCCAAATGGGAGTTTCATGGACACTTGGCTAGATTCCCCTTACATTTATGACATCTATGACAACAATGATGGAGATTCTATGAAATTTATGACACAAGTTATATCTGAAGGCTGAAATACTGAAATACTGACATGTTAGGATTGAATAGAGCATATTAGAGTTCGAATTTGGGAGTTGGAGAAGGCCAAGAGGCTCCTACTCAAATTTGGGAGAAGAGGGAAGATGAAGAGAGAGGCCACATGGAATAGCATGAGCAACCACACCAATTTGACTTGGATTTGGTTTAGCAATGTATTTGGAACCTTAGAAGACTAAGAATGTTTATAAAATACATGTATCAGCCATGAGAAGAAGCTTTTTCTCATTTGTGAATTGTGAGAGCTAATGGATTACTAGTTTTCTTGCTTAAGCCAATTTCGAGGGTGAAAGATTCCCATCCTAGTTGGTGTTTGGAAAGGCCACTCAGGTATTTCATGGATCTTTAATGGAGTATTATTTGCAGGTGTAATCTATATGAAATCATGTGTATTATTCTATTTCAACACTCTCTCTCAACTATTTCCAATTTTCACACCATATTCATGCCAATGGAGGGATTGCGCTTTGGGTGAGCTATTGATATATTTAGGGAAGATTATAATGCCAATTATATTATTTTCTGATGTATATTCTCTATATTTCATGTTCATAAGACTCTCAGGTCGAAATACCCAAAATAATTCATGTTAAAATGTTGAGCAATGAAGAAATAGTGTCATTTCCCCACTATCTTGTTGTGAACCATTGTAATGCTGATGATTTCAAATTGGGAGAGCCTTTAATTGTCCATTTATGATTGTAATAAGTTCTATATGATATTTTATCCATTATCATAAAGTTTCAAGTCGAAATTCCCAATATTTGTATGTCAAAATGACTTTTAATGAGAAAACACTGACCATTTCCACTCTATTTTGATATATGCCATGGTAATGATTATTATTTCTACTGGAGTAATGTATCTATGATAAATGTATGATGGATGGACTATCAATTAATGTGTATTTCAACTCTCATTTTCAGTAATTAAGCATTGGAATCCATTTTACTCAGTTTTATTGCATTGGGAGAAGATTTGGTGCATTTTCCCCAAGGGTCGAAATTGTCACTTGGGGATTGTTTTGGAAAGAGTCATAACAACCTGTATAAGCTGAAACATGGTTCATATGAGATTTGTAAAAGGTCCCTTACACATACCCAGCCTCTTTTCATAAATTAAAGTGAGTTTGGGATCATTTGTGAAGCCATTTCCGGCAATTACGTAGGGGGAATTGGAGCCCCAATTTGCTAGTAAAGACTCCTACTTTGGACAGAACATTAAACAAGTTTGTAGAAGTAATTGGGAGGTCAAAAAACATACATTAGAATTATATTTAAGTTATATTATCATTCATGTACCTTCATAGAAAATTTCGAAGCATTTGGGTCAATTTGGAGGTCTAGACATCAAAACTAGTCAAGAGCCAAAATTGTGAAAAAATTGGAAAATTGGGCATTTTAAAAAAATTCCAAAAAGGGGACATTACAATTTCAACATTATTATAATATATTATTTTAAAAAAATTATGTTAATATCCTCAAACCATAGCTACAGTAGTACATGAACTTATATTTTTAGGACTATCATATATATACACACACACAATTGGTGTGTACAAAAACAAGTCATTCTTTGATTTGTTCACAATATTGGAAAGAAACTCCATCATTTAAGTCACTCGCACTGATGAGACAAAATTAAATATATTTTGCAAGAATAAAAACATATTACTTAAGAAAAAGTTTAATTTCACGTGGTCGTACAAAATATCGATAGATAAGAATTATAGATTTTGAAATCTTATTTAATTTCCTGCATTTCATCTTCTTTCAACATATTTAAATTTATTGCATAAATACCTTGAACCATCCCTCGAAGTCAATATATTCAATGTTTTTCCATGTTTGTATTTCCATTAACATGTCATAAGATACCATCATTAACTTGCATTCAACCAAACCGTTCAATTAGGTGTTATGGCAGAAATGAAATTCTATCACATCCTAGAGAGTAACAAAATCTAAAGAGACCCAAAGAATAACTAGGATTTATGTTTAAGGATAAAATACCTATTGGAATTGTCAATCAATGTATGGGAATTTCATGTGTATATTTACCAAAAGTCTATATGAATTGACTATATATATCAAAGTGGACAAATGCGAGTGAACAATAAACTAAAGAAATCAAATCTACCCCTTAGCATGTATAGTAAGTAATAAATCATTGAAATAATTAATTAATTGGAACTTATTCAAACAATATTTTAAGAGGAGAGAATAAATTATTTATTATCTAATGGAAATAAATTAAAACATGAAATGTATAACTTGAGGATAAGCATATACGTTTTTACTCCATTCTTAGTGGTAGGGTTCTTTAATTCCTCCAGCTATCATTACTATCTCTTATGTGATAGTTCCCCTTATGCAATGGCATTTTGTGGGGAATTTGCATGCAACATTTCTAAGTAAACTTAGAAAGAATATTTGGGTGGAAGCAATCATTTTCTCATTTTCTAAATGCCCTTTAGAAAAATCTCAGTGTAACCTTTAAATCCATGCGTTCTATAATATGCATGGTGGAGATTTATATCTATAAACAAAAGCTAAATTAAAGGAGAACCATTCCCAATGTGAATGTACGAAATTCAATCATGGCCACGCATGTGACTAATTTCATCGTAAGGATTCCCAAGAACCCTTACATTGATGAAAAAGGGATGCCTAGTATGGATATGTACTTACCCATCTAGCTCAAGGGGCAACCTAAGGCATTAATACATCACATAAGTGCTCATGTAGGTGTCAATGAATCCAAATGTGTTTTTTCAATCCATGAAACAACAATTGTGTGACCCATGTCATGGTCATGAAACTATTAAATGAAGAATTGTACAACCATTTGAATAGTTAAGATAAAGGTCAACTCTTAGTTGAGGTATGTAATTGGTTTATACAGTGGGTGTATAAAGTGTTGTTAATTTTTGTTGAACCAAGGGGACAATATTGGTGTGATAATAGTTCCAATAAAACATTAAAATGTGTCATTATGATAAGAGTGCATTCTATAAACCAATATGAGGGAGAGGTGCACAATACCAAAAACACTATATAATACTCATAACAAATAATTATAATACTAGTATTTGTCTCCCAATTATAGACATGTAGAAATAAAAATATAGATTGATGCCGAATTTTCTTAGAACTTGATAGGTGCCTTAATTTCTTCAATTTTAATTTGTTATATTGGTCACTTAGGAATTGATATTTATGTAAATACACCACCACTATATAACCAATTTGATATTTATGTAAATACACCATCACCATCACTAGACTTCATTATGTTGTTTAAATACTTATTTTAACTTGCTTAAATATACACATTATTTGATGTTAGAATATAAAAAGAATCTAAAGGGACAATTCTTAGTTTTGTCACTCCACTAGGAGAATGTCAATAATTTGTCTCCAATGGAGAGATAGTAGTAGAAAAATTTATAGAAGTGTTAAGAGAAAATTTAACTAGAGACGCCATCAATGAACTAATGTCTTGGTCTATTGTGTACTAGATAGTGTGATAAATTCCCAAGTTTCGAATTAACTGCAATTCACTTGTTGGTTTGAGGACAGTAGGAAAAACTAAAATGAATTTGTGATTTGAATTTATTCATAAGTGTTTATCAAGTATGGCTTAGGATTTTGGTATCCCTATCAATCACAATAGAGATATACAATCCCTAAAATAGAACATCTTCTTTGAAAAAATCCTTGAAGTGTGTGTGTGTGTGTGTGTGTGTGTGTTCATTTCATGTTCATTTTTAGTACTAGCTATAAAATGTATTACCATATACTAGTGATATTTCAATAATAAGAATACAATTACCCCGTTAAGTTTGCAAGAAATGCTACAAAAAAATCCATACTTGTGTGTTAACATAATTTATCTAGTACTCGTAAGGGTTGATGTTTTCCATATTTTGTTACTTGGATATTCCTTTGTAAAACCCATAAGTAGATATAATGTATGAACTATATTCATAAAAATCCACTAGGTGCTTGAAACCAACCACATAATTGGTCATAAATACCAACAATTTCCTTGTTGGACTTACTATATTTATGACCACATTTGTTTTAATAGGATTTTGATTGATCCAAAAAGTTTGAGCCTAAAATATTTTACTTATTTGTGGTTTCCGTTTACTTCATAGCGTGATTGTTTGTACTTTGTATTAACTTCTCAAGCATCAAATGATGCTTCCAATGTTAAATTTCAGACCATGGTAGATGACTTTACACAAAAGAAAAAAAACCTAACATATTAAACATAAGACATTAAGGAACATCAAACTATAAATTTTAAATGCATTAATTCCCTAACAAATTTTAGTGAAAAATACGACAAAGATTAAAAAATTGAACTCTGAGACATACAACATTTTTGTTGTTCAATATATATGGGAAAACAATATACCACTACAACTCAAAATACGTTGTTAATCTTGACCAAACGACTCAATCTCACACAAAAACATTAAAAAATAACCACTTCCACGTCACCTTCTTTATAGACGAAGAAGGCCATAGGAGAAGACCAAAAAACAACCCATCCTTTCAGGTGCCAAAGTTAGAAAGACAAAACCCTATTCTAGTTTGTCCTAGAGAAATTGGCCTTGTTGCATGAGATAACTACTTAGAGAAGTGCACCCACTAGGAGAGGCTAATCATTCATATAAACACACATTTATTACCTAGAATAGTGTGCATCAAAAAACCACACGTTTCCCTATCTCGTGTGCTTTATCTAATTTAGATCAAAAGAGAAATAAATATAAATCCAAAGTACTTCTAAATATGGATATCAAACTCCAAAGGAAGAGGAACTTTTATTTTAAAACTAGAATGCTAAATATAGAACAATAATTATAAAACTAGAAGTGGGTGAGATTTACACGTGCATGTTAGAGGCATGTAGGTTCTCTCTCAATATTTGTCATAGATAATTGTATCATATTATTTTTCACCGGTGAATACTTAATTTTCACGCTTGAAATTCTAGATATAAAATATTTTACAATTAATATTTTAATAAATAAATTTATAAACTTTTATAAAAATGAAAAACTAAAAACCCTAAGTGTCGGCTACTTATGACTATTCTATATTTATATGAAGTGGAGATTTGAAGATCATCTCAGGAATCGATAATGTCTTGAAGATGAGCCAAGGATGGCTCGAAACATAGACAATGAACCATTACATACCGCGAACTCTCCACAAGATGCCATTAACAATTACTGTGGATTCTCAGCCAAAACTATTCTAGTTATAGTTTTCCTCAAAACTATCAAGTATCTATAACTAATTTAATTTGTTGGAAAATGAAGGAAGAGTGTTGCTAATCATTCGAAAAGTTCATTATGATGTCCTCAAACTCATTGATCGTTATGTAAGGATATAAGTGCTCAGTGTATTAGATTGTTTTTTTTTGTAAGTTGCTTAAATCTATTATAATACAGTGGCAAAAATTATAGAATTCAACATGACCAGAGGAGGTCGAAGGAGGTGAATCCACCACCTTGACCTCTCAAAATATGGCCGTTTGAGAGAGCCAGAGGAGAAACTGTTCCACTTTGAAAGTAAAGGTCAAGGCCAATAAACTGACATAGTTACATATTTTGACAGTAAAATGCCATAAACAAAGACAAGAGCCTAGAAAAATACATAAGCATTGACCCAAAAATAGACATAGAATTAGGCCCAAAGAAAGACACAAGCATTGACCCTGAAATAAATATAGACAAAGTCCTGGAAATAGACACAAGCGTAAGAACCACTTGACACGATATGCAAAAACCAAAAAACCTGGACAACTTGGTCATAAGGCAGGTGGAATGTCTGGAATTTCTTCGGTTATGGGGCACACCCATCTTTCCTCCTGCAACTGGCTAGGTGAGTTGGTGGAAATTTCTAGAGGCATCTGAGGATGTTGCTGCTATTGAGCAAGATGTTGGGCGACCATCGCCTTCAAAGTCTTGAATAACTGCTCCACTGTCGAGGGTATGGGGAAGGAAAGAGCAAGAGGAGGTGCAATGATGCACCCAGTTGCACTGCTACTACTTCCTCGGGTGGAAAGAAACACGCCACCCATAGCGCTACTGCTTCCGCCACCACCCTAGTCACAGTTACCTCCATTCATACCTCCATGGCCAGAGATACCTGCGTTGCCTTTCCATGCAAATGAGCTCTCCATTGCCATGAGTTGAGCATCTATCGCTGAGATTATGGTCTTCACCATATGAACCGTGTCTCTAGAATCGTCCCAATTGGTAAGAATATCCTCCATTAAATTGCAGAGCATGTTCTTCATGAGCAAGTAGTGATTGATTTGGCTACCATCCTGGCCCGTTGCCGGCTTCTGATTTAGAGCGCGGTTCTCCCAAGCTTCCACAAGGATGCGAACCCTATTAGAGATATGTGGTTCATAGTCTGTTTCCACCTGAAAACTACAACCTTGATGTGCTTTTCTTCTACTCATAGTGGCTCTTCACGGAGTTCCACGCTGCCGCGACATGCTGACCCTGATGTGCTTCTTCTTCCAGAGAGTATCAATTAAAAAGATGTAGTCCGGGGAGGTGGACTCACTGTGAGTTTACAGACACTCAACAAGCCAAGGTGTGTGCTTAGCTGAGCAAAGTTTAACCTTGATGCCCAAGGCCACACTGTCACGCTCAAAACCTTCTCCCTCCCTACCATAGTACGAGCCATGATTGTCGGTGCATAGCCTTGAAGGCTAGGATTGAACCAGATCTTCGCCACCCCACGTCACAGGTGTGAAGGTGACGGTCTACTCTGCTCCCACGCTTGGAGGATGACAAAGGTTCTAGTAAGTGTCATCACGGCTGAGGTTAACATGTTGATCGCCACGTGTCTGTCACTCAGATCGAGGGAGGACGTGTCCCTGATCCGTGGAGAAGTCACCTGCATCTGGGACAGTGTATTTTCTTGTTACCTCTAATAGTGTAATTCATTTTTTTGCATTAAGTCCATAATGGATTATGTTTCATGGAATAGTCTTAATTAACTTTTTTTTCATGCAGAAAAAACACCTTCTTGCTATTCTGAAGGAATCAAGGAAATATCACAAATGCATGGGAAATATCAACAAACTTCCCCAGTTCAATGGAATATGGAAGATCGAACAAACCATCAGTCAAAAATCCGAGCTAGAACATGTGTCAACGAAATTGAAGCTTGGTGGATGGAATGAAATATATCTATCCCCACCAACGGACAACCGTATCCTTGACATAGTATTAACTAACTTATGAACTCTTTCATTTCGAATTGTTAAATGTTTTATTTTGTGATGTTGTTGTGATGATCTGGTAAGTTTGATTTTGATTTTTTTGCTTGAATGGTTGTCTGTCTAAATAAATCAGTTTTAGGATTTAAATCATTATTCACGTACTTATCACCTCTTCTTTTAACTAGGTACTTAGGTGTTTATCTTCTTTGGATAGTGTAACTATATTAAGAGCTAATAAATTAGGTACACATTGACTTTTCTTGAAAAATGGATCTCTTTACTGCAAACTATAAAGTGCAAGTTTGAATGTTGGAATTGGCACCTAGAATTACAAATAATCCAAATTGGGTGTTAATATTGCTTATCTCCCCAATTCTTAAATGGATCTAGATCAATGGAAGCGGATCTTTAAAACCAATAAGATGGAGATTTATTCCTTCATTTTTTACCATAAATTAATGATTGATATTGGAATGTATTCTAAAGAAAATATTTTTATGTTGATTTGTGTTAATGGTAATCCATTTTATTTATACAAGGGGGGTTTCTAACCTTGTTTTACGTTTCTACGAGGGTTGTTCCACATCTCCTATCTAAGTTTCTATGAGGGGGTTTATAATTGCCCTTGTATGCATCTACAAAGGGGGTTCTAAAATCCCCTTATATCCTACTACGAGGGGCTTTGTAAACTACGCTTGTGTGCTGCTACGATGGGGGCTTCTAAACCACCCTTGTAAGTTTCTACGGGGGGGTTCTAAACATTACTTACATGTTTCTACGAGGGGGGTTCCAAACCACACTTATAGGTTTTTTAGAGAGGGTTTAAAACCACCCACTGATAGGTTTGTAAGAGGGGGGTTCAAAACCATCCACATAGATTTGTAAGAGAGGGTTAAGAGGGGGTTCAAAACGCCCCCATAGGATTTTGAAAAGGGTGTATAAAAATGCCCCCATAGTTATATATGTGGTGGGGGATTATAACCATCCCCAAATTCACTTTTGGGGGTAATTTATATCTCTTCTAAAACCACCCCTAAAAATATAGAATTTTAACGTCGATGGTTTTGGAGGTGTTTTTGTCAAAACTAATTCTAATGCCAAAACCACATGCAAAACTTGCCTTTGACAGGGAAAGAAAACCCTCCAAAGGTATAAAATGCAATAGTGTTTAGGTCATGCCCAACTAGGATTTTCACAGTACTACAAATGCATGTTTTCTTATAAGACATGTCACTTCGTAGAAAACAACCATGGTATTCCCTATAGTCGCAAATACCTCCTCAAACAAAACAATAATGAATAAGCTAAGAAATTGAACCCAGATAGAAACCTAACCCACTCTAGTTGACTTTCCATCAAAAGATGAGGTCCATTTCCATAAGAATACAAGGAACTGACTAATCTTCTAATATCTCCCCACAACATGAGCTACATCATCATCCTTATGGAATTGAACAACTATCCAACCACTTAATAAGACAAATCATTTCGATGGATATCCAAATAACGATGGTGTTACTTCTATTTCCCAATTGAGATTGAGTGTTTATCTACTCGCCATGAATTTTACCAACGGTTTTCTCCCCCATCTAAATCATTTCGTTCAATTTTACTTTGGTACATAGGATAATATTTATGGAATATAACCACATTCACACTGCCTTTCATTTTTTGCAGACCTTTTCACATGACAAGCCTTCCACAAATTCTACATAAGGGATTGCAATGACACTCTTAAAAAGTGAGAAAGTGTGGGCAGGATTCGTTATATATAGAGAATCCAAATCCATAAATATTGTGTAGGTTTAATGCATCTGAGTAGGTATGATTCCCTTGAAGATCATCATCCCTAGTGCATTGTGAGGGAGTAGGCATGAGGGATCCCAATGTAGGTTTTATGTATGTAGATCATCTATATGTCTACGCAGATTACAAAACAAGCATTCCACATCCTCCAAAATATCCTACACATGCGGTCGTATATTTTCCTTATTCAAGTCATTAATCCTAGTACTTTCCCATTTGACACCCACTTCATTATAAGAGACCATTGTTTTAGGTCTGACAGAGTGCCAGATAAAAATCAATCTAGAGTGTGGACCACTCCATTAAAAGAAGGTTTGGAATTTGAGGAGCATTTTCCCTTCATGAGTCACTTTACCAGTCCAAATACTATTAAAAATTATGACAAGCCTCTCAAAGAATGGGACAACAGTTTGCTAGGACGTAATTTTAATGATTAATTATTTTTACAAAACATCATTAATTTTTATTAATAGGATTGTTAAGATATGTGTATGCTTACATAAATGGTGTTTATATATGCAGTAATGGAAATTGAAATATTCCCGCTTGATTGAAACTTTCCCATTTTATTGAATAGTTAGTGGGTGACGTTTCCTTCAATGGATGGATTTGCTTTTATTCCATTTCTTCATTCTTTCTTATATTGGCCTAGAAGTGTCCCAGTACAAGGTTGTGCCCTTCCTTTAAATGTCTTTCCTTTTCCTTTGTCCCCTTCCTTCAAAGGATAAATTAGTTTTGAAGTCTAAACTCTGAGAGAGAGGTGGGTACCATTTTAGAAGAAGTCAGTTTTAAACTATGTTAATGCAGGGATTAACCCATCTACCCACCAAATATCAACAATTTATCGACTACTGAATTTACTAAGCATCAACAATTTATCATCTACTGAATTTACGAAACTCGACCCATGGAATTTCATACATGCTTTGTTTCTGGTTATTGGCCTCAGAAGTTAGATGCACATGTTGAATTTAGATACCCATTTCTCTAGACAGTTTGAAAGTGATAACCCTTGGCTGCCAGAGACTTGGAGCTACTAATTTTGTAAGATGTTATTTTCAATTTTTTTTTTTTAAATTTGACAATAATCTAAAACAAATTTTAATGAAATTGTTTTGTGTTTTTTCTTAAACATGAAATTGGTTTTTGTTATTTTGATATTGAGTTGGATTAACACTTGTGGCCAACAAAGGGATGGAAAAAGGGTTTGATCTATTCACAATTTTTTGAAAATTATTTATTTGATTTATGTTAAAACTTAGTAACATTTTATTATTCTTGTAGTCTTAGTAATTGGTTGAAACAATTACTTTTACTCATGGAAAAATAAAATCTAAACAAGTTAGAAGTTGCAAGTGATTTATTCATATCCATTTGTACTCAAGGGAAAGTGAATGGCGCAAAGAAGAAAGAAGGAACCATGAACTGGTTTGTACAAACTTTAACTCTCCCACAGAAAAACACATTGAGAATTAAATTGAACCCCATGATTTTCAATTTGAATGGAAAAATGTATCAAGCATTGTCTCTATATTAGTAAAACTTGTGTCCTAAAAATAATTTTTACTCTAACAATTTTTACATATCCATATTATATGTGTTTATATTATTATGTTTTTATAAAATTAAAATAAAATGAATTACCTATATTAGAAAACTAAATGCTTTCAGTTATGAATTAAGAAAAACAAAATAAATTTAGTTTATCTAATTGTCATCAAAGTGCATCATGGATAATACGTAGAAAACTCCACTTTAGTGTATGTTTTGATGTAGCTTGGTATGTACGAGTTCATGCAATAATACTCTAGGAGAATCCAAAACAGTCCATACCTTGGAAAAATATCCTTATTAAACATTTTCCGACAAGGGAAGGAGAGAACATCAAAGTACAATCTCGATTGCAATGTGTTTTTTCAATTAATAGTCTCTACAAAGGGAATATTATATTTATTTGGCCTTTTAACTCAATTAATTTGGAATAAAATGTCACAATTTCACTTACACCATTGATGCAATACGTTTTCCTTGAAAATTTTGACATGTTGCATTACATGTGTCCTAAAATTAACTATAAAAATGGTTTAAGGTTCTACCTTTTGTTTGTTTCCTAAGTTTATGAATTAATAAAGTTCAAATACATAATGTTAGCAGATGTTATTATTGAGTTATTTGTGTCACTCTTAGTACGTTGTTTTGTTTCACACTCGATTTTCAAAGTACATGATCAACAGAAACATGGGTAAATCAGTGTATTTTTATATTTTAATTGGAAATTAATCTCCTTAATAGAAACATATATTTTAATTGAAAATTAAAATGTCACAATTTCAATTGCATCATTGCTACAACATGTTAACCTTGAAAAATTTTGTATGTTGCATTAAATGTGGCATGGCAGTAACCTTCCTAAAATATTATAGGTTCCACATTTTATTGTTTTGTAAGTTTATCACTTAGCATAATGCTAGCACATGTTACTTTCCAGTTGTGTGTGTCACTGTTATTAGATTTGTTTTTCCACCCTCAATTTCAAAGAACATGATCAACTAAGAACAATGGTAGATGAGTCTATTGTTATCTTTTAATTGGAAATTAAAATCCTCAATAAAACATATCTTTTAATTGAAATTAAATTCTTTAATAAAAAAATTATTATTGAAGGGTAAATTTTTAAATAAAACTTCATTGTTGAAGGGTCATTGTTTCACTAAATATTTGTGTGGCAGGAAAGATAAAAGTTCCAAACCTCAAAAAAACTAGTTGGAAGGGAAAAGATGAAATGAAATTACAACATTGATCGAAATGCCCCAAAAATGTCATCCAAACTTTGGGGGCGATTTCATCCAAAGGGTTTGAGTCTGTTAGGTATAACTAGTGGGCCATTTCTGCATCATCGAAAAGTGATATATCAGACGGGAATTAGTGCCAAATTTTACATGCCACATGAATCATTGGTGAGATCTACTACAATTTTTCAAAACTCCTCTTTTCCTCTATAATTCGATCCCATTTCAGTATTATTATAATATATTATTTAAAAAATAAATAATTATGTTAATACCATCAAACCCTACCTACACTAATACATGACCTTATGTTTTGAGGGATATTTTATATATATATATATATATATATATATATTAAAAAATTTGAAACAATCAATGTGTACAAAGACAAGCCCTTCTTTGTAATTGTTTAAAATTTTGTAAAGAAATCCCATCATTTAAGTCACTTGCACCGATGAGAAAACAATGCAATATATTTTCCCAAACAAATCAACATATTGCTTAAAAAACTTGAATTTCATGTGGTCATACAAAATATCCATAGATAGGAATTATATATTTTGAAAGCTTATTCAATTTTCTACATTTCATCTTCTTTCAACATATTTAAATTTATTGTGTAAATACCTTGAATCGTCCCTCCAAGTCAATAGATTGTTGGTGTTCCATGTTTGTATTTCCATTGACATGTCCTGAGAGACCATCATTAAATTTCATTCACCCAAACCCTTCAACTAGGTTTTATGGTCAAAATGGAGGTCTATCACATCCTAGAGAGTAACAAAAGATGAAGAGACCCAAAGAACAATTAGGGATCATGTTTGAGTATCAAATACCTATTGGAATTGTCAATCTATGAATGGTAATTTCATGTGTTTATGTACCAAAAATCTATTTTGATTGACTATAGCTATGAGAGTTGAAAAATGTGAGTGAACAATAAACTAAAGAAATCAAATATACCCCTTAGCATGTATACTAAGTAACAAATAATGGAAACAAATAATTAATTGGAATTTATTCAAACATTATTTTAAGAGGAAAGAATAAATTATTTATTATCTAATGGAAATAAATTAAAACATGAAATGTATGACTTGAGGATAAACTTACAACTTTGGACTCCATTATGAGTAATAGGGTTCTTTCATTCCTTCAACAATATAATATCTATTATGTGATAATTACCTTTAGACAATGGCATTTTGTAGGTAAACGCATGCAACATGTGTAAGTAAACACAAAGTATATGTGGGCGGAAGCAATATTTTTCCTTTTCCCACTACCCTAAAGAAAAATCTCGAGAGTGTAACCCTTAACCTAATAAGTTCTATAATATGCATGGTGTAGGTTTATATCTATAAACAAAATCTATATTAAAGCAGAACCAATGTTTTAAACTCAAAATTTAAATTATACTATTGATGCAACATGTTAACACTAGTACATGTGTATATTTTTTCCGCGAAAAATCATTTATATTGCAACACTTTGTGTTGCAATAGCGACGATCATGACCCCATATTTTCATGGAAACATTTTTGTTGCTATAGCCACACGTTGAATCATTCACCGCTATGGAGACAGGAAAGAGATTCCACTTGGAATGCGTGGACTATAACGCACCATATTTTTACTTAGGCATGTTTATCAGCCAGACTTATTACACTGTATTTGCTTATTATCTATGGACTCATCTAGGCTGAGTAAACTATATTTTGGCATGTTAGACCTAATTATATATTGATTATGATGTTATGATGTTATCATGATTATGCTGATTCTATTATTATGATGTTATCATGCTTATGCAAATGCTCTGATTATGATGTTATCATTATTATGGTGTTATTATGCTTATGAGATTACTATGTTGTGGTCACCAGGAGATTTCTTTGTTTCCTAAATGTATGTTCGGTCATCGTTCTTGATATGATGTGATATGGTGGATGTGATACATGGATACCCACTTGTGATCAATTTAATGATGATTTGTGATGAAAGGAAATAATGTTGATAATATGGACCGACTATTGATTTAATAATGTTACAAATGTATGTTTTCAAAGTGAGAACCTACAGGGTACAGGGGGTATGTAATATCCAGGTACGTGACGCGAACTGTGGTGTAGTACCTAATTTATAAAGAGCCTTATTTACCAAATTGATGATACGAAGACACTTTCCAATAATATTGAGAGCAACAAAGTATGAACTGATAGGGTATAGACTCGGTATGTTGAGAGGGTTGGATGTAATGCTCACCATATGTTACGATGATACCTGAGGTTGTGGGAGGGATGTGATGAGACACACTCCAAGATTTGTTGTGATGACGAAGGTCATATTATTTCTAGGAGAGGCTAGATCCATTGTTCAGCCAATGCTACCGCTCTTAGGTTCTTATCTAGTCAAGTCGGTGAAGTCACCATCCACTTCGATACTAGCAGAGGAAAGATAGGGAGGATGTAGACATAGGTTATGATGGGAGGATATGTTAGCTAGTATTGTTTGGGGGTTCGGGGTCTATTATACCTAGTCAATTGTAGTAAGTATATTTATCCTTGAGAATTATTGATTTATTACCCATTGCGAATTTAAAGTCTAAATGATGTTATAACTTCATTGGCCAATTATTAACAATTGATGATGCTAAAATAATTTTGTTGGAAGTATGTTGATTTGGTTATATATGTTTGATTGTCATCTCTTGCATGTGCGATTGCTCTTTCTGGAAAAAAGGATTAATATTTTGTCCATTAGTATATATGCATAGGGAAAAATGTGTTTTCTTATAGTATGTATGTTATCTATGTGTATGTTGGTCCCGCACACATACCTAGTATATGTACACTAGTATGTATGTCATGAGTAATTGACATGCTAAAATAATTGTAATTATGTTATTTGGACAAGAGTCAGTTGTAAAATAATAAGGGTTGGATGATGATTTTTTAAATCATGTTGGCATGCATAGATAGGTCAATTAGGTTTTTTACTAGTTACACATAAGTGATGCATTAGTAATTAATAGTTGTTGTCAAGAAGTAATTGTTATGAGGTAGTTATGGTAAATAATATAGCTTTTGTTCAGTGTACACCAATAATATTTTTATGTTAAACATTTTAATCATATTGTTTAAACCAGTGAAGGTGTTCTCTTTAAAATTGATTAATTTTATGTTTGTAGTATGTATTTTATTTCCTTTAAAACCAATAATAATAATACTTATTATTATTATTATTATTAACACACGTATTATTATTGTTATTATAACTATTATCAAATAAACATAACTTCATGATTTTATTTTCAAGGTTTTGTTTAAATAAATAAGTTTATCTAGATTCTTTTATTTGAATAGTGAAAAGGAATATTATTATTATCTTAAAAGAATTGAAGTGGTTGTTGATTTGATATTATTATATCCCATATAATATGGTTATTAAACTTTATTTGTACATCAAACATCATTGTCGAATTTGTATTTGGATTTATTAATTAAGACATGAGAAACCTCCTTGTATTTATTGTGTTATGTTGACCACATTTATGGATCAAGCGGTCGAATAAATTCTATGCTATCTAACCCAGTTTAAATAAGACAAGGAATGACTATTAGTCGATGAAGTAGACGATAGGAATTCAATTCAAAACTGACAAACTTAATTCACATTAATTATTTCACGGCTCAAGAGAAATAGTGAATCTGAGAAACATGTTTAAACGTTATTTTATCTTTGATTAGTGTGTTGTATTTATGATTTATTTTCCCGAAAATAAAACTTGAGGGTGAAGGCGGTGGAGTGAGAATGAATACGGGGGGAGGAAAATGGTATTTAGGGAAGGTATCGTGGTGAAAATGGGGATTTTTTGGGGGGGTTTATTTAAGGGAGAGGATAGAACTTAGGATGGATTTTTGGAAAAATAAGGAATATCGAGGAGGGGGATAACTTGATGATTGGAAGAGGGGGAAAAATCAGAGGAAGAAGGTGAAAATGTATTATTGAGTGAAGTATTGATCGAAGGATTTTGAATAGAGGAAGTTTCTCTCAATATTATAGGATTTTGGGCTTGGGGGCTAGGAAACCTGTTGGTTTCCTAGGTCCAGTAGGATTAGCACTAGTTGACGGGGTGGATCATCTGGTTTTGGTAACAAGGCTTGGACCAACAAGGGGTAAGGCTATGGGAGTAAGTGAACTATTTACAACCTTCATAAGTCTAGGTATTCTTTCTTGTTTAAGTAATTACTTGTTTTATAAATATGCAGAGGAAATAAACAAAGTAGATAAATTGAAAATGGATAAATGACCTATACTCAGTTAGAATTTTTTTGTGTTAGAATTTTCTAGGTACTGATGATGGATTTTTGGACAAAGAAGGAATATTGAGGAGGGGGTTAACTTGATGAATAGAAGAGGGAGAAAAATCAAAGGAAGAAGGCGAAATTGTATTATTGAGTGAAGTATCGATCGAAGGATTTTGAATAGAGGAATTTGCTCTCGAGATTATCAAATAGTGGGATCAGGGACTAGGAAACCTATTAGTTTCCTAGGGCCAGTAGGATCAGCATTGGTTAGTAGGGTGGATCATCTTCGTTTGGTAACAAGTCTTGGAATGACAAGGGGCAAGTCTATGGGAGCAAGGTAACTATTTACAACCTTCATAAGTCTAAGTATTCTTCTTCGTTTCAGTAATTAATTGTTTAATAAATATGCAGAGGAAATAAATGAAGTAGATAAATTGTAAAGTGATAAATGACCTATACTCAGTTAGAATTTTTCTGTGTTATGAATTTTGATAATTTGAAAAGTTAAACTCCTATAAAATTCTAAGTTGTAAAACAGAAAAAACCATAGAGACAACAAAGTAAAATACATAAATAAATAAATGTTATTTTCCTTAGTATTTTTTTTAAACAACTCAGAATGAACTCAACCACTACAGGGTAGAGTTTAGAAAATACATACTCAATGCTCTGCCAGCAAGCAGGGCATTACAGATGTTATCAGAGTCATTTCTTAGCCTACTTAGACCTTAGGGAATGTCTACACCTAAAAACATCCCAAAAATAATTACCATATAGTGTATCTAAAGCTACAAATTTAGGACAAGAATATTACATTAAAGTTCCTCTCTCAAAAGAAATAAAACATTACGGCTGAAAACTAACTAAGATCCATACGGCTGAAAACTACGTGCACAAACCACTAGAAAACATTATTAGAAAATATTCAAGTATTATAATGATTGCAAATTTTATAGAAATATATATAATTTCTTTTTATTTGCAAAAGCTTAATTATTTTTACTACACCAACCTCTAGAAGAATATTTAACATATTTTTCTTCTCGTACAGCTATAGAATCCCAGACATCTTAATGCTCAATTAATAATCTAAGTTATTAAATTTTAATTTTAATTGGCACAGGTATGGAAACACCCAACCCTCCCTTGAAACGTAGAGGTTAAATTTTAAACCTATATATCAAATTTTAAAGAGTTGTGCAAGCATTTATTCTTGGGGATTTTCTCCAAAGAAGGCAACCAACAACCTTGTAAATTTTTAGGGTTATAAAATAATTCATTTTTCTTAATGTTTCAAGCCATAGGAATATTCTGTTGAGCTCGTAGAATCAACAATCTTTTCTAGATAAACTGCCTGAGTTCTCCAAAAATATATTATTAATACAAAAACAAATACATTAATACAACGTTTCCAGAAAGAATATATATATATATATATATATATATATATATATATATATATATATATNAACATAAATTAATTATTCTTTTAGAAAACTGAAATCGTGGAATACCCAATCTACCATTATAATTTTGTAATGGATCAACCCTCCGAACACAACCAAATCACAAACTAATAGAAATCCTTTGTGAACAAGAAAATCTCTATGAATCTATTAAATTTCCAAGTATAAAATGAGACCAGATAATATCTATAAGCATTCTACCCTCATAAGTGAAACACGTTGACTAGGAACTAGTCTAGATCCATGGCCGCAGATGTGGATCCTATATCCTTAGATCTGAATATTTCTCTTAGGGTTTTCTACATGCTTAAGGTATTGGGAACCACTTTGAGGTTGATTCAAGTTACTACAAGGTGGGATGAAAATAAATAATTAAACAAACACAGGAGAAGGAGGCAAGTGAGTCAGTCAAAACAGAAAACAAATTCTCTCCAGTTTCCATAAAGTAAGGAATTCCAACTGACCAAATGATTAATGAATATTATGTCGACTAGCAAATGTACATGAATTCCAAATGAGAACATTGATTATAGGTATCTTGTTTTTGGGCATTCATCTAGCCCCTGAAGCATTCAATTTACTTACCATTATTGGTGACTAGGATTTCCCAGTTAGTTGATTTCAATAATGCTAATCCAGGTAAGGATTGAATTAGAAAAAAGATTTTCAATTGTCAATTCAATCTCAAACCTACAAACCATGTTCTTGACAAATCTATTAAGTAAATATCTGATCGATATGAAATCTGGCTTGTACATCCTTAATCAACCATTAAAATGCATCTATAACCTTTTGGATATGAATTTATATTTAATTTAGCGCTTGGAGGGAAGGCCATAAAACTATCCCTCCAAATACATTTCGAGGTGATTAAGGTTTAGGTCTTTTATAGTCTAGGAAATAGGGAAGTATCATATCTCGACAACATTTTAGTGAGTGTTTCCAAGTCAAGTATTGTAAATATTTGAGATCTGTATATCTTTTCTTAGAGATGGATTTCAAAGAAAATCCCTCCCAAATCTGCCGATTGAAGACTAACGACAGAATCCTAATCATTGTCATAGCGCTCACAACGAGCAGCGTGTGGTTGTTATAAGAAATATTCCCTGCATAAGACGAATCCAACTCGCCCCTAAAAATCTCAATTGGACTCACCCAACTCTTTAGATTGAGAGTAAACATGAGATTAACAACAGCAGGTGTTTGATATTGACTTAGCATCAATATCAACACATGGATAAGAAAATGGATAAAATATCATATGGGTGTTTAAGACCTTATGTTCACCGACTATGCTACAGATGAATGAAAAACAATAGATACTATGCAATACCATGCGTTCTAGTGAAAATATTAAACCAACCCTAATGTTGAACATATTTTATGAGCAACACATCAAAGGAAGCCTCAAATTTAAGAAACTAATAGACACGCACCATATCTTATCCAACAAAAAAACCAGTATAAAGACATGTGGGCCAACTAAATGCCAAAATGAAAAAGTAAGATTCGGGAAGGTTCAAAACCTGGAAGTCAGAAAGATTAATTACCTCGTCTAAAACCCTGCAACCCTAATTGACTTCCTTTCCTTCAAGGATCGAGAACCTCACATGGTTGCCGAGAACGCGTTGGAGTGGGCAAAGAAGGACCTCGCATGCAGGTGAGAACTGGAGGGTTCTTGAAGGGGGGCCTCCGCATCATGCTCTGATCGCTTGGCTACATGTTGGTGGATAGGTGGGCACATGGAGCCTGAAGTCAGGTGGGCTCCCTGTGGACACATGAGCGATGGGCTGCTGGGGAGAAAGGGGAATGGAAGAGAAGGACGGTGGGAGTCAGTGATTGGTGGAGCTAGGTGGTGGACCTATGGAGAAGAGTTAGAGACATGAAGGAATGAGGAGGGGTGAGCTATGTGGCACCCAGAGCTAGGGTTATGGTTAGAGTAGTCAGTTAGGCTAATGTGTTAATAAAAAAATTTATTATTAATATTATTTTATTTAATATTATTAATTTTGATTATCCATTAAGTTCTAGTAAAATTTATATTTTAAAAGAAAAATTATTTAACATTCAAACTTTGTTAATTTATTTAACATTTGGTATAATTTATATTTAGTTAATTAAATCTAGTAGGTTATAATCTATTTATTTCAATTTAGATCTTATAAGTAGTTGTAATTTAATTATTTAAATGAGACGTTATGTTTAATTAAGCTAAGATAAAGGTTATGATTAAAATAGATGTTAGGTTCATTAAAGGTAGTATTTAATGTTATTAAGATTAATGTAAACTTTTATTGTTTAGAATAACATCTTTTTAATGTAATCTCAAATTTTATAAATAACATTTAAATATTCATGTTGAAAGTTGAATGTTAATTGTAACACTAACATTATAGATAACATAAAAAATAAGTTAAAATTTGGTATGGTAACGTTAATTAGCCTATTTTATTGAAAATTCAAGTGTTAACTTAAGACATTACAAAGACTTCAACTTATAGTCGAAGAGGCGAGATGGATTTAAAATTAGAAAAACAAGACACCATTGAGACCATCATGATGAGCTAAATGGTAAGATGCGGATTATACCTCATGAAAATCCCAATACCTTCAACAATTTACACCCCATGACCAAACCATTTAATGAAAGTGACAATGCAAGTTTTATGCAAATCTTGAAAATTTGTCCCTACACAAAAGTATAATCATTGCGTAACTAAATTTTATCTCCGTGATTATTAGATTGAGATAATTACGGTATAATGTTGTTTTTTATGTCAGGAACTATCATGTTTCAAAGCTGTAGAGGTCAAGGTCGAGACCGACCACTCTCATCGCCACCACAAGCACCACCACCGATGCTACTTGGGACAACTTCCACTACTAAGATGGGGGTGATACTGAGATCCTTGGAAACCATTATGGCCACACTGAACATGCATTCAGAGAGGGTCATACAGGTAGAAATCATGCAGGTGAATCGAGAAAACCCTAAGAGGGCACAAGTCCTGAGGCAAGAACCGATTCAGGATATTTCCAGAGAGTAGCAGGAGATCAAAATTCCCAATTTTTCTTGAGGATGACCTGGTAAGCATGCTAAAGCATGGCTTGAGGGTATGAAGAAGTGCTTCACACTAAACGAGTATACCTCTAGTTCCAAGGATTGAATAACCATATTTCACATAAAGGGTGATTCCCTAAATTGGTGGTCAAACCTGGTGAAACAATTGCATCTTACTCCTTTGATTGTTTCATGGGAGCTATTCTAGGAAAGGTTCAACATGAAGTATCTTCCAGCTTATTGAAGGGAACATCAGGAAGGTGGCTTTCATTCTTTGGTATAGGGAAACATGATGGTTGAAGAGTATGAAGCTAGATTCATGGATCTAGTAAAGTATGTTCCATAGTTCGACTCAGATGATCAACAGGTGGAGCTATTTATGTATGGACTCAACTACAAGATCAGGGCCACAGTACGGATGTGGAATTCATCTTCAGTTCCTATGGTAGTTGAGTATGCTCGCTATGCTAAGGATATGTCAGATGCAAAGGGAGGAATCGAGTTGATTGGGTCCAATCAATATATTATAGGGAATTCCCCATGGATATACTTCAGAGGAGGACAATCTATATCGCCTCCTTATGGTAATGAGTTCACCCCGAGAGGTAACACTTCAATTAACTCAGTATCGCAGGCTTTATCATCAAACCATGGGAAAATGGGATGAACGTGGGGTAGTTCCTATAGAATACCAGGAGGTTTTAGAGGATCCACGGGAAGGAACCCATCCCAGAGGACTCCTCCCAACAACATACAAGCACCACCTAATGTCTCTTGTTGGGGATGTGGAGGTCATCATTTTCAGCGGGATTGTCCTAAGGGGCATACTAACAGTAGGAAGAAGGAAGGAAATGCACCCATGGGAAATTATGGTAACACTCATTGGATTCATGCTATTGTTCACAACCACCAGTAGAAAATCAGTCCACCATAGTGGAATCTGCTGGTAAAGTAAACAATGTCAAACATAAAATTTTATTTGATCCTAGTGCAATAGATATATATGATAATTTTTTGTTTATTGCATTAGTTTAGCCAATATATATGATAAAATAATAATAAAAATTTTATTTCAGTTGTTAGTTTAGTTTTATTTTATGTTTTCCATTGAACTCTTCCTTATGATCACATTGATCTAAGGTTGGTGCTTCTGCTACACGTACCTGGGGAGAAATCCCCACTACGGTTTTGGCGACTCCACTCGGTTCATCCATTCAGATCTCATTTTTTTGTAGGTTGTCATTGGTTTGTTCTTATTTTCTTCCATAAGTCGTCATACATAGGGTCCCCTTGTGGCCAATCTGAACCTTTGTTGCATCAGTTCCTGCTTCCCCAGCCCTAGACGGACCTATTTTTCAATTTTTCCTTGTTTGGGCTAAGTCACTCTTATCTTCT
The DNA here is from genome assembly GCA_001517045.1 of Pseudotsuga menziesii. NCBI lineage: Eukaryota > Viridiplantae > Streptophyta > Pinopsida > Pinales > Pinaceae > Pseudotsuga > Pseudotsuga menziesii. Next base: position 87,553 of record LPNX010419192.1, read on the forward strand.
CGAAATCCATGAACCAAGAAACTCCTTTCCTCCCAATAAGCGTGACCTAGGTCACGCCTTTAGCCCCGATAAGAGGGACTTGGTGTAAAAACCAAATCGCTCTTGTCCAGGCCTCTGGAACGACCCTAGTCACTATTGTGACTCGGTTTTGAGTGACTCGGTCATGTTGAACCCTTTTTTGTGTGTGACTTGACTATTTTCTTCCCATATTGCAATTTCCCCTTTGTTTCATGTGACCCAAATCACACCTGTTCCTCTGATAGGTGAGACCAGTAGTTTTATGTCTGTTTTCTATGCTTTAGATTCCTATATCATCCCCCGTGTCTATCCCAAGCCCTGTCCCGACCTGTTTTCTATCCAGATCTGATATTTTTACAGCCCCTTTGGTGTGTTTGATATCCCAATTTCTTGGTTTATAAGCAGTGTTAGTAGATGTTTGTGGTAGAGACCCCATGCATGTTTCCCATGTTTAATTAAGTTCCTTTTACTGTTCATTTGTTCCAAGCACAATTTTTTGGAAGAAATTTTTTATTCTGCAGTGTTATTGTTCTTTATTGTTATTTACTGCATTATGTTTGCATCTCGATAGTGATATTTCAACATATTCACCGTGGATTTCTAGGTTTGAAACACATTAGTTGCACACAATTCACACCATAAAAGTGAAACGCTCAGTTCATGACCCCGGGAAATCCTTAAAATTAACTCAAATACAACTAACATTGTAACCTCACTTGAGGATAAAATAATATTTTAGTTAAGTTAGGACTTTGGGAATAGGCATCCAAACAACACCCCTCTGTCATTCACATTTTGAGACATAGTTGTTTTCCATTAGGGAACCAAAACCCTCTTGTATTTGTTGACACAGTCACACCAATTTGTCGGGATCCCCCCTGCTCAGCAGGAGTAAGTTGCAAACAAAGGGGTTCCAAAAGTCAGGGTGGAATACTGTGCTCCATATTACATCGAAGGCTAAACCTTCACAGTCCTCCTCGTATCACCCAGTTGGGGGTCAAGGGCCAAAGGGCTTGATCATTAGTAAAACAAATAGACATGTCATGAATGAGGTATCCTAGTGGCCACTCTTCTAGGCCTCTTTTACCCAGAGGTCCTTCTCAGTAGTGGGATTCTCTTAGCCTGTATGGTTCTTCCATTTTGTATTGTCTGACTGGGATTTCATCACCCTACTGAGGATACGATTTGTGAAGGGCTTCCAGCTTTTAGTTAGGAGCATGTTTGCACTCATACCCCATAGGTTAGTGAATCATTTTTATTTTTGGATAGGTATTGTTTCTTGTTGGATTTCTCGCCACTTTGTTGTGGACTCACCTTTCTATGACCCGTTGTCACTGCTTGGTTTTAAAGATTGTTGTTAAGAGTCCCATGATTTCCTATGCGTCACGTCGCAAACAACACTACCGATAGAGCTTCCCTTAACTACAGTATAGTTGATGACTTGGCCAAGTCTCGTACATCCATGTCTGCTTTGGTTATGCTTAAAACTTGTCCATCATAGCATAAATAATCATTTTCCATGTAAGGTGTTGTAGATCCCTCCAATTCTAGGTTGATCACCTTCGACCTGGATCAAGGAGAACACAGGATGGCATCTATTGTCATGTTCCAAGTTCTAGTCACAATTTGGAATTTGGTCATACATCAATGCATCAGTGATGATGGGGCATCCACCTATGCTATGTCAACCTTTGTTTGGTAGAAACTCGAGTCCCCTACCCTTCAACCTTCAATCACCGCTCTGCGCGCTTGTGATGGTCGCGCTACTCAACCCCAAGGGATTCTCACCAACATCCCTGTTGAGTTAGTCAAAAAAATGATGTTGATTGACATTGATTTTTTCAATGCCCAACTTGATTATGACCTCCTCCTAGGATGTAGCTACATGTATTCCATGCAAACCATGGCCTCTATCGTCTTTTGACTCTTGATGTTCCCTCATGATGGGAAGATCAGGACCGTTGACCAGTTGACATACTATGATCCTAAGGGGCCATCCACATAGAAACACATACTTCCAACTATTGACACCACCATCAATAGCATTTCCATTCCATCTTTATCTGTTCTTGGCTTGAGCTTATTCGCCAACACTCTTATGATGGACACATTTTTTCCTTACCGCCTCCATCATCACCGAGGACGTATCGAATTTATGCACCATCACATCTGGTACCATTCCAACCACATCACAACCTTAATCACAACCTGAGCCAAAGTCATCTGAGAATTATTGGGGTTTATTCCTAATACACACAATTCCCTTCCTTTTTCCACCATCTAGCATCGTGAGCAAGCTTGTCATGGCTACTCTCAACTTACCAAATTTTATGATGGGAATTCTCATGTGGTACCTCGATCAACCCATCCCATCCCCAATTCCTGAGGTTGCATTGACTCCTATCCAACTGATTGAGATGGTGTCCCACCCACCTCCTAGTCCATCGAAGACTACTCATGTCTCTACGCCTGCCCCTCCTCCTCCAAATAAGGTTGGGGGAAAGGTTTCCAAAGAAACGATTGAACCATGTATCGATCCTACTTGCGCATTGTCTAATATCTAGGGTCATGCAAAAAAAAACTGTCTAAATTTTCCTCTCCTTCGCACCCATATGGAAACTATGGATAATACTTATGGTTCTCTAGTAGCCACCATCTCAGATCCACCTGGAGCTAAGAACAAGTCATTGTGAACCAACCATCCTTGTGTAGTTTGTGGATTATATGGTCATTACTGTCACCATTAAATTTCCTGAGTATTGTTCAACCCTTCGTGACCTTTGAAAACAATCCCGTGAATCCGACATTACCGTCCTTAAGGATATCCACCCTCTGATTTCATCCTTGGACACAACTAGCACTATTTACACGATCTCTACTTCGCATTAGAGGAAATTTCAATTTAAAATAGGCCTTCCAAAAATAATACAAATTCCATGTCATCATCTATTAGCCAATCAAAATGATTTAAAATTCAAAAATGGAGAACCTCTTTAACAATTTTTTAATATAAATTTGGGGATAGGTATCATGAAACAAACTACTTTTTGTGTTTGTATTTTCGACATATCTCCCTATTTGTTTACTCAAATTTTGATCGGGAGAGCTCGTTGGATGCAAAAATAAATTCCGCATCCAACGAGTAACCACTTGACATACTTTTGACGGGCCTCGCTACCCAAAAAAATGGAAATACCCGAAAAAATGTGATGATGACATCACCATCACGTTTTTTAGGTATTTCTTGTTTTTGGGGTAGCAGGGCCCGTCAAAAGTGCATTAAGTAGGTACTAGTTGGATGTGGAATTTAATTCAGCATCCAATGAGCTCTCTCAATCGAAATTTGAGTAAAATCACAGGGAGATATGTCGAAAATACAAACAAAAAAGTGGTTTTTTCTTTTCTTCCTCCAAAATTAATAAATATTATTTTATTATTTTAACTATTATTTTATTAATTTTTCCTTATGAGGCCCATTTTGAGTTGAAATTTCCTCTAATGAGTATTCCTTTCCCATCCTCTACCATGGAAGATCCACCTGATCTATCCCAACATCACTTTCACGATGATGGAGATATCTCTAAAACCACCTCCAGTTTTACCCCATTTCACTTAGTCCACGGTGTGCAATTGGTTCTTCCCATTGAAGGCCAAATTCCCTCACCCTGCCTTGCCGACAAAATTCTACTAGATACTTTACTATTAGACGAACTCATAGTTATTCTTGAACAGACCAATGAGGACCTTTGTGTTGTTCTCCAAATGATCGAAGCAGCCAAGACTTGGTTGAAGTCCCATTTTGACTCCCATGTCCACCCTCGCACCTTTAGTGAGGGAGACCTTGTCCTCATCTATGATAAATCCAACCATAATTTAGGGAAAGGGAATTTTGATTCCATGTGGTACAAACTATACATCGTCCATCAATGTCTCAGCAAGGGGGAATATCTCTTCGTTGAATGTGATGGTCGCCTCCTGAAAAATCTCCACAACGAGCTCTACCTCAAGAGGTTCTATGCCTAAATTTTCTCACCATGCCTACCGTTGTAGCATATTTTTTCTTTTAAATTTTTCATCATTTTTACTATGATTCAGTTACCCCCTCCAGTAGTCATTCCACGTCTAGTCTCACTAAGTCCATTGTAGAACTCCATTGCATCATTTACACATGAGAGGGTGGATCTAACACATCCACACTTCCCCTGCGTCACAGGTACCCCACTGCAGGGCACAGTCCCACATCTGTGCATGCACACAGTATGTCACACGTATGATCTAGCTACCACCATGCTAGCATACCCTCAGGTCCCTAGACTTGTATTGGAGTTCAAGGCATCTCCAAGATATCCTTGGCAGTCCATGTTCACACATGGATAATCCTCTATGAGGATAGGAAGCCGCCACCATTGTGCAAAAATCTCGCAGGCTAAGAAATGACCTACTAGACTACCTCCCTCCCTACCTTCTTTGGGAAATTTCTCAGAGTCACCTTGATTTGTGTACCACCACGTCAATCACACCTTGTACATTGAGTTAGCCTTGTACCCATAGGCCTCCATTTGGTCTAGTTTTTCTTTTGTGCCCCATAAATTCATACATAGTCTATTTGAGACATCATTAGCACAACCGAGTTAGGTTTTTTGTCCTCTATCTTTTGATGAGACCCTCGTGTCATTCTCTCACTATGATTTTCTGGTCCATTTCTCAGAAGTCACCTTGATTTGTGTGCCATCATGTGAATCTACCATTGTATGCATTGGCATGTTAAAGAGCCCTCTGCTCCATCCATATTGCACAGTTGGCCATATTTTACTGCCATCCATCGTCCCGTAAGTGGGCCCCATCAGTGTTCTGCATCTATTCCTCTCATCAATGTTCACAACATAACCTCTTTCCATATATGAAACACTTCCCCTTTTCTTGATTGACCATCATAGAGTTTTTGTTAAGCTCTTTTCTGACTCCTAAAAGAATTAAAAGATTGTCGAGCATGCTTGCTTCTTTTCACGCTCATTAAAGTATTTGAAAGTGCATCTATGTGGCCTCATTTATTTCCTTTTTTGAACCACATAGACTATTATAAGAAAAGAATCTCCCTAGCACCTGTAACGTCCCCCTCGCACCTTGAATACCTAAGAGCGACTACGACTCGTAAAAATAGAAAATGAAACATAAATGCATCCTCAAGGAGTAGAAAGCCCTCACGAGAATGAGGTTACTCCCACCCCTAGAATTAATCAAGGGCACTTGAGACATTCTTCTTTGAAGAACATTATATGTATGGCTGGCATATACATTTGGGATATGTATTATCTAAATAACATGTGATGTTACCCATAATTGAGACATCACCTCATGAAACAATCACATACATATATGATAATATATGTAGAACACTACTTTTATATTAAAGAAGAATATATATATATATATATATATATATATATATATATATATATATATGTTGGAGATGTATATAGATGTATATGAGTAAAACATGTAAGGTTACATATAATCAATGAAAAATTATATGGCGAACCAAACCCCATATATATGATGTGGAACCCTATACACATAAATAATGGAGAACAACATATATACATCTATATACATTAATGGAGAATAGTATATATGGGAAATATATATATATTTGATATGGGTATTTATATATTACATTAGTGAGCAGCTAGTACATGGACATGCTAGACACTCTACCCTTTATTGAAATGAACCTGTGTAAAGATATTTTGTGTTTTGGGATATTTAGTACCTACTAGGGTGTTTGATCGAAAAGTATAGGATAGTTTTTGAGCCTATATGTTTATTTTCAAGATCACCAATTGTTTTTAGAATCGAGATCTGGGTTTCTGTCAGCATTTGTAGAAAATGTTGTTAAAGATGATGATGGCAAAAGCTAAATAAAAGGGCGTTAGGTATATGATGACCTTCTGAGTAACTACTTGTAGTTATTGCAATATGATAGATGCAGATGCAGATTATTTTATTTACAATAGTTCATCTGTAAAAATGTACAGAATCAATGCATATTATATTTTGTTCATAATATGGACATTTAAAATGTTGAAAATCGCACTATATATTTAAGAAAAAACAACAGATAATTTTGCATATTACAAGGCCGGATTCTCTTCTATAATGCAATCTAACGCAAAATTATAATAATGCCATTTCAATCTTTGAAACGGTTCCCCTTGATTTTTGGCATTAGGTTACAGGGATCGAAATTTTCGGAATTCACTAATCTCCGTTGAATGGCAGGGAGTGCCCTTTTTAATTGAATAATCTAGTCCCCAATTTAATGACTGTTGGTGCCTTTTTAAAGAAATTTTTTTAAAGCACGCATTTCCTCTTTAGCAGGCTTAGTTGGTTAGTATCCTGTACCATTTATTTATTGTCTGATATACTGGTGTTATTTCTCTTAAATGAAACCTGAAATACGCTGCTACCATGGTATCTTTTAACCCTGGCATGCCATCCTTTTAGCACACTTTGGGGGAAATGGAAATTGACCATTTTTGTGTTGACTGCGTCCTCTAATTTAAAACAACGGGAATCAACATCCGAGGGGGGGGTTCCAAAAGAAAAAGAGAATTCTACCATTTGCTGGAGAGCAGGATTTCTCTACTGTCGACGTTAGAGGAGAAAGAAAGGAGAGCGACTGCCTCTGCCTCTGCGCTGGACTGGGGAAAGATCTATGCCGTCGAGGAGGGAAATAGTTCAGGTGCATTTGCAAGAAAACCTGAACCACCGTGTGGAGCCACGAAAGGAGAGGACTTTTGTTTGCTTGTTGATTGGCGGCTCCAGGTAAATGGTTTTGTTTATGGCTTTTTAGATACTCTGATGTAGAAAGGGAACGTCTTGCTGGATTGGGTTGAACGAACCTGGAAATATTTTGATAACTTCATGCTTGTTTGTGTGTCTTGGTATGGCTGGAAGTGAACACTTTAGTTAAGTTTTTAAAGATCGTAAATTCGAATGAGCCTGCGTCTGAGATGGCGGGGAATCCCCATACCATACTTATACTTCCCTGACAGCGTAGGGATGGAAGAACGTTGGGGACAGCAATAACCTCGGTGCGTTTTAAATGTTGGGCTTCACATTTCCTCTAATGATGTGAGGTCGACACTCCAGTCCCTTGAATTTTTTCTGCTCAGCAACGGGACAGATAGGTGAGAATATCCTGCAGAGAAGGATGTTTCAACAGTCCTATGGTTATGGGACCCCCTTTGATTTTTGCTCTTTTACGTGGTGACAGTTTATATTTTTTTAAACCTAGGGGTCGTACCTTGTAGGAAATCCGCTGTCTATTTAAAAAAAAAAAAAAAAAAACTCACTAACAGATACCCTTCGATGGTTTTGTTCCAACTTCTTAGACTCGTGTACCCCAGGCGCCTGTGCCTTAGTTGAGGGGGCGGGGTCACCTTGGACCTGAACCTCACTTTTGTTTTTTTTTTGCTTGAGCGCCATGCCAATGTGGGTTATGGAGGTTGAGACTCATGTTTCAGCTACTTAAATAAACATCTGCCTTAAAACAGATTTGAAGGTGTAAGCTTTGGATTATCTAAACCAGCCCTAGAATCTCCAATGGATATGGGTCTAAATCTGGAATGTCTCACGCAAAATTGTAGTTTTCTCTAATCCATGAACAAGTCTGAATGCTTAAGCCTGGCACTATGTTATTTTGTTTTACAGCATGATATTTGATTGAGCTCCTATACGAGTTGTGATTTGGGTAGACTTATAGGTCTGAACCCCGACTTTGATCTAGGATGCATAATGCATCAGGATCATTTTTTTAAAAGAAAAACGTTGAACTAGTTAAGGTTTTTACACATAGAATTCAGGCTTGTACACAATGGGCTGTGAGCATATTTTTTTATTTTGTTAGCTGTTAACGGGTAGAGTGGGCTTAAAGGTTTACAATGCATACAGAGGTTGTAAATACTGGTGGATCGATCTCCCAGTTAGATCTAGAAAGAAAATCGCTGGTAGGGGTTTAGCCATTGCCATAAATCGCTGGTAGGGTTTAGATCTGATAAATATTATTGTCTTAAATAAATAAATCACTGCTAGGGTTTTGCGATTTCCTTATTATTACAGATCTGTTAAATTGCCAGTGTATATCGTTGATTTCCTGCTATGAATATAGATGGGGAGATGTCTGAATTTTCTTGATGAGATTTACGGTTTAATTTCTGAACAAATCATTAAAAGTGATGGTAAGATGTGTTACCCTATGAATTGAATGTTGTTTAAAAGTGTTGGAATTCGCACTCACCAGGGTGATAGCATTTTCTTAAGGCTAAATTATTGCCTGGGGAATATATAGATGTATAAATGTGTGAGTATATCAATCCATGTGCCTAATCATGTATGGGAATGTGAGATCAATTTATATAAGAATATGAGATAAATTTGTAGGATATATTACTCTGTGCCTACAGGAATGGATGCTTGAAAATTAATAACTATAACGACTACAGATATTGTCCCTTATATGGTAAAGAGACAAATTGTAGTACCGCTGCTAGTTCTGGTTTGCATTGTACACTGTTAGGATTTCATTATTCATGTTGGTTTACATCCAAGTTCCTCATGTGTCTAAGGTACTGTAAATGTTTTTTACAAGCTGTCATAAAGAAAGGCAATTTTCAGTTGCAAGTATCTCTCTGCAAAGAGATTTGAGGAAAGGTAAACCGGCCATGAATGCGGTTGTACCATGACAATGTAATTAGTCTCTAATAAGCAATAAAAGAAAACAAATTGGTGGACGTAGCCTCGTGGATGAGGTGAACCACGTGAATTGTTGTCTTGTCTTTGTTGTCTTGTCTTTGGTTACCTTGGTTACCTTAGATATCGTTTTATGTTTTAGTGTATGCTCAATGCTTAACAATGTTTAATGTTGGGTGCATGGGTTATGAATTACCTTTTGAATGGCGTGTAAGGTTTTCTCTGATTTTGTGGTAGGTAGGGTATTTTCCAATTATGTGATTTTTATACTCAAGAGTTTAACATGATGTGTTGTGGATAGTGTTCCAAGAAAAATGATAATTCCCATATCACCAAATTACACTGAGATATACAAAGTTCGTTACAATAATTGTGTGATCCCTTTTTTGATTAAAGTCTCAATAACCAAGAGTCGAGTTGAGGGGGTATTAAGAACTTAGATTTAATCCTTCATGTACTTGCATAAGACTTAAGGGTGTGTCATAACATCATCTATTGAGTGGCTTAGCATGTAGAAAACTAAATCAGAAATAAGATATGGCAATTTGAGAAGTATCTCGGTTTGATCATTTTGGCCGTTACACCCAAGGCATTTTGATATACAGGGTTTTGTACTTATAAGGAAAACAAGATATAAGTATCTCTGTGTGATGTCTTTGAATATTTTGGAATTTCTGTAAATGTGATCCTGTGGTGCAGATGAAAGGTAATAATGTAGAAGATAATGGGATGTCACTGTTAACTTACTATTCTGCGGTTTGCAGAGCAAGCCTTTTTCCAGGGCATTATGAAGGTGACACTTTGTGAATTATTCTTAAATGTTCATTTTTCCATGCATGCATTTTTGACACATTGAAATCTCTTGTAAAGTTTTTCACTAGCAGGTCAGACCCCTTTATAGCAATAACGAAACAAAACTTTACCCCTACTTCCGCACATATTGGCATCAAGGGCTAAGAGGGGCATTACAGCAAATTCCAACTAGGAACGTTTCCCTTTGTATCCTTTTATTCTTTCTCGGACATTGGAACCATACTTTACAAAAAAAACTCATTATAGGTTGTCTTTAAGATCTTTTCCATCCCTCTCATAAATAAAATATTACTGAGCAGACTTCGTTTCGTTCGTGCTCATAAAAGTATTTGAACGGCCGTTTAGTCAGTATATATTTAACCTTTTCTAGCCTAGAACACATATTTCATTAAATTTGGAAATATTCTATTACAGGGACTTCATCCACATTGAGTTTTTTTTGTAAATCTCTAAATACATATTCTATTAAATCTAGAAAAATCAACTCAAAGAACTATTCCATTAAATTTGGAAGAATCAATCGAATGAACTATTTTCTCAATTAATATTTTTTATTTATTTCAAGTAAAACTTTAGTATTCAACCTTTCAAAAGGAAATATTACATCTCAATTAGAACTAAATGGGTTAGATCTAGAATTTAGAACTTCCTCTAGATTGGGTTCTTTCAAAATGAGGAAAGTCATAGCCTTTGAATCCTTACATAACTTCTATTAATATTATTTATAGTTTGTATTAAATTTTAAGTTGATTAAATTATTTTATGACATAATACCAACATTGTATTTGTTACTACAACAATTATAAACATTGTCATAGTAATTATTTTTGTCTTTGTTGAGTATGTTGTTTTATTTTTGGAAGTTGGCACCACTTATAATCAAAACGAGAAAATATTTTACGACTTTAAAGTCTAAGTTTTACCCTTGTAATAATTAAAGTAAATTATGAATTAAAATAACAATATAATTTATTATTATTGTTATTGGTAGTGGTAGTGTATTAAAAACTGAGTTGATAAATGTTTACTTTATGAATAATCGATTAACATGAGAAATTTCTTACCTATAAATTTATTTAATGATATTGATGTTAGTAAAGCCTCCCTTATTTATTAATATTAATTATTTTAACACTCAAAATCAATTCTGAACTATAATAGGATTAGTGCAATACACTTTGATTTTTCTCATATTCAAGAGGAAAGGGAGAAAACCAACATAACTAATTATCGCAAGTGTTCATTATTTATTTATGAAGTATTTGAACAATGTGTTTAACTGAAAAGAGCATATTTATATTGAAAATATAGATATCTTACAATATTTATATTATCATTAAGATTTTATATCATCTATTAATTTCTGTTAGGGCACAGAGGAATCAAACCACCATCATCCTGCTTGTAATGCAGGTGCTCTTCCATTGAGCTAGCACCCTTTACAACATGGGGGGAGAGGGATTGTGTTAACACCTAGATTACACCTTTCTAATCCTCTGTGACAAATTAAAATTATGAAATTCTTAGACTTTTATTCTTTCAAAATGATGAAATTCTTAGACTTTGATTCCTTACATAATTTCTATTAATATTATGTATAGTTTGTATTAAATGGTAAGGTGATTAAGTTTATGTAATGACATTAATATTGTATATGATACTATGATTAAGCAATTGAATTATAATTTGATATGGTAACTAGTACATTGGTGTTGTTGAGTTTCTATACTAGTAGAAGGTTGGCACAATTTTAGAATGATTCATTTAAAAACTAATTAATGACATAATACAAATGTGTTGGTTATTATAACAATTTTAATTCTCGACATAGAAAGGAATATTGTATGTGTTGAGTATCATGTTGTAATATATTAGAAGGTTGGCAACATTTTACAAGTGACAAGAAAAACTATTATATATTAAGTGTTACAATGCTGAGTTTATTATTTTAATGATAAAAAACAATTATGTGTTAGAATAGAACTATAATTTATTTATATTACTATTATTTATATTTTCTAATAAAAGTTAAATTGATCAATGATTATATCACGAAAAATAGATTGTAGAAGATTTTTTTACATATTATTAGTAAAGTTATTTAATGACATTAATAATCAATGTTTGTTGCTATTATTATCTTGGAATTTCATTTAATTGAAATAATGTTAACAAATGTGTTTAGGTTGAGTTACCATAGTAAGTCTTAAGTCTATTTTGAGTATGATGTTTTATTTTTGGAAGTTGGCACCACTTGATAGTGGACAAGAGAAAATATTTTATGACTTAAAGTAAAATAGGTTTTATCTTAGTAATGATTAAAATATATTGTGAATTAGAATAGAGACAAAATATATTATTATTATTGTTGGTGGTGGTGTATTAAAAAACAGATTTTATGAATAACAATTTATGTGAGAATTTTTACCTATAAATGTATTTAATGATATACATTGATTATCATTAATATTTACATTTACGTATTAAAATAAAAGTCACGAATATTTGATTAGTGAATTATTAATAATTTGTGTAAGAAATTTCTTACATAATATAAAGTTATTTAACAACATATTAATATTGTGTTGTGACTATTATTAACTTATGTAGTATTGACATTAAATGTTAATACTTGGCTATTGATTTTTGGGATTAAGCTATGTTAAAGCTTTTAAAACCATAATGAATTTTACATTGTCCCCTCAATGATCATGCGTGGAGTGCCCACTTGAAATGTTGGTTTGAAAACTCACTAACAACTTAATCTAGAAAATCATTCACAATGATGACAAACTGTGAAAACCTTCACTCTGGAAATGTTACTGCTTTATCTTTGTTGAGGATAAGATATTGCACTAGTACAAAATTTGCACCACTTTAAAGTCTACAGAAGAAAATATAATATTAATTAGAATGAAACCGAGTAGAACAATTAAATTTATATCAATTATAATAACAAATAATAGGGAAAAGTCACTTCAAACCTTATTGCAAATGCCTTACAGTATTCACAAAGGAAGTCTAGAAGATTATTTAAGGTTCATTATTGAATATGATTATGCACATTTGATATAGTGACATGTTGAGTTTATATCAAAAGCAAATTAAAAAGTTAAAATCAAATGGTGTTATCTAATTCACATAAAGTACCATTACATGAATTGACATAGAAGTTGAACCAAAATTTTCATATTAGTAAATAATATAAAATTCCTCAAAAAAGGGCTTGAAGAAAATATTTGATATACAACAAACATTGAAAAGTGTTTCTTCTTGTATATTAATAACTCGTTGAAAGAGAAAATTACATTCATGAAACATCTCCGCCTAATCTCCTTATATTCAGTCAAACAAATCACTTACAACTTGTACACCACATTTATTTATCGTGGTCTTCCTACAATCTTCTATATTTTGTATCCATGCCCAAACTATGGTATTAATTGGAATAGATCCAAGTCATGTGTCATGAAGGTTTGGTACCCAATATTGTTCTAAAATTTTCCCTTATATTTCCTTGAACTAGGATTCCATCAATCAACCTTTACATGAAGAGTCTCACTTTCATCATTCTGGAAGATATATGAGGTGGTTTTTGCAATCCAAATCATCTCTCCTTCATCCTCAGTTCATGACCTAACTAGCAACATCTTTCCTTTCTCAACTTCAATAATAGGATTGAATCTTGGCTTTAGCTTGTTGCACTTGGGTCCAACATATTCCAATTCATTCGTCACATTCTCAAAATCTCCATCCATAATACTTATATTACATGTAGTGCATTACAATCAGCATTAAATCTCACATGGATTAAACCGTCTTTATGATGCAATGTATTTGATGATAATGTCCAACATGAATTAAAGTTAACATGATGTTACTACTTAATGATTGATTTTATGGATTAAGTTATGTGAGATATTTTCAATCCACAATGATTTTTTCATGGTTCTTGTAACAATCATGGGTGGAGTGTCCTCTCAAAACGTTGGTCTGAAAAACCTTCACATAGTTTAATCTAGAAAATCAATCACAATGGTGACAAACTGATAAAACCTGGACACTCAAAATATTAGAACTGTATTTTTTGAGTATAAGTTAATATACTAGTACAAAATTGGCACCACTTTAAAGTCTACACGAGAAAATATAATTATGAATTTGAATGCAACATAGTAGTATAATTAAATTTATATCAACTATAATAACGAATAATAGGGAAAACTCACTTCAAACCTTATTGCAAGTGCATTACATTTATTCACAAAGCAAGTCTATAAGGTTTTTTAAGGTGCATTCACATAAACTATCATCACATGAATTAACATTGAAGTTGAACCAAAATTTTCATATATGTAGAAAATAATATAAAATTTGTCAAAATGTAGCTTGAAGAGAATATTTGATATACTACAAACATTGAAAACTTTTTCTTCATGTATATTAATAAGTCATTCAAAAAGCAAAATTACATACATGAATCATCTCCACCTAATCTCCTTATAAATTCTCAAGCAGATCAAGTACAACTTCAGGATGAAGATTTCCACAGTTAATCATAATGACAAAGAGATTTTATGGAATTAAATTGTGTGAATTGAAACGTTTCAAGTGGACACTCCACCAATCATCAGAGGAACAAAATGAAAAGATCAAATTGGTATTGAAGAGAGTGAGCAAAAGCTAATAATAAATAAGGTAAGGGTTTTGTACATGCATTAATGAATATAATTATGCACATTTGATATAGTGAGATGTTATGTTGATCTAAAAGACAAATTGAAAAGTTAAAATTTGAATGGTGTTATCTAATTCACATAAAGTATCATCACATGATTTAACATTGAAATTGAAGTGGAATTTTCATATATGTAGTAAATAATATAAAACTCTTCAAAATGTAGCTTGAAGAGTATTTATTATACTACAAACATTGAAAAATGTTTCTTCATGTATACTAAAAGTCATTCAAAAAGCAAAATTACATTCATGAATCATCTCCAAATAATATCCTTATATCCGCTCAAGCAGATCAAGTACATCTTGTACACCACATTTATTTATCTTGGTCTTCCTGCAATCTTCTTTCTTTGGCATCCATGCCCAAACTATGGTATGAATTGGAATAGATCCAATTTATGTATCATCAAGATTTGGTACCCAATATTGTTCTAAAAATTTTCCCTTGTATTTCCCTGAGCTAGGCTGCCACCAATCAATCTTTACATGAAGGGTCTCGCTGTCATCATCCTGGATGATATCTGAGGTGGATTTTTCCATCCAAATCGTCTCTCCTTCATCCTCATTTCCTGATCTAACAAACAACATCTTTCCTTTCTCAACATCAAATCTAGGATCGAATTTTGGATTTGGATTACTGCACTTCGGTCCAACATATACCGCTTCATCTATCACATTATCAAAATCCCCATCCATAATACTTGATATTGCATGGAGTGCATTACCATCACCGTTAACATTTTTCCTCGTCTTGGGCCAAAAATCATCAGAAGAAGAATCACTTTCATCCAAGGATGTATGGTCATTGTAGATTCCATCTAATGCATCAAGAACTCTTTTCCAATACTCTAGTTTTTTATTCCATTCCTCTGTAACAATTGGTGAATTATCATTGCCAATAGTCTCTTTCCACATTTTTATGTATGATGTTATTCCTTCCTTTAGTTATTTTAAATAAACATCATTGTTATTGGGACGTAAGAAAGATGGATTCCCTCTAGGCAATATAGGTCGACCTTCATCATCTGTATTCCACAACTCAACCGGTTCTGACCACTCAATGTCTCTGATGGATTCTTTATACCTCATAACTGGAACATCATTGAGTAAAATAAATTTGAAGTACTTGACATTAAGATGTCCAACAAGTGCATTTTTCCCCTCCTTGATGTACCCATTAAGAGAACTTTTGAATCCATACACTTTGTCAATAAGTTTAGGTGGAAACACCTGTTTTTAATTGATTGTGTGATTTGTATCCATCATCTTAGGTAAAGAATATATTTCTTTACTTTTCAAGTTGGAAGACATTCTTCGCTAGGTTCCATCTATGTCTTCATGGGTGTGCCCCACAAGCAAGAACCCAACCTCAATAGTGGTGAATACACCAAGTACAGTTAATAGTGATTTAAACATGAAAACATAATTATTCTTATTATCACTAGCTGCATTGTCCAACTGTATCAACAAATGTGGAGGAAGAGGTTTAAAGTCAAGATTTTCATTTTTTGAGCTTCCATTTAAATATAGGAAAGCATCCTTGTACACTCTACATTTTGAGTAAATAGAGTTTTGAAGTAATGCATTTGAAAGTGGGTTTCTTGAACTTCCACTCTCATAAAGCAAATCACCATACATATCAAGGTGTGTGTCACCAAGGTCCCTTAAGCACTTTCCAAGAGATTTAATGGTAAATTGTGATCCCATGTGTGCAAATCGAAGGAGAAATGACCAAAACCTCCTGTGCTATGCCCATGTGTTAGCATACCTGTCAACGACAAACCCAAGGTTTTTCCTGCAACAGATTTTGATTTGACACGTAATCTTGGGATTGAAGTCTGTGTTTTGCCATTTTATCATGGATAATGCTCAAGTATTCCTTTGGATACCGCTTTGACATAATTATGTGGGAATATTAGCAATATCTTCCACACATAACAATCTTATTATGTTTCTTCAGTCTAGCTCGTTCCTTTTCTTCCAACTCTTTTGTAGTCGTTGTCTTCATCTGTGCTTTCGACACGATACATTCACTACATTTACTGAAGTTAGTGTTCTTTGAGAATGCCACATCTAGAAAATAGTATTCTAAATTTGATCATTGTTTGTTGTGATATTGATGGAAAATTGAGCTCTTGAAGAGCATCATCGATCTCTTTTAACAAATAACTTTGGGTGTACGTTGATGGCAGCAATCTTAAAGGAGAAGATGTTCCATCTTCTTCAACTTGTCGTGTTTGGTTCGATGAAAAATCTGAATTATCCATTACAATTTTGTGCAATATTTCTATGGTTGCCATAGTATGTGCATGTGGTTTTCCTTTGTTGGTGTTACCATGTATTCCTTTGACATGTCCTTGTTGGAAATTATGTTGGTAAGTATTGAAGGTGCTTTGAGGAATATTATGTATCTTGTACCATTATTTCTTACAAATAATATCTCCATTAAACCTCATGTCCTTTACTTTCCTAATAGTAGGAGGTAGGCCATGGCCATGGCTCTTTGACATGATTGTGTTGGAAAGGAGTGAATTCAAGACAAATTCCCTAATACCATTAATTTTAAGATTTTCATACCCCTTCTAGCAGCTACAATGGATTTCCTATCGACATGTTGAAGACAATCTTGTTTGCAACATTCATCCGCTTCCAAAAGTTGGATTTCTTTCTCTTCATCTCTCTGTGTTTGAAAGTTTCCAACTTTTTTTGTAGCCACAACTCATTTAATCCTTTTATATTTTCTCATTACATGCATAGCAATTGAGTCTATATCTTTTTCATTATAAATATCACCATCCCATGTGCTTAAGGGACTTGTGTCCTCTATAAGATCCCATACCACCATTTCCTTGGGTGCCTCTTTGAAATTTTCATTCACCCTTAAAATCTCACCTTCATTGTCCACCAACTTATTTATTAGCCATCTAACCAAACAATGTATAAACTTATCCCCAATCCTACATCTTTCACAATTTCTTCCTATGTCATCCACAAAAACAATGGATTCCTTTTCACCTAACATTTCACCCTCAACCATGTCATCCTCATGAACATTAACTATGATCCCTTTGGCAATACACATGCTTGTTCCTGTGCACTCATGTGTAGGAGAAACCTATTTACATGTGAATGTAAGCCTATCTTGGGGATTATTTACTAGATGATCTGACAATGAGGTTCCAAATCTGATTCTAGCCAAATCTCATAAGATACCAATGCACCCCCTAGTGTATTCTCAAATCCTGTTAGATGTGGAAAAAGAGCATCATGTTTTAACACCTTCTCAATTTTAACCACTATGGATCCTTTATTTACCATCCTTCCATGCACCTTATGACCAATCTTTGTATTGAATATGGAACCTTCACCCACCTTCACTCCACATTGCAAGAGATCTACCATGTCTCCAATAGAAAATGCAGAAGAGACATTTGCACATATACTGCAAATTAAACAAACATAGTATTTGCTAAAAAAAACAAGCAATGTACTATCAAAAACACTTAACATGTGCTTCAACATTTTGATTTACCTTTGTTATGCCTCAAATCTATGATCTTCCATGGATGTAAGTCCCCTTTATCAACATCTTCCACAATCAAATGTGGTTCAATGACATCAATTATCAAAACCATAACATATCCTACATTAATCCTTTCTCCACCATAATGAGTTGTAGTCTCTGTAGATTCAACCCTTCCTAGTCCAATAACTTTACCATTAATTAGGAGGTCAACATAGTCCCCTCTTATCAAAATTATATTTTCCATTGTAACTCCTCCCAATTTCTGTAACACATTTGAATTGTAGTTTGTAATTAAGGTTAAACCATATGAAGTGTATGTTCAAAAAATTAATATAGTTGCAATAATTCAAAACAATAGGGTAGCCCTTTTGTATGCCACAAAACATTGTTCCCCTACATCTTGTGCACACTAGCAAAAGGGAATTTACATATAAATTACATAAAATAAATATAAAGAGATCACAATAAGAGATCCAAGAAGTATCAACTAATGATAGATATCAACTCAGATAAACCCACCAAATTCCTATTTGACTATGGACATGGCACTTATATTATTGATGTATGTGTATGAATGTGCTGGAAATCTAACTAGAGTTAGCTTCCGTTCTTAAAACGTTGCACGATGAATGAAAGTTAATGTGTGTTACTTTTCCTAATGTAGTTTTCCATCTAATAGAACCACATTGTCATCAATCACATTACACCATGATGGAAATCTAGTTGGAGTTAGCTTTCATTCATAAAACATTGCATGGTGACTAAAAGCTAATCCGTGTTAGTTTTCATAAGGTAGTTTTCCATTTAGCACAACCACATTGTCATCAAATACATTACACCATAATGAAAATATAGTGGAGTTAGCTTCCTTCTAACAACATGGCATGGTGAGTGAAACCTAACATGTGATAGCTTTCATAAGGAAGTTTTCTATCTAACATAACTACATTGTCATCTATCACATTGCACCATGATGGAAATCTAGCTAGTGTTAGTTTTCGTTCTTAAAACATTGCACGGTTATTGAAATATAAAGTGTGTTAATTTTCAAAAGGTAGTTTTCATCTCACACAACCACATTGTTTTCAATCACATTGCACCATGATGAAAATCTAGTTACAGTTAACTTTCATTCTTAAAACATTGCACCATGAGTGAAAGTTAATATGTGTTAGTTTTCATAATGCAATTTTAAATCTAACACAACCACATTGTCATCAATCACATTGAACCATGATGGAAATCTAGCTGGAGTTGGCTTTCGTTCTTAAAACATTGCACAGTGAGTGAAAGCTAATGTGTGTTAGTTTTTATAAGGTAAATTTCTATCTAAAACAACCACATTATTATCATCAATCACAATTCACCATGATGAAAATCTAGTTGAAGTTAGCTTTGGTAAAAACTAATGTGTGTTAGTTGTCATAAGTTAGTTTTTCATCTAACACAGCCACATTGTCCTCAAATACATTACACCATGATGGAAATCTAGCTGGAGTTAGCTTTCATTCTAACAACATGGCATAATGAGTGAAAGCTAATATGTGTGTTATTTCATTGCACCATGATGGAAAGCTAGTTGGAGTTAGCTTTTGTTCTTAAAACATTGCACGTTGAGTGAAAGTTAATGTGTGCTAGTTTTCATAAGGTAGCTTTCTATCTAAAACAACCATATTTCCATCAAATACATAACACGATGATGGAAATCTAGCTATAATTAGATTTAATTTTAACGTGTTAGCTTTCATTCTTAAAGCATTGTACAGTGAGTGAAAGCTAATGTGTTAGCTCATTGCACCAAGATGGAAATCTAGTTGAAGTTAGCTTTTGTTTCTAAAACATTGCACAGTGAGTGAAAGTTAATGTGTGTTAGAATTCATAAGGTAGTTTTCTATATAAAAGAGTCACATTGTCATCAAATACATAACACCATGATGAAAATCTAGTTGAAGTTAGCTGAAGACCTTAAATCATTGCACGATGAGTGAAATATAATGTTTTAGCTTTCATAATGTAGTTTCCTCAATCATAATGCACCATGATGGAAATCTAGTTGGAGTTAACTTTCCTCCTAACAACATGGCACGATGAGTAAAAGCTCATGTGTGTTAACTCATTACACCATAATGAAAATCTAGTTGGAATTAGTTTCTTATCTAACACAACCACATTGTCACATTGCACCTTCATGGAAATCTAGTTGGAGCTAGTTTTTGGCCTTAAATCGTTGCACGGTGAATGAAATCTAATGTGTGTTAGCTTTCATAATGCAGTTTTTCATTTAGCACAACGACATTGTCATCAATCAAAATGCACTATGTTGAAAATCTAGCTAGAGTTAGCTTTCATTCTTAAAACGTTGCATAGTGAGTAATTGCTAATGTGTGTTAGCTTTCGTAAGGTAGTTTTTCATCTAACACGACCACATTGTCATCAAATACATTACACCATGATGCAAATCTAGCTGGAGTTAGTTTTTCTTCTAACATGGCACAACGAGTGAAAGCTAATGTGTGTTAGCTTTCATAAGGTAGTTTTTTATCTAACACAACCACATTGTCATCGATCACATTATTCCGTGATGGAAATCTAGCTGGAGTTAGCTTTCATCCTTAGATGATTGCACGGTGAGTGAAATATAATGTGTGTTAACTTTCATAATGTAGTTTTCTATCTAACACAACCACATTGTCACATTGCACCATGATAGAAATCTAGCTGGAGTTAGTTTTTGACCTTAAATCATTGCACGGTGAATGAAATCTAATGTATGTTAGCTTTCATAATGTAGTTTTTCATTTAGCACAACCACATTGTCATCAATCAAAATGCACTATGTTGAAAATCTAGCTAGAGTTAGCTTTCAATCTTAAAACGTTGCACGGTTAGTAATTGCTAATGTGTGTTAGCTTTCATAAAGTAGTTTTCCATCTAACACAACAACATTGTCATCAAATACATTACACCATGATGCAAATATAGCTAGAGTTAGTTTTCCTTCTAACATGGCACGACGAGTGAAAGCTAATGTGTGTTAGCTTTCATAAGGTAGTTTTTCATCTAACACAAGCACATCGTCATCGATCACATTGCTCCATGATGGAAATCTAGCTGGAGTTAGATTTTTTCCTTAGATGACTGCACAGTTAGTGAAATATAATGTGTGTTAGCTTTCATAATGTAGTTTTCCATCTAACACAACCACATTGGCATCAACCACAATGTGCCATGATGGAAATATAGCTAGATTTAACTTTCGTTCTTAAAACATTGCACGGTCAGTAAAGCTAATGTATGCTAGCTTTCATAAGGTAGTTTTCCATATAACACAACCACATTGTTATCAAATACGTTACATCATGATGGAAATCTAGTTGGAGTTATCTTTTCTTCTAACAACATGTCACTATAAGGGAAAGCTTATGTCTGTGAGCTCATTACACCATGATGGAAATATAGCTAGAGTTAGCTTTCATTTTAACAACATGGAACAATGAGTGAAAGCTAATGTGTGTTAACTTTCATAAGGTAGTTTTCTATGTAACACAACCACATTGTCATCAATCACAATGCACCATGATGAAAATATAGCTGGAGTTAGCTTTCATTCTTAAAACATTGCACGGTGAGTAAAGCTAATGTATGTTAGCTTTTATAAGGTAGTTTTCCATCTAGCACAGCCACATTGTCATCAAATACATTACACCATGATGGAAATGTAGATGGAGTTAGCTTTTCTTCTAACAACATGGCACTATGAGGAAAAGCTTATGTGTGTTATCGCATTACACCATGATGAAAATCTAGCTGGAGTTAAATTTCATTTTAACAACATTGCACGATGACTAAAAGTTAATGTGTGTTAGTTTTCATACGGTATTTTTCCATCTAACACAACCACATTGTCATCAATCACATCGTGCCACGATGGAAATCTAGTTGGAGTTAGCTTTCATCTTTAAATCATTGCACTATGAGTGAAATCTAATGTGTGTAACCTTTCATAATGTAGTTTTCCATCTAACACAATCACATTGTCACATTGCACCGTGATGGAAATCTAGCTGGAGTTAGCTTTCAACCCTTAAATTGTTGCACGGTGACTGAAATCTAATGTGTGTTAGCTTTCATAATGTAATTTTCCATTTAGCACAACCACATTGTCATCAATTAAAATGCACCATGTTGAAAATCTATCTAGAGTTATCATTCGTACTTAAAACTTTGCATGGTGAGTAATAGCTGATGTGTGTTAGCTTTCGTAAGGTATCTTTCCATCTAACACAGCCACATTGTCATCAAATACATTACAACATGATGCAAATCTAGCTGGAGTTAGCTTTCTTTCTAGCAACATGCACGATGAGTGAAAGCTGGTGTGTGTTAGCTCATTACAATATGATGAAAATATAGCTAGAGTTAACTTTCATTCTAACTACATGGAACGATGAGTGAAAGCTAATGTGTGTTAGCTTTCATAAGGTAGTTTTTCATCTAACACAACTACATCATCATCGATCACATTGCACCGTTCGTTCTTAAAACATTGCATGCTGAGTAAAGCTAATGTGTGTTAGCTTTCATTAGGCATTTTTCCATCTAACACAAACACATTGTTATCAAATACATTACACCATGATAGAAATCTAGTTGGAGTTAGCTTTCCTTCTAACAACATGGCACTATAAGGGAAATGTTATGTATGTTAGCTCATTACACCATGATGGAAATCTAGCTAGAGTTAGCTTTCATTTTAACAACATGGCACGATGAGTGAAAGCTAATGTGTGTTAGATTTCATAAGGTAGTTTTCCATGTAACACAACCACATCATCATCGATCACATTACACCCTGATGGAAATCTAGCTAGAGTTAGCTTTCTTCCTTAAATCGTTGCACGGTGAGTGAAATCTAATATGTGCAATATTTCATAGTGTAGTTTTCTATCTAGCACAACTACATTGTCATCAATCACAATGCACCATAATGGAAATCTAGCTAGAGTTATATTTCTTCCTTAAATCATTACACAGTGAGTAAAGCTAATGTCTAATAGATTTCAAAAGTTAGTTTTTCATTTAACACAGCCACATTGTTATCAAATACATTACACCACGATGGAAATCTAATTGGAGTTAGCTTTCCTTCTAATAACATGGTACTATAAGAGAAAGCTTATGCATGTTAGCTCATTACACCATGATGTAAATTTAGTTGGTGTTAGCTTTCATTTTAATATGGCACACTGAGTGAAAGCTAATGTGTGTTATATTTCATAAGGTATTTTTCCATGTAACACAACCACATTGTCATCAATCACATTGCATTGTGTTGTAAATCTAGCTAGCATTAGCTTTCATCCTTAAATCATTACACGATGAGTGAAATCTAATGTGTGTAAGCTTTCATAGTGTAGTTTTCCAACTAGCACAACCACATTGTCATCAATCACATCGCATCGTGATGGAAATCTAGCTGGAGTTAGCTTTTGTTATTAAAACATTGTACCATGAGTAAAGCTAATGTATGTTAGCTTTCATAAGGTAGTTTTCCATCTAACACATCCACATTGTTATCAAATACATTACACCATGATGGAAATCTATCTGGAGTTAGTTTTTATTCTAACAACATGGCACTATAAGGGAAAGCTTATGTGTGTCAGTTAATTATACCATGATGGAAATCTAGCTGGAGTTAGCTTTCATTTTAACAACATGGCACGATGAGTGAAAGCTAATGTGTGTTAGATTTCTTAAGGTAGTGTTTTGTGTAACACAAGCACATTATCATCAATCACATTGCACTGTTTCATAAATCTAGCTGTAGTTAGATTTCATCCTTAAATTGTTGCACTGTGAGGGAAATATAATGTGTGTAAGATTTCATAGTGTAGTTTTCCATCTACCACAACCACATTTTCATCAATCACAATGCACAATGATGGAAATCTAGCTAAAGTTAGCTTTTATTTTTAAAACATTGCACTGTCAGTAAAGCTAATGTCTGATAGCTTTCATAAGGTAGTTTTCCATCTAACACAACTACATTGTCATCAAATACATTACACCATGATGAAAATCTAGCTGGAGTTAGCTTTCCTTTTAACAACGTGGCACTATAAGGGAAAGCTTATGTGTGTTAGTTCATTACACCATGATGGAAATATAGTTGGAGTTAGCTTTCATTTTAACAACATGGCACGATGAGTGAAAGCTAACGTGTGTTAGCTTTCATAAGGTAGTTTTCCATATAATACAACCACATTGTCATCAATCACATCACACCGCGATGGAAATCTAGCTGGAGTTAGCTTTCGTCCTTAAATCGTTGCACGGTGAGTGAACTCTAATGTGTGTAAGCTTACATAATGTAGTTTTTCATCTAGCATAGCCATATTGTCATCAATCATAGTGCACCATGATGGAAATCTAGCTGGAGTTAGTTTTTGTTCTTAAAACATTACATGGTTATTAAAAGCTAATGTGTGTTAGCTTTCATAAGGTAGTTTTTATCTAACACAACCACATTGTCATCAAATAAATTACACCATTATGGAAATCTAGCTGGAGTTAGTTTTCCTTCTAACATGGCACTATGAGTGAAAGCTTATGTGTGTTAGCTCATTACACCATTATGAAAATCTAGTTGGATTTAGCTTTCATCCTTAAATCGTTGCACGCTGACACTACTACATATGGCTTAAAAGTCTCACGACATTTTGCCATGAATAAGTTAAAATCGAATTTTTCATGAAAAAACAGTTTTAAAATTTTGGAAAAAGATGAAAATGTCCTCGACAATCGTCGTTATAGCAACGCATAGTCCATAACATTTCTATAGCGACGGATGTTTGTCGCTATAGCGACGCATATTACATTCATCGCTATTATATTTTTTTCAGGAAATTTGCTTAATAAAAATTTAGGAGGGAATTGACGGGAAGTATGATTTGAAATTCGAGGCCTTGTGAATTATGTCAAAATGGGATAGGTCCTATGTCAATGAGTGTCGCACACGTATTAATGGAAGAATCCAAAGAGGATACCGAGTGAGTACCTGGACAACAATGGTACAGTGATCCAATAACACGCATAGCCATGGAAGTAAGTGAGGCAGAAGAAATTTGGATTCGTTATTCATATCTAATAGGACCCTGCATATCCATGAGGGAAGACATCACAAAATCCATTAACCAGCACCTGGGCTCCCTTCTCCACCCAATGATAGCTTCACCAATTGTTACCCATTTCACCAGCTCCCAAGGAAATGCAGAAGGCTCGTTCATACTCAGATATGGAGCAAATAGATCATAGGTAGTTCAATTATCCTCCATGGGTTTATAGCATTCTCCTTTATCCTCTTGTTGATGATTCATTTTCATATCAAATTGGGCAATGCAGGTCAGGTTTGTATTTGTTTGGTGGATTCACTACAAGCTGGGTGCCTTAGCCGTGGATGCTACAACATTTTTTGTGATGTTGGGTCTGGGAAACGATACCCCCTTTCATGATGGAAGTATACAAAAATATTCATTTAATTTCATTCTCTTGTTGGACCTCTTACCCAAGACGGACTTTGTCTTTAACCTTGATTATCTCGAAACTTTCTCCGAAGACGGAAATCTTGAAAATTACAGGCAACTTGATGAAAATGCCCCTCAATTGCAGTTCTATGTTCCATATTCACTTTATTTAAGGAGTGATGTGCTGCCAATTGCCCTATTGTTCAAGTTTAGAGATATCAGTCTACCCCATGGTTTGCATTTATTAGTAGAGGAATTTATTTATCCCACAACCAATAAGGGTTTTCAGACATGGGTCGAAGCTTTTGATGGATGTAGTGGGCGACCTAAGTTGGGTCAAAGATTTTGATGGATGTGGTGGGAAACCTGAGTTGGAGGACAAGGAGAAGATTACGATTTTGGTGAGGGATGAGCAAATTAAAACTATAGGGATTGAGAAAGATCTTATTTATCTTCACAAGTTGTTTAGATAAGAGATTGCAAACTGTGTGATTGTTTCCATTAGAAAAGGTCAATGAAGCTAGCAATATCAAAACGTATTTTGAGTTGTGCACCCATTATTTATTTTTATGTTTAGGTGGGTACCATTAGATCTCTATCGGCCCCCTTCATACACAAGATCTTTTTCTCTTGTTTCCTTAGATTTTATGTCTTGGATTCATTATAATTGGTCTTCGCAATTTATAATTAAGATTTTAATACAATTATTGTGCTACTGCTCTATTTCTATGTTTATTCAAGTAGGGGACGCCGAAATAAAGTTTGATATTATTGTAATTTGTGTTTGTTGTTCTACCCATTCTATCCTCCAATTCCTACTTTCCTCTCTGCCTATCAATTCATTCAAAGATTGGTAAATTAGCGTTATACTTCACTAGCCTCTTCTTCCTTTTTCAAGTAAAGGTAAATAAACTCACCAAAAATTTTTGGACTTTAGAGTTTCTCTTCATGTCTGTCATGTTTATTTCGAGTCCTCGGATGGATCAAGGTGCAATAGGTATAGGGCTCTGTGCTTGTGTTCTTAATGCATATAACACTCTTTTGCATCCTCGAGTAAGCCATATTACAATTCAAAAAAAAAATCAATCTTGATATTCCTAGCACAAACATCCTCTCATGTTATCAGTTGGCTCTAATGCTCTCATTTTCATGTTTTGGTTCATTTCAATTGACAACAATGTTGAGCCTGTGAGGCTCAAAACAACAACTTTTAATAGAAACTATTTTGGGGTATTAAAAATCAATCTTGCACTTGAGACTAGGTCATCGTGGTATATGGGATTCAAATAATTATCAATATGGATTTACATTGGAAAAAACTGGGTTTTCTGAGAAACTTCAGAATTCAAAATCCCAAATTTTGTAGGAAGGTTGAAGTTAATACAGAGCGCACATCATGTAAGAGTTCCAAACGTATGTAATTGGCAGGTTGAATTTAGTAGCCAATTAAGGGAAGTCCCCTTGGTATTCGTATGACATCAAATCAAGAGGAAAATTTGGACATTCTAATTATATTTCCTTGAAAATCTTATATGGAGATGATATTGATGCACAAATAAGATATTTTTCTACTTTTCTATGTATGTTGAATTGAATTTATTTAGCTTTGAATAATAGGTCAAGGGAATTTTCATGAACTGTAAACTCTAGGTTATTTCGAGGATAAAGGAGCTGTTGATTGAGAAATGAAGGGGTTATGTTTGATTGACATTTTACTAGAACATCCAGTAATTTAATATTTATAAGAATTTTGATGATATAGCTTATTTTGGAGTGAATCCAAATTGCTACACCTAATTATGATTCGGAATGTGTATTTGGCCATCTTTGACAAGCTTTCTCTACAATTCATTCAACAACTACTCTCTTTATTTCCTTGCATTTTCCCCATTTAAATACAATTGTATTATAGGAATGGAATATATAATTTAACTGCACAATCCTTCCAGATACTATCTTGAAACTCTTAAATTTCCTAGACAACAATTGCCAAATATCATTTCTTATATTTTCACAACATTTTCATGATAGTGAAGATGATGCTTTGATGCNAATTGCCAAATATCATTTCTTATATTTTCACAACATTTTCATGATAGTGAAGATGATGCTTTGATGCTATATTAATCCCTACAGGCATGTTATGGTAAGGGAAAAACCAAGATATCAATGCACCATATCCCTCCCACTCTTAAATATTTTAGCACACATGCATCACTGCAAATTTTAAACTACATCCATTTATAGAGTTTATGAATCCCTCTCCTTTAATCTATAAATTCTATCGCTTACATCCATCAATCACTATTTCTTTACGGACTCTAGGATCACTGCAAATGGATTCCTCTATCTAGTTATGCTCTATTCCATGTTCTGTATATATATATGGATGAGGGATGGATAGTATTTATGGTTTTGGGCCATGCATATCTATTTGTCTCCTCCTATAGTACATGTTTCATCATTTCTCTCTCATTATGCTAGCTATGAACAATATTTGAGGTTAGTTTTCATTGTATGATACCATAGACTCACCACATAATTTAAACATACAAGGAAATAAGGCCCACCTGAAAAATATTGTTGAGGAAATTTTATGCTTGAACACATCTGAGAGGCTTTAAAGTGGGTTGACAAATGGTTGTCCTGTCACTATATAGGGAGAAATAGAGGTTGGTGTCTCCCTTTTAATCCCATTTAGCTGTGGAAATTCTAGGACCAATGCACCTCTAAAATTGCATGCTTTCAAGATAGAAGAACGAGAAATAAATAGTTTTTTGGTTGGCAGATTCATGGTACTTTTACAAAGGGTATAACTAAACTACAAGACTTTAGTAAATATAAAGGGCCTCCTAGATTCTAAATTTAACTCAACTTACCTTGAAATAAAATATCAATAAGTGGATTCTAGATCCACTTTTCTCTCCAATAACCAATAATAAAATTAAAACACATTTAGCAGCTTCTAGATCGATGCTTCAAGGGCCACTAAAATCCTCCTCAAAACTAGCTTCTCCTCGTTAAAGGGAGAAAATTGCATACAATAGGGTTTGAATGCCTTCTTGCCACCACTTGTCACTTTCCAATTTACAGTGTTCCCTTGAGTCATGGTATTTGATCTTATCTTTGGAGAGAACATTCCATTGAGTTGTGAAGGGAGTTCCTCCTCTTTTCTTTGTAAATCATGCCAACAATCGATTAGATGATTTATCATGCCTCCAAATATGCAAGACATACCTTGAACCATGTGAAATATCTCATGATATCTCTCCAAATGTCCTCTTGAGTGGGACGTCCTTCTTTGACGGGATAGATCCATGCTTCCTCCAAAAATAACTATATTAAAATATATAGAGAGGCCCCTTCAAGTTAGATTATCCTCATAATAGGTCTTCTTAGCCTTGGGGAATGTGCTAGCTGCCAGTTATGTTTTCTTAGCCTAGGGAGTTCCACATATAAAGCATCTACACCTTGACATTTCATTTTTCACCATGATACAAGCATTGGAGGCTTCCCTAAGTGGAGAGTTCTTCATTGATGCATGTGCTTCTTAGCTATTGCATAAAACCTTCTGAATGGTCTGGAAAAATGGTTTCCTAAAGGATGGGCATTTCTTCTTAGCTTGATGGGTTCCTATCTCCTCTCAAATGACCCAAATGAACTTTGCAATATAAATACAAGTGGTGTTAAGATTTGATATCAAATAGTTGGATATATTCCTTGCAAACTGCATGGAGTGATTCCTTAAATGTGTCATCATTAGATCTTGAATGCCCCTCCATTATCTAATAGTGCTACTTGGTTATGCCTTTTCATTATGAAATATCTTAGAGACTCCTTTTTGGCATATTAGGTCATCAACCAAAGTATCTCACCATGAAAGTATGCACATAACTATTGAAACAAGGAAAACGATTCTAGATTAAGTCCGTTTTCTTAACCTTATCTCCATAGAAAAAGCATTGTATTCTCCAAGGTAGCATTCCCATAAATCCATAATCAATATTGAATGATGTTGGTTTCTGTTCTCTGCAAGCTTTTGTTGTGTTGGTTGATATATCAAAAGATAAAGCTCCTAATCTAATATGTGGTTTTTAACAGTTCCTTCAAGTATTGCATCCCTAATGATTGCATCTCATATAATATCGCCCTTGCCAAACTATGAAATTCTTGAACTTCCTCTCGGTCTCCAACCAAGTAATTTGGAGGTAAATAGGATTATCACTTTGGTCAATGATGCTCTTATACAGGACATGAAAATACCTACTTCCGTAAACACTATAATAGTTATACGCAGTCAATTATGGCTCGACCTTATGATCAACTAAAAAAATCCATAGTTTGTAGTGCAACATGGATTAGATCATTGGGTTCTTCCATTGAATTGTAGATTGTTAGGAAGGTCCCATATATGAATAGTTTCCAAACTTTGATTTTTCCTTCTTTGTTGCATCATATCTTTTCCATAGTTCTGTAATATATGCATGAGATAATTTTATTTATTCTTAAATATGTTTGCAACTTTGCACATGCAACAACGACATGACTAATCACCCTTAGGTAGAGCATTTTTTGGAGGAACTAAACAAGCAACATGCATTGATTTCCCATAACTAGATAATCATGCATATATCACAAAATGGATACTCCTCGTTAGATTGAGGTTTGGATTCAATTTCATATTCACCATTGGCTTCAGGAGCCTTGATTTTTGTAGTGTGCCAACGTGTCTTATTTGCAACCAAGGGTATAAAAAGAATTTGGGAATAGCCGCTTGAAATTGGCCCCACTGTTTAATAGTTAGTTGATTATAAGTCAATATCAGCCGAAATTTGGACCTGTGACTACCACTAAGTTATACTAATTAATTGCTTCCATTCAACATGCATCTAGTAGAATTGCTGCAAGTTTCATGCATGTAATGAAATTCTTTAAACAATATCATTTCAGGTACTATTCCATGTATGGACATGTGGAGAAGCTTGCAGAGGAGATTAAAAAAGTGCAGATTTTGTGGAAGGTGTAGAGG